>CAJVRI010001526.1:2040000-2510000 GCA_911649635.1 Poeciliopsis gracilis | reverse complement strand
TCCCGCCCACACAGGTCAGACACCGCTGGACCAAAACAAACACCTCAACGTTTAGATTCATCGTCCGGCAGAACGCTGATCCGGTCCCACAGAACCGAGCCTGAAGCTTCCTGTTCCTGCTCTGTGTTCCAGATGGTCGTCGCTGACGTCTTTAATCATCGTTTTTATAAAATCTACAACCCTGAGGAATCCCTCAGCTGCATTCTGGACCGAGACGACATCTTTGTGTGAGTAAACCAGAACCGGATCAGTTCTGCAAATCAATCAGCCGTCAGGCATCCGATCGGCCTGCTGTCAGCTGATTGGTTGCCAGTTGTTTGATCGGTCAGTGTGATCTGTCGTCTGATTGGTCGATGTGATGTCGTCTGATCGGTCGATGTGATGTCGTCTGATTGGTCGGTATGGTGGCTCCTGACAGCAGCCGTTTGTCCTGCAGGTATGAGCTGAGTCAGCAGGACGAGGACTCGGTGCTGCTGGCGCTCTATCTGAGGGAGCGCTCCCACTACAGGGACTACGGCTCCAGCAGCAACTCGTATGGAACCACGCTGTTCGGACACCCGCTGCTGCTCAACGTGCCGCGCGGCAGCTGCAGCCAGGAGGCGCTCTACAGCCTGTTCCTGCAGCGGCTGGCGTGAGCGACACTCTGCAGAGACGAGGGGCGACCCGGTTTCCCTGCAGGTCTCAGCTCAATCTGTCCGGCTGTTTGCAGGCGCTACGTTCGACCTCCTGACCCCGCCGAGGAGCTGGAGGAGGAAGAGGAAGAGGAGGAGGAGGAGGAGGAAGATGAAGAGGAGGAACTCTATAAGACTCAAACCAACGGCATCAGTGATGGTTGGATGTTCAGTTTTTAAGAAACACAGGAAGTTCTGCTGATTGCAGCCCATAGAAACATTAATAATATTAAATATCAGTTTTTGTTCATGAAGCTGATCCAACATGATTTTATCAGATTTTCTTCCTAAAAATTCAATTCAGTTCAAAAATCCTTTATTTATCCCAGAGGGATGAATAAAGGGTCTCCAGTAGCAGTCAGTCTCACAGCAAATGTGATGGGCCTCTGACTGAAGGCTGTCATTGTTCTGGTCCATAACTTTTCATACGCAGCTTTATGAGCTTCTAGTTTCATGAGATCAAACTGAAATTATCTGAAGAATTAAACAGATTCAGGTTTAAATGTCCTAAATTATTAAATGTCAATAAATTAGGACAAAACTACGACTTTTAAATCAAAACTGACCAACAAAAATATTAAGTCTAGCACAAAGGGACCACCTACCGTTGTCACGGTAACCAGGGCCACATCTACGCTGCAACTGATGCTGTAAATTACACCCAAACCTGCTTACAACTGCTTTATTAAAACTCATTCAGAAAGTATTTAAATAAAAATATAAAAACTGACATAAATCCAGTTTTTATTGTTGGAAACAGATTTAATGGGTTTTTTTTTCCAGAATAATCGAATTTAAATTCTTTTCATTTCAATAGAAAAACATTAAAAAATCTGAATATTAATTTTCCTGAATTAGTTCATGTTAAGATTATCACAAAAATCAACATTTTTGTGATTTCAGTTTTTAAAAATATATATTTTTGGTAGCGATGATCAAATCTTGACTTCCTGTTGAGCAGTCCTGACTTCCTGTGTCTTCAGATGAGCAGACTGCCCCGGAGCCGGCCGGACCCTCAGAACCAGAACCGTGCTGCAGCAGCGCATCTCCAAACGGCCCAACGGAGGACAACGGCCCAGATCCCGTCCCCTTGGGGCCCGTCGCCACAGCAGGTGACCCCCCGCCTGGGGTCAACCACGGGCTGCCCTCTCTGGACCAGGGAGACACCGAGGTCGGGAACGGCTCCCTGAACCCGGCCGCCGGCAACCCCGACGGCCTGAGCGCCGGCGGCGACCTGGGAGCCGACGGCGAAGCAGACGGAAACGCCGAGCTGCCAGGAGAGCCAGCGCAGCCTCCCGGAGAAACCACAGAAGAAGAAAACGAGGAGGACAAGCAGGAGGAAGCCCGCTCCCCCAGTCCTCCAGCCAATGAGTGTCCAGCAAAGAGGCGGGCGTGTCGCAAGAGGAGGCGGAGCCTGTTCACCATCCAGGCCGTCAACTCCAACGGGACGACCGAGAGAGGGATGGGAGAGGGAGGGAGCGCCGTGTCCTTCAGCTGTAGGTCACACACACACACACACACACACACACACACACACACACACACAGCTGTGATCAAAACTCAGTGAAAAGCCTGATTATCTGGGCAGTGTTTCATGTCACTGGTTTTATTCAGCTGTTGTTTTTATTAAACTGTGGAAACAAACAGATTTGATCAGGTGGATCAGAAAACGATGAAATAAGATCCTAAAATCACCTGAAGAACTGAAAGATGCTCTGGATTACTGCCATCTAGTGGCGTGACGGGGAAAACCAAACGACCGCTTTCATTTTTCATTTTGGATATTTAAAATGTTTTCTAGTTCCAGTGTGAAAAGCTTTTCATCGTTCGTTAATGAGCCATTATGAAATCCATAACTGATCATTTTCTCAATAATTTGAGTGTCAGTCTGTTGTTGTTCTGATGGGTTCTGGTTCTGGTTCTGCAGCTCAGCCGTACGTAGCTATTGACTGGGACCCCGACATGAAGAAGAGGTTCTACAACGAAAACGAAGCCGAGGTCAGTCTGATTCCTTGTCACCATGGAAACGTGTAGGTGTGCGGCTCACGTTCCCTGTGGCCCGCAGCGCTACGTGAAGCACAGCAGCATGGAGGTGCCGCAGCAGCAGACCACCGTCCAGCTGCAGCAGTGCATCGAGCTCTTCACCACCGTGGAAACGCTGGAGGAGGAGAATCCATGGTAACCGGCCGCCGCCGCCGCGAACCGGCCGCCGCGAACCGGCCGGCCGCCGCCGCCGCCGCGAACCGGCCGAACCGGCCGCCGCGAACCGGCCGAACTGGCCGCCGCCACTTTTTACACACCTGAGGTTTAGTATTCCTCTAGACAAATTGAATTTGTTTAGAGGAAATAAGATAAAAGTGATAAACTGAAACCAAATGGGTCAAAAATGCAATTAGGAATTAATATAATGCAAATAAATGATACAGAACTAGACTGAATAGATCTGTCCTTCTGGACCAGGAACATTCCAGAATTATTCATATCGGCACCAACACAGATATTATTAGATCGGTGCATCTCTACTGCAAACCTCTGCAGGTTCTGACTGGTTCTGATCCGGTCTGTGGTTCCAGGTACTGCCCGGTGTGTAAGAAGCACCAGCTGGCCACCAAGAAGCTGGACCTGTGGTCGCTGCCGGAGGTTCTGATCATCCACCTCAAGCGGTTCTCCTACACCAAGTTCACCAGAGAGAAACTGGACACCATCGTGGATTTCCCCCTCAGGTACCGACACGCCGGGTCGGGTCGGGCAGGGCGGGTCGGGCCGGGTCGGGTCGGGCGGTGGGCCGGGTCGGGTCGGGTCGGCGGGTCGGGCAGGGCCGGGCCGGGCCGGGCCTGGGACCGCCGCCAGGTCACTGCTGTGGCTCCAGAACCTCCACTGTTTTCTCTGCAGGTTTCTAACCCGACCTGCAGCAGAACTGGAACCAGACTCGCAGTCGGTCCGGTTCGTTCTCGTCAGTTTCAGATGTTTTTGCTTCATTTTCAGCTTTATTCATATTCAATGTCGCAGCAGGAACCGGTTCTGCTGCTGATTTCATGTCTCTGGTCCGAACAGCTCAGCCTCCGTTACCATGGAAACGTCTCCATTAAACTCACCGTTCGACACAGTAGAAGAAGAAATACAGACCAACTCATTAATTTAATTTAAATCATAAATGAAAAATATCCAGATGTGGACATTTTATCGATCAGTGTTTCATAAAGAGGAGAAACTTTCCAGGCTGAACTGGACCTGCGGATCCTTACTGGGCCAATAAATCAGAACCTGATCAGAACCAGATTATATCCGGGTCAGAACCTCCTGCTGTGGTTGCAGAGACCTGGACTTCTCGGACTTCCTGCTGAGGAAAGGCGTTTCGCCAGAGGAGCCGCCGAGCCGCTACGACCTCATCGCCGTGTCCAATCACTACGGAGGACTCCGAGACGGACACTGTGAGTGCCGCGGCAGCCATGTTGGATCTCAATCCTGCTGGTCACATGACCTCATCCTGTGTGTGTGTGTGTGTGTGTGTGTGTGTGTGTGTGTGTGTGTGTGTGTGCGCGCGCAGACACCAGCTACGCCCAGAACAAGGACAACGGTCAGTGGTACTACTTTGATGACAGCAAGGTGACGTACGCGTCCCAGGACCAGATTGTGGTCAGTATCACTCCGCCGAGCTTTAGGGGACAGGAAGTGACATCACTTCCTAACCTGCTGAACTGGGATCTCATCTGTTATTTTATCCAAACCAGTTCTTCTAAGGGAGAATTGATGTAACATTTTAATTAATCTGAAACATTGAATGAAAAACTAATCGGTTAAATCTAATATAAAAACAGTTTGGACTGAATGCTTTTATTTTGTAAATAGATGGATATGTTTAAGTGTGATGTCATCAGATGTTGACACGACCTGTGGCTGTACGAAACAGGAAGTGCAGGGTCATAGTTGGCATGGCGACACATCACAGGACCAGTAGGTGGCAGTGTTGCTGTCAGGTCTTATTCAGTAAATATGTTTCCATCATTAACTGTTTAAAAAAAACAAAAACATCTCAAGCTAATGTAAAAACATTTTTCTGTTTCCATCAACATTTTTAACGTGACAAAAAGCCGATGCAGCCGGAAACGTACTAGGATATAATCGCTTCATATCAGTCTATTGATTATTATTGATTAGTTTTGTTTTAAATATCTGATCTATTGCCGAACCTTGTGTTTGACATTTCCAGTTTTTACTTTTTTTTTATCATTATTTGTAAGCGGTTTTGAGGCAAAACCTGAAACTGCTGCTGCGCCAGTTACTCAACAAGTTGTTGCTAGGTAACCAAAGTGAACAGTTCAGATCTATTGACACTGTAGATATTTGTTATTGATTTATTGTCAACTTCCATTGATTGTTCTGTCTGTTGGGGTCAAAGGTGAAACGTGTCCAGATGAAGTTTTCCCGTTTTGTCCCGCAGACTAATGCTGCCTACGTTTTGTTCTACCACCGACAAGATAAGATCAGGAAGCCCACTCTGCCCGCCCCCTCCATTAGCTCCGCCTCCGCCTCGCAACCTGCCAACGACATCACAGAGACGGGCGCCGCCCCTTCCTGTGGCTCCATGGAAACGGACTGAACGTCTCGATTTTCTTTCTTTGACTCTGGACACTCAGGTTGATTCTGCTTGATTTGGACCCAAACCCGTCTGGACCTGCAGGTTCAGAAGGAGGAAACGGCCCGAAGCTCTGAAAGCGAGTTTATTTCTCTTTAATAAAACACCAACATTCCACTGAAAGCCTGTTTACTGCCAGCTGGACGGGTTCAGTCCGTTTTCTCCCGGAATAAAACGTTTCATGATTTTCTGTAAATTTCACTTGATTTTCGGAAGAAGTCGCCCGGTTCTGGTGAGCAGAACCCGGGCTGATTATTTCTAACGACGCTGTCAGGGATTTTAAACATCTGTTTGTATATTTAGCTTTTCTCCAGATATTTATTTGTAATGAATTCTAGATGATTGGCTGGTGACTGGATTTATTTTCATATTTATAGATGAGCTTTATAACGTGGTATTGATCCGGCGGACGGGTGTACAGTATTTTTGTAAGTGAGGTGAGATGATCGGTATCAGTGGTGGGTGGAGCAGCCAGGAACTCTGGGCCCATTTCTTTCTTTGTCTTCCTGTCAAATATCAGAGGAAATTATTTTATTGTACTTCTAATCTTTTGATATGAATTAAAGGATTATCACCACCAGAGGGCGACGTTTCCAACTCATTCTGAGGGAATTCATAGAAGCGCCGAGAAATTAACGTCAATTTGAATTAAAATTCTGTTTTTTTTAATAAAGTATAAAAAAAACAAATCAAATTCAGACATTTAAAGTTTTTATTTTTGTTCAAAGAAAACCAAAAATATTTTTATCCAGAAATCTGGGTCAGACTGGCTCACGATCTGGGCTCTGCTACTTACTCTGGGGTTAAAGGTCAGGCCTGTCTGGTGGCGTTTCCAGACCATCGCCACCATGGTAACTAGACCAGGTTCTGGTACTGCCTTCAGAAAACCCAGTGGAGGCCCAGATCATCACTGATCACATCTCTTGGTTGTTTTTTCTGTCCTGCCTTTCACACTTTTTCCTTCCACACAACTTTCCCTTTTTGAATGAATTTACAGGATTGTATTTTGTGATGAAAACAGAATCAGGTTCCAGATTTAATCCAGAAAGTGCAAAACAGAATCTGAACCGAACATTTAGAACTATCTGAAGGTTCTGTTGGGTTTTGTTCCAGAACCTCTGGGCTCTGTGAAGCTGGTCCGGACCAGTGGTTCTCCGGGTTTCCTGAAGGTTCCGGTCCGTTTGTTCCCATTCTGTTTCAGACCTTCAGGAGCACCAGAGACCCGCTTATCAGAACCTCAACAGGCCACAGTGGGACATGTGTCACTGGAAGTAGAACCATCCGGTTCTGTCCAGAGGACCGGGTCAGGTCCGGATCAGAACCGGTCATCGGCGCTGAAGATTCCTCCAAAGTTTAGGTCTCTGGCCATGAGCTCCTCCTCCACCCTCTCCAGCGCCCACTGGTGGTTCACCACCTCCAGCGCCTCCCACTCGCTCTGAAACGGGTCAAACCGGGTCGGAGCGTTACGCAGAACCGGACCACACCACCCAAAGCTCTGATCTGCCTCACCTTAAAAGCCTTGTTGGGGTCAGGGGGCATCGCCATGGCAGCGCCAGTCATCTGGTCCTGCATGATCCGTGATTGGTCAGCAGCTGTGGAGGAAACGGACCAATCAGAGAGCTTCATTCTGACGCATCATCAATCAGGGAAAATACATAGTACTTCATAGAACTATTTTTTCTCTTTTAATTTTTTCCACATGCTAATATAAATTGGTTTGCTGACTGAATGTTGTCTGACGCGTCCAGAACCAGAACCAGAACCAGAACCAGAACTCACCGTTGTCCTGGCCCAGGATCAGCGAGTACATGCTCCTCAGGCCGAACACGTTCAGGAAGTACCAGGAGGCCGAGCTCACCCTGCACACCAAACAGAAGCTGAACAGAACCAGCCGGGTCGGGAAAGCCCGGTTCTGTTGGGTCGGGTTCTCACCAGGAGGCGTCCAGCGACAGCAGGTCGATTCCTCGCTGCAGCATCGGTTTGAACCGCAGCGTCAGCGGGAACGGCACCTTGGCTGGAAAACAGACGGTTCTGGTTTTAAACCTGGCCACGGGTCAGAACCGGGTCAGAACCACCGGGAGGAGGAAACTCACTGATGACGAAGCCGGAGAAGGCCCAGTTGATCCATCCTCCGATCAGAATCATGGGCAGAACATTGGTCAGGTTTCCCTTCATCATGTCCGTCAGCATGCTGGTGTCTGCAACAGAACCGGGTCAGCAGAACCGGGGCGGGACGCAGCAACAGAACCGGGTCGAGTGAGGCCCGACAAGGCGACTCACCTGTCATGGGGTTCTTAGGAACGACCTTCCTCTTGACCCGCTTGAAGAAACCGGTTTCTGCATCGTTAAAGTAATGCTTCCTCATGAAGAACGACTGAAACGGATCAGAACCGACGGCCCGATCAGAACCGACGGCCCGATCAGAACCGACGGCCCGATCAGAACCGACGGCCCGATCAGAACCGACGGCCGATCAGAACCGACGAGCGGATCAGAACCGACGGCCGATCAGAACCGACGGTCCGATCAGAACCATCAGTTTTCAGTCCAGAGTTTTGGAGTTTTCAGGAAGTTTGTTCCAGATTTGTGCTGCATAGAAGCTGAATGCTGCTTCTCTGTGTTTGGTTCTGGGGATGCAGAACCAGAACCAGAACCTGAGAGGTCTGTGTCCTCAGAGGTCGGGTTCTGACCCGGTTGGTTCTGGTTTCACATCCTAACAAATAAAACTAAAATATTCAAACAAAAACTAATTTGTATCCCAGAGTGAATCTGTTCTGTCTTTAAAGAACTGGAGCTTTATGTCTTTCACCACTAGATGGCATCACTCGCTGAACCCAACCAGAACCGGAACCAGAACCGGAACCAGAACCGGAACCAGAGGCGGTCCAGCAGACAGGAAGTGAGGCGATCTGTTTACCTGTCGGGGGATGTACTTCCCGTTCTCCCGGAGGATGCGGCTGCGCAGCAACACCTGGCTGGAGACAGCGCGTCAGAACCAGGCGGTTCCGGCCCAAACCGAACTGGGCTGTCCGGACCCTCACCTGTCAGACACCTGCTCCGGGTCCAGCTTCCTGTCGCTGCTCATCAGCTGGCTCACGTAGTGCCGCAGGACGCCGACGAAGAAGGTGATGAAGACGATGGGCAGGACGACCCACATCCTGATACTGGAGTCCAGCAGGAGCTCCGGGCCGGCCATCGGTTCTGACCCGGCAGGCGGAGCGAGGGAGGAGGCTGCTGGGGTGAAAACACCTTCAGTCATTCAGAGTTCATCTGCTACTTCCTGGTTTGTATAATTCAGATGTTT
Source organism: Poeciliopsis gracilis (assembly GCA_911649635.1). Lineage (NCBI taxonomy): Eukaryota > Metazoa > Chordata > Actinopteri > Cyprinodontiformes > Poeciliidae > Poeciliopsis > Poeciliopsis gracilis. Next base: position 2,501,389 of record CAJVRI010001526.1, on the reverse strand, counting down.
CCAGGAGAACCAAAGATTATGTGGTTCATTTTATGGCCATAATTTAGCTCCATACAGCTCTGACTCCATCTGGTAAATTTCACAACAAACTTTTTCCTTCCACTCAACTTTCTATTGCTATATTTTGATGCAGCAGTCTGAATTACCATCTCTTTAGAAGCGAGATCTCCACCGGTTTCTTCATGGTTTTGTATTCAGAGAATATCATTTCAGAACTGAAAATGATTTCAGGAATATTGGAAAGTATTTGCAGGTGTAAATAATATTTACATTTAGAGGAGTTTAACTCTATAAATTAACTTCTCCATAATACTCCGCTTTATTGAGGCCATTTTTCAGTTCTAGTCATCAGAACCATTAGCAGCAAGTGACGTCAGTTCCTCTAACTGCTGAAGTTTCAAAACAACCTCGAAGTTGGAAAAATGTCTTATTTGGATTTCAACAAAATGGAGGAATGAATCTGAAAAGTTTCCTTATAAATTTAATAATTATTAAGGCTAAATTTCATCTACATAAATGCAAAGTTTTGAAGAAAAAACCAAACTTTTCTATTTTTCTAATTGAACTTAAACATTATTTATTAACAATTCAATCCTCAACCAACCAAAAAGCGGAATCAACAATATGGGCTTGTAATCAACTTGGACTTTTAGATTATCTTTCATGTTAATGTACTGTAATGTCATTCTCTTGTCTTTATGCTTTATCTCATGCTCCCCCTGGTCAAGTATTATTGTCTTATTGTGTTATGTTCACAATACAATTGTATTGTTGTTTATTAAAATAAATAAAGTTTAAAAATAAAAAAAACTCGAAGCTAGCGCTGCTAGCTCGCCTGCTAGCTCGGTTTAAACCAGCGCCTCCGCTCAGGTTAGAGCAGAAACTCCAGATAAACTCCAGACTAACTCCAAACAAACTCCAGATAAACTCCAAACAAACTCCAGATAAACTCCAGATAAACTCTGAACACTCACCTCATTCACCAACTTTCTCCAGACTCCACTATCCCAAGTACACTTGGCTGCAGCCTGCGTCTGGAATTTATCCACATCCGGTTTAAACGGAAACGCCGTCATACTGGCGTCGTTGCGTAGCAGATAAGAACTGTACGCCAGGCTCGTCCGCCATCTTATGAGTGTCGTTTACTTTGTAGCGTGCTACTTTAATTGGGTAAAATAAGCGCGAAATCTTTACGTTCTATTAAATTTGACTAATCGTTGTCATAAACAATGATGTAAATACCTTTCAGTTATTTACTGATCAAAAATTATACGTTAACTTCGAAAAGCCCCAAAACATTAAAATTCAGAAAACGTGATTTGCGCAGATTTCAGCCTGATTTGCTGCCTAAATTGGCAATAACTAAATGAAAAGCTTGATTAGTTTATTTGCGAAATATTAGAGCCAGAAATGAGCAATGTTCCTAATTTATTTGATTTCACAGTTTGACAATAATTATCATTGTCCATCCATCCATTTTCCGTCCCCTTTCTCCCTAACGGGGTCGGGAGGTGCTGGTGCCTCTCCAGCTGCGTTCCGGGCGAGAGGCGGGGTCACCTGGACAGGTCACCTGGACAGGTCGCCAGTCTGACACAGGGCAACACAGAGACAAACAACCATACACACACACACTCACACCTAAGGAGAATCTGGAAAGCCCAATCAACCTGACAGTCATGTTCTTGGACTGTTGGAGGAAGCCGGAGAACCCGGAGAGAACCCACCATGCACAGGGAGAACATGCAAACTCTGTGCAGAAAGACCCCGGGCCGGGAATCGAACCCTTCTTGCTGCAAGGCAACAGCGCTACCCACTGCGCCACTGTGCAGCCCCAATTATCATTGTCTATGCATTATATTTTATTAATTAGTTTCACTAATCAGTTTCCATTATTTACGATTTTTTTTAATTTTATTTATTTTACATTGCTGTCACTTTAAAAATCTAATTTAATCTTTTTTCTAGTGAAATATTTCCTCTTTGTTCTTTTGCTCTGCAAAAACACAAAGGATAAAACAGGAGAGTTGAAAATAAATCAATGCAAGATGAAAAAAAGTTAAAACTTTCAATGCAAAAAACGCATGAAATAGAAAATTAAAAGAAAAACTGATCAAAATTTAGATCATAATTGTAAATAATTACTAATAAAACCATGAAACAAAGAGGAAAATTAATAATTGTAATGTCACATTAATTATGAATGACTGTAAATGAAGCTAAACTGACTGTAATAAGAGTTGGGATTGAAATGTTAAAAAACGACACAAACAGGAAAAGTTTTCATACACATGAACAGATTTTTATAATTTCAGAGCAATAAATATTTCCACTTTGTTCATATTTCTGCCATTTCAAAAACAAAGTACAAGTAATATATATTTATGTACACAGCTAAAATCTTCCAAACGTAATTTTTAAAATAATGTTGTCTCTGTTGGACACATATTTGACACTTTACTCGTACAATTTTACAAGGACTATTGCAGTCTCTCTTTTTGCTCTACATTATAAACAAGAAATAATTTTTCTCCATGAAGTGGTCCGCTCCAAACGGGCCGGACCGCCGCTCACCCGTCCCTGTATCCACACACAAACAAGCGGCCGTCTTCACGTGGGACGCAGAAGAGTCTGAGCTTTCATTGGAAGCAGATCTGATCGGCTGTTTTAGTTTATTTTTAAAGTTCCCTGTCTTTCCTGCAGCGGTCAGACCGGATCTGCTTCTAGGAAATAAAAAAGAGAAATGAACTCAGGCCTTCTCTTCCCGATGAAACGCAGCCGACGAGAGCTGAAGTTCATTTAACAACTTATGTACATTCATGTTTATAATACAGCTCATTCAGTGCAGATACTGGAATAAATACCACATGCAAACCGATAGTGGAGAGCAGGCCTGGGCACAAAATAAGGAATAGCTAAAATAAGTGATTAAAGGAGCATTAAAAGCAGTTTCTGCATGTCTCTAAACTCAGTCTACTGAGGACTTTGGGTGTTTGGATTCATTTATTACCTCCTGGGAAGCAACTGCTTTAAATGAAGAGATCAACCATACACAAAATATCATATTTGACAAAAATTCAATCAAAATGCAGAACCAGGGAGGAAAAACATTAGCAGAAGCTAATGCTAAGCCACTTAGCATTAGCTTCTGCTACAGAGCTTTAGCATTGCTAAAGCTAACATTTATGGTTAGTGCCGTAGCCAATTTTTATCCATCAGTGCCCACCAACGCTATCAACATGGTGGAGTTTAGTGCTTTAGCATTAGCTTTTGCTAAAGGTCGTGGTGGTACTTAGCACTTTAGCTTTATGGAACTAAAGTATCTGGTTCGTGCTCTAGGGAAACACAACTAGCCTTTTAGCTAGCGGTTTCCACCACTGATAATGGGCATCAACATGGTGGAGTTTAGTGCTTTAGCATTAGCTTTTGATAAATACCCTGTTGCTATTGCACATTGGTGAAAGCAATGTTTATGATTAGTTAGCTTTTTAAGGTTAGTAAACTAACATTTTAGTTGGTGGTTTTCACCACTGCTAAGCAGGTTAAAGGTTGATAATAATTGATAATTATAAAAATACTCAACAAGTTTGGCTGTTTGGAAGAAGGACAACCTCAACCCTCAACCTCAACCTCAAACCTCAACCCTCAACCTCAAACCTCAACCTCAAACCTCAACCTCAAACCTCAACCCTCAACCTCAAACCTCAACCTCAAACCTCAAACCTCAAACCTCAAGACGCTGCAGGTCTACAAAGCTGCAGCTGAATGAAACCAAAGTCTCCTGGAACATCTGGAGATGTTTGGAGAAAGTCAAACATGGAGAATAAAACTGTTCAGTCGTAAACAGACAAGTTTCTCCAAACCTTAAGGGTTGAAGGAAAGAACCGTGTGAGGTTCTGGTGCTGAAGGTTCTGATGACCACTGGATTCAGTTTTCAGCCCCTGCTTCAGAACTTTGGTTTTGTTTTTGTCAAATTTGTCATTTTAATCTGGATTCTGACCTGATGAGAGGCAGCAGAGCCTTGAGGATGGAGAAGCTTTTCACCGAAGCTCCTGGTTAGAGGAACAGAGGTCCAAATACATTTACCAATAAACGCTGGCAAAGGCAGGATGGATTCTACAGGTGGCACCAGGATGGATCTGATCTGAAACCCAATGTTGTTTTTTGGAGGATTTGGAGTTTAGAGCTCAGGCAGAAACAGGCGTGGACGTGTCGGTTTCTCCTGGAACAGAACGAGCCGGGTTCTCTCGAGGTAGGCGTGATCCAGTGTGGTTGTTTCGGTTGAAATGGTTTCTCTAAGGCCCCCATAAAGGAAACAGGTGTTTCTGTAGATGCCTGTGTAAATCCAACGGTCCGGAGCTCCAAGGAGCTCCAAGGAGCTCAGGAGGAAGGAAGGATTATTTCTGGTTTGGAGTTGAAGCAACACGACCAGCATGTCAGAAACCTCTGCATGTCAGTCACAGGTTACTGCTGCTGCTGTTGTAAACGTGTTAAAAGTAAAAAAAAAAAACGGATTCGAGATCAGAAACCCAAATCAGAAATCACATTGTAAGCACATAACAAAATCAAAAATGCTAAGAAATACAAAGCAGCCCAAGGAGCACTTCATGTTATTAAAAGCTCATCACACAACAATACTGAGATCAGAAGCTTGCTCTAAAACGTCAAAGAGGTTCTTCAGATTGAATTGTTTCTTTGTTTTGGCTTTTTTCCAGAGAAGAACCAGGAGAACCTTTTGGCGTTTCGAGCGCAGGCTGAACGTCGGTTACAGATTGATGCTGTTGGCCCCACTGAAACAAGAACACACTGTACAGTTTGATATCTACAGGTGGTTTCAGCTGATCGCAGACAAACTGAAATAATGTGCCCATGTTTCCCAACATCCAGCAGTGAGACGCTGGCCAAACAAACCAGAGCGAAGAGGGAAGAACTTTCTTCCAGCAATCGTTAGTTTCCCACATCCAAGAACGTTGATTCAAAACAGAAAATATTCTGGAAGAAAAACACTTGGACAGTGGTTTTAAACTCAAAGTACAAAAATAACATGTAAAACAGAGTTCATTAAAGAGATTTCCACTTCATGTGAGACGTTGGGACATGATTTACTCTCCAGTCCGATGAGTTGTCCTTCCAGAGACTTTAGGTCCAACTTTCAGGTCCTTTTTGTTTCTTTGTTGGATGATGAGGGCGACTGAAGGCTCGGTCCATTTAGTTAAAAATCCAGAAAATGGCTTCGTGTTTCTGTTCTGGATGGACATCGCCAACCAACGCGGAGGAAACTCAGATTTGGAATCGTCTTTACTTTAGGTGGTTTGTCTCGGATGATGAGCCCCGTGATTATTGATTATTGTACCATCCTTATGTCTGAAGGCACCTTATGCTCTGTTTGGAAACCAAGTGGCAGATAAAACATCACTCACCCTCAACAGAAAGTCTCATTTTGCTGCTTAAAAACACAAAAGTAGCTGGTACTGGGTGGGAAATACATAAACTTGCATCTGAAACCAAAAACTCTGACATCATTGAAGGATTTTTACTGAAAACATTGTCAGCATCAATATTTCACTGCCTCCAGTAATAAACAAAAAAAAGAGACGTAGCTCCATGACTAAATGACCCCATTAATATAAAAACCCTCAACTTTTCTTGCAATCCTCCTCAGTGCTTCAACAGATGGAAATTTCTCGACCTTCTTAAGGGCGTTTCACCTTTGACCTGCCTACCTCCAATTAAGGAAATGATGTCATAACTGAACTAACTGAACGTTTTGGGTCACTTATTTTAGAACATCATGTTTGGCTTGGGAACCCTATTAAAATAATCTCTAACTTGATGTTTTTAGTTTTCTAGACAAGCAGAATTCAAGGTCGATGAAACGATGGTGGTCGCAGCATGTCAAAGGCCGAACTCTGAACTCTGTCTGCTCTCTGACCTTTCATTGGATGCAGCGATTAATGTTAAAGTTCATCATTGCACTGAAACCTTTGGCCCCACCAGGGGGTAACTTTGGATCAAAGCTTCTGTTAAGTTATTTGTATCACAATTTTTTTGTGAATGATTTAAACAAGAAGGAAACAAGAAAAAATGAAGCAAAAAATTTCAAACTTTAAATTTAAAACAAAAACATTTTCATAATTCAGTTAGCAAAATGCTAATGTTAGCCTGAATGCTAACATTTGCATGGGGGTTATCAGTAGCATGTTGACCTACAATAGCATACACCATTTAATGTGCAAAGAACAGCGTGTACACTAAAATAAGCTAGAATGCTAATGTTAGCTTACATGGTAACATTGGCTTGGGAGAAATCAACATTCTCCACTCAGTGTGCAAAGAGCATTGTATAAGCTAAAATGAACCAAATGCTGTTAGCTAACATGCTAACATTAGCATGGGAGAAAACAGTATGTTAATCTGCATTCAGTGTGCAAAGAGCATTGTATAAGCTAAAATGAACAAAAATGCTAATGTTAGCCTAAGTGCTACCATCTGAATGTGGGTTATCATTAGCATATTTACTAATACTGACTTTCAATTCAGTATGCAAAACATTAGTGCAAAAGCTAAAATTAGCCAAATTAGCAACAAGAAGCACCTGCCTTGTTTGTTAGCAACCAAGGAGGAAACGCCTCATAATGGGACCATTAAAAACATATTGACGCCCCCTACTGGTGAGTTCAGATTAACAATCAGAAGCTGTACCCTGCTTCAGATTTTTATAAAACTTCTTTTTTTAAGTTTTATTTTCCCACCCAGTTCCATTGACATTGCTGCTGCTAAAGGTACAGAAAGCTGCACTGTAAAAAATCAAAAATAAAAACATACTGTTTGTATTTCAGGTAGAGCAGCTCCACCGTCCTCATTGGCAGAAAATTAAAAAAATCCCCCAGTTTGGCATCTTTCATCTTAATCTCCTTCTCTGGCAACGTTGAGGGTCACAAACACATCATGGAGCATCAAATACAAATGACAGATATTATTATTTCTGAAAATTCAGGCGTACACTTTCATATATACTGGGTTACTTGAGAAATGAGGAGAGCATTCACAGATTTAGTAGAAATAAATCCTCAAATTTACAGGAATAAGTGAGAAAACCTGGAAAAGTCCCATTCCAAAACAACAGTATAGCGCCCCCTGCTGAAACCCTGTAATCCACAAACACTAAAGGCTTTTAGTAGTTTTTGCAGAACAAAAACGAAGACACCTGTAGATTTGTTTTGATGGCTTATTTCAAAGGTTTTAGGAAGTTTATGAGTAGAGTCTTCACTTCGCTGGATTGGGGCTTCACATCACAACAAATCTGTCCCTGCATATTGATATTAACCATAAACACACCGATAACTGTTAGCTATTGCACAGGTCATGCATGCCTGTCTAAGACACAAACGCCACCATATTAATGCTAAACGCCTCTGCTTCTGCCCGCAATGGCTTGTAAATATGTCAAAACAAAGTTTCGTGTTGGTTTTTGTGCTGAACAACATGGAGTGAAACTACTGGTCCTTTTGGACACGGTACTGTCCCTTTAACTCGGAGCGTTTTCAGGCACTGTTCCCTTCCTCACTGGTCCCTCAACCGCTTGTCCACTACAGCCACAGAAATGTGTAAAAAGGTACTCACGACATGAGACGAACACTCTGAAGTAGTGAAGAACTACAAACATGTCCGACTGAGTCCCGGCTCACCACGCAGGGCGGCATGAAGGGACGGTGGGGGCGTCACCAGACCTAAGTGGTAGTTTTTCCCTCCGGCTCTCTACCTGCGAGGAAAGTCGATGTGGAAATAGCAGAGGCTGAGCAGCTTCCTCTTTCCTATTCTCACCGCTCTCCTCCTCATCAGGCGGCCATTTTGATACAACTGGATCTGCCCTCCCGCTCTTCTTCCCCTCCTCCCTCTTGTGCTCACTCTCAATATCGCCCCCTGGCGGCTCACTGTGGGGTTGCGCGCCACCGTCCTCGATTTCTGCGTCTTCACACGACCGTGCTGATGCGGCTGACGGGCTTCGCTTTGGGGCCGCCCCCTTGCCCCACCCCCGGGGGGAGCGGGGAGAGCGGGGCGCCCGACGGGGGAGGCAGCGGGGAGTGTGGAGGGGGCGGCGGGGGGTACGGGGGGCGTAGGGCTGCGGCGGCGTCTGGGTGACGAGGCGCGCCGAGGGCGTCTGGGGCGGCGGCGTGGAGAAGATGAAGTGGGTGGAGCCTGTCGCGGAGGGGGAGGGGCTGAGCGGGGAGTGTGTGTGCAGGTGTGTGTGTGTGTGAGGCTGGGGGGGGGGGGGGGTGGTCCGGTGGCGTGGGGGCGGACGGGCGAGTGGGGGGACAGCGGCGGTGGCGTGGTGAAGCCGGACACCATGTTGTAGCGCGGGTGGGCGGAGCCTTGCTGCAGCCTCTGATGCAGCTGGCCGTGGGGCGGGGCGCAGCTGTGCCGCAGCGGCGCGGAGAAGCGGTGCGTCAGCGCGTGGTGCTGCGGCACGCTCTGCATGTGGTAGCGGTGGTGGTGATGGTAGGGCGGCGGCGGCGGCGGCGGCGTCTGCTGCGGCGGGTGCCCACTGACTCCGCCTCCTCCACTGTTGCCGTGGCAATACTGGGCGTGCAACACCTGGAGCTTGGACGGCCCCCCGCCCGGGCCGCCGCCCCCTCCAGCCCCGGCCGAGTCCGACGGGCCGAGGTTGGGTGAAGGGGAGGGGCATGGGGAAGGGGAGGATGGGAGGGCGATGGGCGGCGCGGGGGCGGGGTAGTGGGGGGGGGACGAAATCATCAGAGGACTCGGTGGACCCTGAGGAGGCGGTGACATCATCGTCAGGGGACCAGGAACTTTGCCTCTTCGACTGCCGAAGAAGTTCCCCACTCGGCCTCCGGGGATCTGGCCGCCGCCCGCCGCCATCGCGCCGCCGGGCCCAGCCCCGCCCCCGCTCGCGAGAGGAGACGTGGTGACCCCCCCCTGGTTGTGACAGAGCCCCGGCCCACCCCCCACCCCCGTACCGGGGCTCTGAGTAGGGCGGTGCGGCCGGTAGGCTGCTGGGGACGAGGGCACCATCATGGGGCTGTAGGACAGACTGACGCCCTGCAGGGGGCGCTGCTGGTGAGGCCTCGGGCTGCTAATAATGGAACCCTGAGGACAGGAAGAGCAGAAGAAGAACACAATCAGAAGAAGACGTCTCATTGGTCAGACCTGCTGTTTCGCCTCTCGGAGCTTCAGGCATTTTGTTGAGAAAAGGAGTTAAAATGGCCGCCGCCGCCGCCGCGTCTGCAGCGCGGATTCATCGCATCGTTTCTGAATTTAGATTCAGATTTACTGAAGGAAAGCTCTGTTATTTCCTCTGAGCCAATAAAATCTTTATTTCCTGACTTAAAAAAGGACTTTTGATTTATTTTATTGTTCTATCAAAAGCCTTAAATAGTTTTTATCCAATTAATCATCAGAATAATCAATTGATTACTAAAATAATTGTTAGTTGCAGCTCTAGAAAGTAAATTGTTCTTCTTTCTCACCAAATTAGAAAGTTTCCCAGCGACTCGCCTTCCCAGTGTCATTAGTAAAAATATCTGGAACTTGTTTCATTTTCCTTCTCGTCATAATTGTTCAGAAACTTCAGCATAAAATCCCAGAAGTTTTCCGTTTCAGACAAAACGTTTGGATAAATCTGGGATGTTTGGATTCAAAACAGGAATGAAGTTTTTCTTCTGTTGAATCAAATCCCTGAAGGACGGAAATATTTCTGGAACCATAAAAATCCATTCAGGTAAGAATCCAAACTTACATTTAAAATCATTTAGAATCTGCTTAAAATGTCCCAAAATCACTTTGAGTCAAATCATGAGACAGTAAAAGATTCCCCTCATAAATCCGTTCATAAAACTCAGAATAAAGCAGATTAGCTCTTCAGATTATGACAGAGCTCCATTTTCTACACAAAATGCCTCAGAGTTTAAAAAACCAGCAGTGTTCAAATAAAAACATGCAAAGCAAGAAAATCAGAAATAGAGTCGACCTGGTTGCCATAGAAACGCTGTGTAAAAGTCCCAAAACCCACTACAAAAAGTGAAGTTCTGGCTTTTTGCAGGGAATATGAGACAGAAATGCAGCTTAGGAATCTGGAACATGAAGGAGAAACGCTGCTGTTAGCAGGACAGCCAATCAAGGAGGAAATTCATTTTCCTTGGTGCTGATTGGCTGAAAGAGCACAGGTATTAGACCGATGATCCACCGTGTTTTAGAAGAAACATTTGAGTCTGCAGTGGAACAAACAGCTCAACTCACTGCAGCCTGAAAACCAAAATCCTCCGAACTGAAAGACAGCAGCTCCATTTCTGACAGTCTGGGATTTTGATCTCTTTAAGCTTCTCATTAATATCCACAAATCTGTATTCCTACAAGTTCAGTGAATATTTTCTGCTTCCCAACAAGCAGATGAATGTTTGTGTTTCTTGAGCTGCAGCATGTTGAGCTGCAGCATGTTGAGCTGCAGCATGTTGAGCTGCAGCATGTTGAGCTGCCAGCCTGAAGGACGGCAACAAATATTTCAATGTTTCCTTCATTTCAACTCCAGTTTGTTGAAGAACACGAGGAGCAGCTTCACATGCAGCAAACATTTACAAAACCCCACAAACACATCAGGACGACCTTTGACCCCTCAGGCAGTGAGGCATGCGACGGCAGCGTAACGGCGGTGCAGCATGCTCGCAGCAGACCCGCCAGACTTACTTCAATGGTGCTGTCCAAGGAGCCCACACTATTCCTCCGACCTCGCTTCCCTGTCATCCAATCAGAATCCAGGGATTAAACTTCATCACAGGAAACAGGAAGTGCTGAAGAGACGTTCGCACTGAGCTGCTCAGCAGTGACTTTTCATCTGGACGTTTCCCTTCATTAGCATTTATGCTAAGCTAAGCTGAAAAATGCTAACTTCAGTTCTGAAGTTCAGTTTTATTCATATTTTTACAATGATGTATTTAAACTGGTGTTGTTATTACCTGTTTAAGCTATACACTAATGCAGTCCTAATATTCCAAGAATAAAGTAACAAAATAATAGAATAAGGTTGAAATGAAAGAGTCATAATAATCCAGGAATAAAAATGTGAGAACAGAGTCACTATAAGAGAATAAAGTCGTAACAATCCAAGAATAGGAGAATTAAATTATAATTGTATGAGAACTGCTGCACAAAAAGCAATTTAAAATGTAAATATTATTCTGGAAAAAATTAAGTCTTAATTTGCATATTTAAAAAAATCTCATTTTCTGGCCCTAATAGGCTGTTATAGACTTTAAATCAAAAATAATCCAAGAGGAAGTTTGGCGTCAGAAGCTGCGCTGCAGTTCCTGCTGCTGTCCAGCAGGTGGACCCAGCGCCCCGGAGCATCGTTTCATCACTGAACTGTAACGTTGCATAACAACACAGATGCAGGTTCACTGTGAGAAACCATGAAATCCTCCTGAACTGCTGCGTCATCATCATTTCGTCTCCAATGAGACACATTTCCTCAGAACCCGAGAGAACGGCTCTAAAGCCTTTCTGATCAGAAAACACGAGGAGGAACCTGGACGGTTCTGGACGGTTCTGGACGGTTCTGGACGGTTCTGGACGTTCTGGACGTCCGGCCCTTACCCGTCTCTGAGAGATCTCTGAGCGAGGAGCTGAGCGCCGTGCGTTTCAGTCCGTCCACCGAGGCGTACGTGTCGTCGAGGCTCGGCCTTCCCAGGGTGCCGTTCACCACCTCACCCTTCATGGGCCCGCCGGCCGAACTGGCCCCGCTCCCCGACGTCCCCGTCCCGCCAGAACCCGCCAGCATGCCGGGACGCATCATGCCTTTCTGCTTCTCCAGCTCGGCTGCAGGGAAGCAGGAACCCAGTTGGACACAGACATAAATCTGTTCACAGGCCAGAGCAGCCGATTTCTGCACATATTTCATATTTTACACATTTCTATGCTGTGATGAACTTTATGTCACATCATATGTTATTGATTCTGAATAGGCTTTGATTTGATGCCAAGCACATTCATCTAATCGGTGATTTCAGAGCAAAAATGAATTTTCAATGTACATCAGTCCAGTTATGTGATTAGACAACTAAAGACGCCAAATCTGGCAGTTTTTCTGCAAAAGTTTATATTCCTTGACAGCCGCCATCTTTAATTTGAGTTTTTTAAATCTTTTGCATTAAACTACCTATTACCTTCTTCTGCCAGGCATGAATGTCCAGTTTTCTAAAACTGTTTAAAAGCAGTAAAGTCCAGTTTAATGGCAGACACTCACACTCCACCCGGTACTTCTCCATCTCCTGGACCTCGGCGATGCTCTCTCGCAGGTCAGAGGTGAAGCGCGCTCGGTCCTGCTGGCTCGGAGCCGTGAAGATGATCAACACCTTCCTCTCTCCTCCGGGGTTCGCCGACGTCAGCCGGATGCCGTGAGGGTAATCTAAAACAAACGACACCCAGAACGCTCAGCGCTTTTACAACGAGCTGCTGAAATGAAACCACGTTTATCATGAGAGCAGATAATAATCAGCTCAGATGGTGGATTTAATCTCTCATAGTTTGATGTGTGAAATTCAGCAGAAGCCTAAAACAGAAAACAGCAGGAGCCAATTTATGGCTCAGGGGGGGAAACTTCAGCAGATTCCTAAAACACAGTTTTCACTATTATTACAGTCATCAGTCCTGCGCAGTGGGCCGTTTCATGAGTGGGACTGGAGTGACTGATGTCGCCTCCAGAGAGAAATTACACATAAAAACAAAAGTGTTTGCAGTTAAAGAGGCTGAATCCTGTTTGGAAAGAGAACAGGAAGATTTTTCACTCATTTCATTCATTTATTTATTATTAATTCCAATTAGAAACACAAATGAATATCTTTTATTGAAATAATAAAGTATGATATTTCCTATGAAATATATTTATAAATAATTTTAGGTCCTAAATATAAAAAAGGATTTAATGAGTTTTTTTTAACACTGAGAAATATTTATTTCAGATGTAAAAAGTAAAAATTCTGCAGGCTGTTTATGAACACGTGTTTATATTTTATTAAAAGAATTTAATTTATTTTTTTTATTTTATTTTATTAAAATGTTTGTTAAAAGTATTTCTAAAAATGTTTAGTAAAATATTTTATTTACATATTTCAGTGAATTTGACTCCTGAGCTCCATCCAGCCAGAAAAGTCATTTTAATATAATATAAAATCAAAATTATATAAATAATTACACAAATTATACTTAATATAATGACTCCATGTGCAGAAACAACTGTTCAAAAATAAACTGAAATAAACTCAAAATATAATTTTAATGATGAGACGATGAAAGTTGACTTTGATCTCCTTGAACTCTGTCACACACACACACACACACACACACACACACACACACACACACACACACACACACACACACACACACACACACACACACACACTGCGCTGATGAATCATGTGCGACAATCTGTCCTGGTCACAGTTGTCACCAGGCTGCCAGGTCCGTTTGGGTCCGGCTGCTGAACCAGAACTGTCAACAACAACAGCAGCGAACAGACCGAGACGACGCTGCGGATTCCTACGACACACAAACGTGACATCAGAAGGCATCCCGGCGACACCGAGCAGCTTGTTGGGCTCGGGTTCCTGGTTTTACGGCGTGAAGCCGGAACCAGCTGAGACTGTTTCTGGGTCGCGATGGGTTAAATTTCTCTCTGCTGCAGTAAAATCAGGAATCCAACGACATTTGGCTGAGTTTGGGTTCAAAAACAAAATAACCTGATAAAATGATGCAGAACGAAACAAACTTACATCAAAATGTTTACATTTTATTCTCTGTTGGAAAATCAGTTTCTATCCAAGTTGCTCTTGGTTCTGCAGATAAACACGAACCAAACAGGAAGTTGAGATGTTGCAGCTCAAACAGGTGATTCCTGGCGACTCCAATCATCCCTGCATGGCTGGAAACACCCAGCGCTTCCTTCTGACTGCGTCTCCAAACCTGTCCTGATCATGACTCATGTTATGAAACGCTGTCCTGCTGAGCGTCTCCACAGTTTAACGGAGTCTTAAATCAAACGCTGAAATCGTTTATAAGCAGATCTGCCTGCAGTTTTTATCCACATTTCAACCAAATCATTTCAAAACAGATTTAATCTCAGCCGGGCCTAAACAACGTATCCTGTGGGAAGAAAAGGTTTGGCATCATTTTGTATTTAACCCCTTTACTCTGGCAACCTTAAATAAAATCCAGCCCAGAGGAAGGTGGGCTCACCTTCCAGCAGGACCACCAGCCTCAACATGCAAGTGTTTAAATGTCCTAGTCAAAGTTCAGGCTTAGACTTACTGCTGTACTTTTTAATTGTTGAAGTTTTATTTCCCAAATTTCCTGTAAACTTGTAACATTTTTAGCAGAAAAGCAGAGCAGCTCGTTTTTTTTATCTGATTGATCCTAAACGCCTGATGATGCATTTATGCCTCAAGTTTCCATCGATTATCTTCCTAAATAAGAAGATTTCAGACGAACCTGAATGTTTCAGATCTGAAGTTTGATTTGCAGGATGAGCTGGAATGTTGTTGTGATCATGGTGGATATGTGATGCTATTTACAGAGTTTAATGAGCTCAGATTGTTTCCTCAGAGTCTGTTCATCCTGGTGGCTGAGGAGGAGGAGGAGGAAGAGGAGGAGGAGGAGGAGGAGGAGGAGGAGGAGGAGGAGGAGGAGGAGGAGGAGGAGGAGGAGGAGGAGGAGGAGGAGGAGGAGGAAGGTGGGAACGGACGGTACGTACAGGTGTTCTGGAAGGTGTGGACCTGCATGTCGAGCAGAGGAAACGACTGCCTGAAGCTGTACATCACCGACGTTTTCTTCTTCTGGTAGATCTTGGTTACCTGAGGAGGAGATGAGATGGAGAGAATGAATAGAGGAGGAATTGCTGTCGTTTGTCTCTCTTCTTCATTTCTGGGGAAAATCCATCCAGAAGGAATCAAACTATTCACACTCCCAGTGAAAGACATTTCGTCCTCGGTGTAACCATAAAATCCTTCCCCTCTCTCTGGTTCCCTCTCTTACCATGAGCAGGTCGTTGAACAGGAAGACTTCTCTCTGATGGACGCCGCTCCTCTGGGCCCGGTTCGGGTCGGGAACCTCGAACAGCTGGCAGCAGCAGACCAGCCTGCGGTGCGGCAGCGACAGAACCTGCAGCACACACAGGAAGCGCTCAGCCCGGCTCGGCGCGCGGCTTCCTGTCCGCCCGGGCGGTTCTTACCGGCTTCTTGCCGATCACCATGCGCTCCACCGCCTGGACCTGAGACACGTGGTCGTCGTTGGTCCTCAGCTCCCACTTCTGGATGCGGCCGTAGATGGAAACCAGCAGGTCCCTGGGGATGTCCTGGCCGTTATCCACGCCTGCAGGACCAAACACAGACACCAGGACAGTCACAGGTTTGATCTTCACTTTCATTCATTCATTCATTCATTCATTCATTCATTCATTCATTCATTCATTCATTCAGCTTTCCAGCCTGAAAAGATTATTTTAGTGAAACTCATCCTGCATCACATCTTAATGTTTGATGATGATGGAGTCCCTCTCACCCCTCAGGTTCTTGATGAAGTCCTCCAGCTTCATCTTCCTCTCTGGCTTCACGTTGGGGCTGTACATGTCCGTGTTGAGGAGGATGATGGCAAAGGCCAGGATGAAGATGGTGTCCGGGTTCTGGAACTGCCGGATCAGCACCGGGTTGCAGACGCAGTATCTCTGACTGCAGAGGGAAACGAAGAGCTGGAACAAAGTGAAGACCTGAAACGTCTGCGCTGACGGACCGGACCTCACAGATACCTGAAGGCCTCCACCAGCCGCTCCACCCGCTGAGCTTCGCCCTGAACCTTGATCTGCGCCTGGAACTTCCTCAGCGCTTCGTCCAGATCCATCCCAGAGAAATCCATCTCATCCAGGACGCAGCTGCACAGAGGAGCACAGGAACGCCGACTGAACCTCAACCAACACTGAGTCTGCAAAATAAATCAGCTTCTGCTGAGACTCGCTGCACTAACACTGAAGCTTTAATCATAATCACTGTGTTAGCAGCAGCAGTCAGAGACGATGCTAAAGCGCTTCTCATGAACATCAGTGTGTGATTTAAAATCAGAAACATTAGTTTGTTCATTCAGAGCAGCTGTTTTTTCATCCCAGCTGATCCCAGTCAAACACAAACTAATGTCAAATGTTTCCTAATAAACTCAGCAGATTGCATCGGGTCCCTCGCATGCAGTAATGCTCCTCTAACGCTAATCACAAACATCTAATCTGCTAATCCTAAAGCATTTCAGCAGGCAGGAATCGAACGTCGCACTGACTCCAGGACGTCTTTGTTGAACTGCTGCCGGCTGCCCAGGAACTCTCCGATCATCTGCCGGCTCAGTCCTTTCCGCTCCAGGATGAACCTGGCGATGCCCACCGGAGTGTCCGACACGAAGCCCTTCTCGATCAGGTACTGGATCCCCTTCTCCGGCTTCCTGTGGACCAGCAGAAACAGGACGTCACGTTTCTCCTTATCAAGTAATATTGCATGTCTGTGTTTTATTGGTGCAGGACAGGAGCCTCAAACTCCAGTCCTCGAGGGCCGGTGCAACTTTTAGATGCGTTTCTGCTGCAGCTGAACAGAGTGATGAGGTCATTAATATCTGATCTACACCAGGAGGAAATGGAGCCGTTTCATTCCGGCGTTTTGTACCTGAGGCACAAAACTGCAGGACATCTGAGACATGCTGGTCACCTATCAGATCAATAGCCAATCACCTATCAGATCACCTATCAGATCACCTATCAGATCAATAGCCGATCACCCATCAGATCAATAGCCGATCACCCATCAGATCAATAGCCGATCACCTATCAGATCAATAGCCTTTAGCCTCCAGCCACCGTTGGCGTCTCACTTTTGGCACTATTGCTGGTCCGTATAAAGCAAATGTTGTGATCTTGGACCCACTTGTTGAAGAGGTTGAGGCCGATGCGGTACTGCCGCCGCTGCACCACGTCGTTGTTGAAGGCGGGGGAGTCCCAGCTGTGGCGGCTCTCCCTCTGGTACGTCTGCTTCCCCAGCGACGCTCCGCCCATCGGCTCCCGCAGGCTGTCCCTGGACGACGAGCCGGAGCTGCAGTTGTTGACGGTGGTGTCGTCGTTGGAGTTGGTGGTGGTGGAGTTGACGCTCTCGTTGTCTCCGTCTGAGCAGAGCAGGTGGTGGTGGTGGTGCAGGTGTGGGTGGTGGGCGAGGTGCTGCGGCCCCTCCAGGTTCTGCAGCACCGAGGAAGAGGAGGATGACATCGGCGAGGGCGTGAGAGGCGGCGGCAGCGGGGACAGAGGCGTGAGGGGCGGGACCGGGGAGGGCAACGGAGACGCAGGGGGTTCTGGGTAGGAGTGTGGGAGGTGGTGGTGCTGATGGTGCAGATGGTGGTAGTGGTGCTGGGCGAAGTGGTGCGGATGCTTGCATGTAGGGGGCGCGTGGTGGTGCAGGATGGTGGGGAGGTGGGGGATGGCGGAGGGGTGTTGGAGCGGGTGGGGTGGCAGCGTCCGGGCCGACGGCATCGGCAGGGGGACGTTAGCGGGGCTCCGCGTCTGGCCTTGCGCCATGGCGACCGATCGGCCGTTTGGCTTGTGTTTGATGGTTCCCTGTGGAGATTCGGCTTCGCTGCTTCCTGCTCCGAGCTCGTCCTCTCCGCTTTCACCTTCAGCTCCTCCTCTGCCCCTCTCTCCTCCTCGCTCCGCTCCAGAGGACTCCTGTTCGTACACCAAACGCCCGATGGACCCGCGCTCCGACCTACACACACAAATCACACACAACTGATTTCATGGATCCAAACCTGCCAGTGAAGGGATGAAGAGCCACTCAGAGCAGGAAGCTTTATGGCTCCACTTCCTGCATCAAGGTCTGGTGCTGATACATAAATGGATCATTAACAGGATTGTGCTGCAGCAGCTAATGCTGCAGCAGCTAATGCAGTCATTTGACCTGCTGCAGACACATCCAGAAGAATGTCTCCTGGTTGACTCAGCTGATCTACAACAGACTAGCTTAGCAGCCAACAGTTAGCACAAGTTCCTATTTAAAGGGCCGGTTCCCCTTCTTGATTTGTTTCTGCTCTCTGCATGCAGTCAGAGTGGTTTGGATCTGCTCTCCACATCAGCACTAAAGGAAAGGGCGACGTGAGCAACTTAGCATTACCTGAGCTAAACATAAACAGCACTTTAGCTAAAGCTAAACATAGACAGCACTTTAGCTAAAGCTAAACATGAACAGCACTTTAGCTAAAGCTAAACATAGACAGCACTTTAGCTAAAGCTAAACATAGACAGCAGGTTAGCTAAAGCTAAACCATACACCAACATGGTATTTAGTGGAAGCTAAAGCTCTATAGCAACAGTTTATCTAGCGGGAGCTAATGCTAACTCGCTATAACTGGGTTTAAAGGTGATCAGTTTTCACCAGGTTCATTCGGATGTTTTTTCTCTGAATGAATTAAATCTTCATTTGAAAGTTTCTGGTTATTGTTTGTTGACTAAAACTATTTTTAAAACATTTCTGTGAGGTTTTATATCCATATCTGACCTGTCGCTCATGTCCACTGAACTGTCGCTGGGCGGTTCGATGGTGAGGACCGGAAGGTGTCCCCCTGCTCCGCCTCCTCCTCCCCCTGCTCCGCCTCCTCTGCCTCGGTACTCTCCTCGGCACTCAGTGCAGGGGGTGCTGCTCCTCCGGCTGGTGCTGCTGCCTCCCTCCGTCTCCCTGCTGTCCTCCCTGCCCCCTGCACCCCCCACCCAGTAGTCCGTGTCGGAGCTGGAGGCCGGACGGGACAGCGGCGAGGACGGGAGGCAGGCTTCGTCCATGTAGAGCGTGACGTCGCTGAAGGAGGTGGCGGTGCTGTCCTCGTGCATGGCCACGCCCCCCCGGCCTCCCTCCGCCCGGCCGGGCGCGCGCCGCGACGCCGTGTTGGTATTGCGCCATCCGCACTGCCTGTACTCCACCTCCTCATCCTCTTCCTCGTCCTCCTCCTCCTCCTCTTCCTCGTCCTCGTCTCCCTCCTCCTCGTCCTCGTCCTCCTCTCCTTCTCCGCCGACATCTTGCGAGTCTTCGCGGCCGGACTGGCAGGTGAGCGAGTCGTCCATGGAGTCGGCCAGAGACTTCACCTGTGAAGGACGAAGAAAAACGTTGAACGACTCGAATCGTCAGATGAATTTCTGAACGGTGACCTTGAACAGGTTAGGATGGAACTATGGGCTGAATGAAACATGGTCATTACAGGCTTTGTGAAAATTATTCATGAGACATTTCAGTTTGGTCAATTCTGCCTTTCAGAATGAGAATGAGCTGTTTTAGAGCTAAGCTGCTGCTGGCCACGCCCCCGCTGGCCACGCCCCGGCTGGCCACGCCCCGGCTGGCCACGCCCCCAATTCAATATGGCTGCCAACGGATGTAATATCTTTGAAAAGTGGAGCCTCCTGCACAACCAACAGCAATGCAGCAAGAGGTTTCTGGATGATAAGCCATCAACAAAACACCTGTCTGTTCCAGCAGCCATTGTACAGCAGAGACAGCGATGGGCTCAGGTTGCTAGGTAACAGTGTCCATCGAATGTGACTTAACGATTGGGAGGTTTCTGAAACAGATCACTTATTGCCAATAATCTGGGTGTTTTTAGAAACAGTTGAGATCAAAATGAAAGAACAAAGACATGCAAACTGGGAAAGCAGCAGAATAAATTACATTTACATTATAGATAAACTCCAGCTGAACATGTTTCTAGCAGCTTGTTTCAACAACGCTGCAGATTAGTTAGAGTTGGTTCGACAAATACTCTAAAAATAACCACATATGGAGGATTTTCCCCAGGCTGATGTTTCTCATGACACAATCTGACAGATTTGGAGGGAAACGATTTGATTCCTACCAAACAATTAACGCCCAGATCAAGGTGTGTTGATCTGGGCATTAATTCAATCTCTGTTATTCTGGACCAGCGTTTGTACTTTGAGTCTCCGTCCCTCCTGATCGTCCAGCAGGTTCGGTTCAGTTTGGGACCAAAGCAGCAACATCTGCTCCACCTCCAGCTGTTGGCATTCACACCTCAGCAACGGCAGCGCTGCTTTCACAGACGGACCGGAGTTAGATTACAGCGGGCTAAACTGGGTTTGGTGTGACTGCAGCCTTAATCCCATATTAAACAGGTTTCCAGGATTTCCTTCTTAAATCTCTGGATTTTTGCAGAAATTACAAACATCCTGTCTAGGAGTGAAAAACTAGTCAATGCATTGTTTCCTTCAAGACTGCATTAGTTCTTTGCTATCAGGAAGTTCACAAAATGCAATTAATTAAATTACTGGCTGTATTAGTAACCACCCTAAGCAACTTTCAGGAACTTATAAAGGTCCATGTTTTTTGGACACTCTTCAAAATGCTATTTCTGTGAAGCTGAAGTGCTTTGACCTTCAAAGTTCAGGGAAATGGCTCCAATAGAACAGCTGCTGGTCCGAACCGGGCCAAACAAGAACCTGGACGGAAACCAAAACGTATCTGAACCCAATGCAGCTGGATGGTCCCACAGCCTCACAAAGGCTCCGTGAAACAAACTGAAAAGGTTTTCAGCACTTTAGCACAAACTACAGCCTGGTTGTATTGGAACTTGTAAATGTTAAATATCTGGTTGGCATTAGTGGAAGTAGAAAACAAGAATGCGTTTGCCTGTTTGGAGAAAGAGTCGTCTACGTCTCCAGCGTCCTCTGACCCCTGCTGGCCCGGCGACCCCTGACCCTGTGGCTGCCGCTCATCAAACGAATACTGCGCTCAGAGGAAACGGTCGTCACCAAGCAGATCAGAAGCAGATCGGCTCCTGGCTGGTCCGGTCTGAACGCGCTCCTACCTGCAGCCTCATGTTGGACAGGATGATGCGGCGGGTCATCCGGCTCTCTGACGCCGAGCTGCGGAGCCTCTCAAACTTCTTGTTCATGCGGTACCGCCTGAACGCCGCCTGGATCGTCCTCGCCGCCCGCCGGGACACAAACTGGCCCCCGTACTTCCTCTCCAACATCTCCACCTACCAGAAGACCGATCAGAAAAGATGGAGCAAACGTCTCAGGGAATCAGAAGCGTCGGCTCGCAGAGCGGCACCTTCTTGTCCTGGAGGTCTGTAGAGAGCTCATAGCTGTCAGATAGCGCCTTGCAGCGTTTGCTCTCCTCCTCCTCTTGCTTGCGGAGCGCCAGGCTGGCCGGCTGATGTCTGCTGCGCTGGGCCCAGGCGAGGCTCGCAGGGCTGGGGGGAGAAACGGGGGAGCTGCCCTGCAGACACAGAGAGACGAGCTGCACAAACTGACATCATCTTATCCTTTAACAAGGTTTTTGCTTTGCAATGTCCTTACAGTGTTTTGTTTTGCCAGTGTGTTGAAATATTCTTACTAATGCACGGCTTCAGGCACAGACTGTAATTTATTAGCATCCAACAAATGAGGAAGGTAGAAAGTGAAACTAATCATTGGTTTCACTAATGCTAATGCTAATGCTAAAGTGGTAACTTTATCACTAACATGTTGCAATAATGCTAATATTCTGATCTCTACAGTCTGTGCTCAGCAGAAACATGTAAGACTGAGGAGAAGAACAGCAGCTGTACCTGTGTCTGCGAGTGAGAGGCTCCCAGCGGGCCGGTGCCGGAGGCGGGGCCGTAGGGGTCGCAGGGGCTGGAGAGGGGGCTGTTGCTATAGCGATGGAAGGGAGGAGGATGCCCAAAAGACGAGTCTGAGAAGGTGAGGACCTCCGGACACTGAGGGTCGCCCTCCACGCTGAGCGAGAGACAGAAACAGAGACAGAGCTGCTGTCAGGTCAACCAACTGGACCCGGTCTGGACCAGAACTCACGGAACCGGGTCACCAAGCAGGAACAAAGCCCACCAGTCTACCCAGTTCATCTCGACCGGGTCGGAACAGACGGTCCACATGAGGCGCCGCCGACCAGCAGCCATTTTCCCAACAAAACAAAATCACGTTTCAGAATGAAGAAACCAAACTTCAGTTTGTTTCTATTTTCAGATTTTATAACAAAGTGAATCATCCAACTCTGACAAAACTGTTTTCAACAAAATCATCTATAAATGTCACTTTCAAACTAAATATTCAGTTTATAAGCCTGATGTTTAGTTAACAGCATCTTTAAATCATTAAAAGCAAATTAAATGTTTGGTTCGCAATTTAAATACAGAACTTTGGATTTAAATAACTTTGGATTTAAATAACTTTGGATTTAAATAACTTGCTAACTAAATAGAAAGAAAGAAAGAGAGAGAGAGAAAGGAGGAAGGAAAGGAAGGACGGACGGACGGACGGACGGACGGACGGACGGACGGAGGAAGGAAGGAAGGAAGGAAGGAAGGAAGGAAGGAAGGAAGGAAGGAAGGAAGGAAGGAAGGAAGGAAGGAAGGAAGGAAGGAAGGAAGGAAGGAAGGAAGGAAGGAAGGAGCGTCGCTCAGTTTAATATGAACAACAGTTTGACATTTAAAAGCATTAAGTTACTTTTGTTTTGCTCTGATATCAGATGTTGCACAAAAAACACGTGGAAGGACATAAAACCACCTTTTATATTATCATAAATGATCATCAATCAAATCAAATATGCAAATAGATTAATCGAAAGTAAACCAGAACTAAACGACAATAAGCCACATAAACACCGGCCCGGTTCTGATCCGGCAGCATCGCCGACTGGATCAGAACCTTCAGAAGTCCTTCGGAACCAGGCGCTCTGTTCAAGCCTAAAGATCTCTGCTGGCAGAAACAGGCGACTGATAGAAGATCAATCAGTTTATTGATGAATCACTGAGAAGCTGAAGGAGGAGGAATCTGCGTGGCGGCCATCTTTACTCTGCTTGTTTCATCGTCAGAGAGGCTCTTCTGTTAATCTAAGACATCCGTGAAGCTGGCAGGGAGGCCGACGTGGGCACTGCCACACACACACACACACACACACACACACACACACACACACACACACACACCCCCCCACACACACACACACACACACACACACACACACACACACACACACACACACACACACACACACACACACACGCGCGCGCGCGCGGCTGAGTCATAGCAGCCGCAGCAGTGTGTGTGTGGGTGAGCTGAGCTGCGTTTGGGTCAGGATCAGCAGGAGTGTGTTGGAGAGCCGCCTGTTTGTGTAGCCGCCTCTGAATGGACCCGGTTCTGGAGGTTCTGGACCATCAGCACCGATCTGGACTCAAACCCTTCAGCTTTACCGGGTCAAAGGTCATAAGACCCGTTTGGTTTCAGCCGCTGCTGATCCTGTTTTTATTGGCCGACAATAAAAACATTTAAAACAAAGAACAGATAAAAATCTGAATAGTGTGGAAGTCAGACGGTGGGAAAATCCCACTGAACACAGCGGTTATGGAGTTTATGCTCTTATTTTGAAGCTTACAGCAGTTCTGTTTCCGCTCATGTTCTCCCTCCTTTTCCTACAATAACTTTATTTGAAACATGAAACAAACACGAACAAAACCAAACAGGCTGAATAAGATGTAAACATAAATACTGAAGCTCAGACCGAACAGGAAGGCGTGTAATGACACGTCTGATCCTGTTGAGGGCGATAAATACACTCAAGTTAGCGCTTTAGCATTAGCTCCACTAAATACCCTGATGATGTTAGCGTCAGTGAATCTGATGTTTGCCATTAGTCCAGCCAGTCAGAGATGATCTGGGTCACTGTGTGATCTGCTGGTTCTGGTCCACTGGGTTTTCTGCCAGGACGTTTCAGAGACCTTCACGCTTCCCTCTGCTGCCGAGCTTCATGAGATGATTTCATGCTGCAGCACATTGCTGCAGTGTGCTGCAGCAGTGAGCACCAAAACCACTTTAACGTTCAGCCACGTTACAAACTCAAACCTTCCTGGAGTTTTCAGGATTTAATGATAAACCAACACAGAGCAGAGATCCACTGTGCCAAAAACACGATTCATGAGATTCATGAGATTCATGAGATTCATGAGATTCATGAGCTGAACGATGCCTGAAAAACATGACATAAGCATTTCATATCAGCTGATCATTTTTGATTCGTTTGTTTTGTTTTAAACATCTGAGAAACTTCCAAACATTTCCTGTCTTGTCCAGTTTCTGCTCCACTCTGCTGGTTTTTATTTTTAAGCAGTGAAACATTAAACTGCTGCTGCGCCAGTTACTGATCAGGCTGTTGCTAGGTAACCAGAGAATGAGAGAGTTGCTAGGCAACCACAGAATACTGAATATTCTATCAGACATATTATCTATTACAAATGATCACGTATCTATTGCAACACATATTGATATTGCTGTATTGACCAGCTCTATCAGCTGCTTCACTCTGACACCCAGAAATAAAATTGTTCCTGACCAGCCAGCATCAGGCAGGAGCAGCAACATGAACCCACAGCCTCGCTGATGTCAGAGGTCACCGAAGCAACGGCGACCATAAGCCCCAGGACAAGTAGGAGCAGAAAGTGAGAGAAAGGCATTCTGGGTAATTACACGTTGCCGAAGCTGTCCTGCTCCGTCTCACATCTATTTCAAACATCTGTTCCTCTCCTGCAGGCGGCTGAAGCTCAGCCGAGGCGAGGAGCGTTTGATTTATGCGCCGCCGCAGCCTCCTCTGGCTGGCCGCTGCACAGAGGTCACTCGGTAAACTTCAGGTGACCTCCAGGCTGCAAATCCATCACATCTGTGCCAGACTGCAGCTTTAAAACGTGAGACCCTGAAAGGTTTGGAGCTCATGAAGACTCCAACCTGCAGCGTGATGTGATCCGGTCTGTTCTCAGGTTCTTCTGGATTCACTCAGACACAATGAAATGCATTTATTTACGCCATAAATAAATAACATCAGGCAGGTGAATCTGACACACATTCGCCAACACCGAGAACTGAAAGCTAAAAGAGTTAGCCTGAGCTATGCTAGCCTAAAACAGCCTCTCCATGCTAAACATGGACGCTGCTCTGTGCGCCGGAACGCAGCAGCTTTCCTCTTCAAACCGAAACACTTTCCTGTAAAACGACGAGGCTTCAAGAATCGACCAAATGAAAACATTCATTCAGAAAACCTGAAGTTTTGATGAGGACGACTGGACAGACGGCAGGAACCCGAGTGACTGACACTCACATAACGGACTGGATCAGGGACCTTCAGTGATTCTGATTCTGGTTTCTGATCCTGAATCGGGACCAACACAGAGAACGGGTAAAGTTCCCTGAACCGGGTTCTGCTCCGGCCCGGCAGGCTCACGGCCCGCCTGCTGGTCCTGCAGCTTTCGGCGCCTCGCGCTCTGCAGGGCGGCCTCTGTGGGAGGGTCAAGGTCAAAGCCGAGCAGCTTTCTGGTGCGGCGGCACCGAGCCGGACAGGAGGAGCCCGGATCGGCCCAGCAGAACCCAGAACCGCAGGCAACGCTGAACGATCCCATTTAGATCAGGACAAAACGACACCGGGTTTAAATAAAGGTGCAAAAAGATGCTTTCAGAGTTTCAATGAGAATTTACAGAAATGAAGAGAAAACAAGTCATAATAGGTAAATAGTGAAGGTGCAATAGCAAAGTCATGTGACAATAAAGTCAAAATAATATTAGAATAAAGCAATAAACTCATTTATAATATCCTGTCCACATGTCTGAAGAGTTTCCATTAATAATGAAACTCTGGAAAAATGAATAGATAGAAAAACATTTTGCTCCAAACTGAAGAACAGATTAGAAACTAGAAATATGTTTATTTATTCAATAATTAATCAGAAAAAAAGGGTTTGAATTGAAAATGTTACTTATTTTGGTTTTCAATTAAAATGCAATTAATTACAGACTTTGTTCTGATTGGCTGTAGAGTAATAGCCAATCAGAAAGAACAAACTCTGCTTTACTGTAAAATCACAAGAACTCTTCGTCTGAGATGCTGATGGTGAAATAAATAATCAGTTTGGCTTGAAAAGGGGCTTTAATTCAGCTCTGATGCAAATGTCCCTGCTGGGCTTCTGTAGCCCGGAGCAGCAGGCAGCTGGGGTTTCTGAGCTCAACTGAGTGAGAAGCTTTTCTCTCTTATTTACACACACACACACACACACACACACACACACACACACACACACACACACACACACACACACACACACACACACACCCCCACACACACACACACACACACACACACACACACACACACACACACACACACACACACACACACACACACACACACACACACACACACACACACCTGAGGCTTTGTCCGAGTC
This sequence comes from Poeciliopsis gracilis, assembly GCA_911649635.1. Classification (NCBI taxonomy): domain Eukaryota; kingdom Metazoa; phylum Chordata; class Actinopteri; order Cyprinodontiformes; family Poeciliidae; genus Poeciliopsis; species Poeciliopsis gracilis. Next base: position 2,475,100 of record CAJVRI010001526.1, on the reverse strand, counting down.
TCTCACACAAGGTCAGAGTGTCAGACTCCAGTAATTAATACTGATCTGTGATTAACCGTTGAGCTGCATTCTCTGCGTTCAGGTCGATGAACCTGCAGCGCGTCATCAGCTGCAGACACAAACAACCAGGCTTCGCTCCGAGGCGGCGGATTGGACTAGGCCTGCGCTGCAGCGCCGAGGTTCTGGTCCAGTTGGAGACCGAGCGGAGGTAAATGTTCGAACACGTCTCCACCATGCAGCAGGAATACTGGACAACATGTATTCATCTTCAGAGAAATGAAAACATGAAACTTTATCAGTTTTAAATGTAACAAAGTTTAAAAGAACCTGCTTAATTATGTATATACAGTGTCATAATAATTGCACATTTATTAGTTAATACGGTATGTTACTTATGCTTTGTTACGTGTGTTTAACTGTTTTTGTAATAAATGTTTTTTATGATGTGGACTAAAGCAGCCGTTGTCACGGTAACGGCTAAAGGGAATCCTAAAAAAGCAGCCATGGTGTGAAAATGGCCAAAACGATTACCATCAATAAAATCAATTATTCCTCCAAAATGATTCAAATAAATCATTAAATGATCAATGGATGGATTTCTGCTGAAATCTGAGGTGTGATATTGATTCAATAACAGCGACTCATTTCCAGACCATATTGTCTCAGATTGGAACCAGCAACCTCCCTGCTCATCTGCCCTGCAGCCACGCGGCGCTCGACATGTGGGAATGTGGGTTAGTGAAACTCAGCCTCCGTTTACACTAAATGTTTGGACGGGTCGGTGAGCGAGCCGCACCACATGGCACCAAACCCAGAGGCATCGATCTGCTTCCCACAGCGACGGCATGCGCCGCAGCGCCCACAGATGGTCCATCGCTGCGTCTTTCACGCGCAGAAATGACCAGAAAACTGCAACAAAATATCCTCAGAAACGTCCAATAAGAATCTAAACACCAGATTAGATGAGATGTTTAATCACATCTATTAAAAACAACGAAGAAAACTGAAAAAGTGAATTAAATAACACCACGAATTAGCGCCTTTACATTTAGCGCCTTTACATTTAGCAAAAGCTAATTATAAAGGCGCTAAATATAATTAAGAGCAAAAGCTTTTGCTCTAACTTTATGAACAATTTAGTATGTAATTATATAAATATATAAATGTTTGGTATGATAAGGAGCAAAGAAAAAAACATTGTTAGCATTGTTAGCATTGGCTCAACTTCCAGTATGAAAAACTTTAATTAATGGCTTAATTAAAGTAACGGTGCTTTTTGTTCTTGTTTTACTGACAGATCAAATACTGACAATTTAATTACAAATAAATAACCTTTAAAATAAATTTAAGGCAGTGAAATAAATATAAATCCAGTTTCAAGTAGAATAATGAGGATTTTTTTTCTTCTAAATTAATTTCTGTTCAGTGATGATTTTAGATTTTTGGCTGAAATGTGTGAATTTGTGGGTTTTTGTGCGTCAGGTTTATGGGTGTACCAGAAACATGTTGGGGTCGGAACCTTTGAATGTAAAGCCAAAAGAGATTAATTATTAATAATTATTAATTATTCTAATGTACTTAATTAATGTAAATGAAGGTTCTGCAGTTCTGGCCGTTTCTCTGCATTGTGTTGTTTTTATAGACGTGACGCATTTCTGAGTAATAAAAACAAGAGTTCATTCTGATATTAGATTCATTTCAGTGAACACAGGAGGACAGCTCTCTGACAAACAACATTTGGACCCGACGGCCCGACCCGATGACCTGACCCGATGGCCCGACTGCAGCTCTGAGTCCTCAGATGCATAATATTCCTCCTGCATTTCAAACCCTTTTGCTCCGAGTCTTTGGTGAACCAGGCCGTTTGTAAAGCTGGTGCTCACATGTGCAGAGAGACGCCACACATCGACTGATTCTCCAAAACAAACCAAACATCCTGAATTCCTCCTGTTTCCACATGAGCTGCAGCAGCTGCTGCAGCAGCAGCTGCAGCCGATCCCTCAGCCTGCCGGAGCTCATATAACACAGAGTTTAGTTTCTATCATTTATCCAGCACATCCCTCCGTCTTTAAGCCATCAGGTCGTGTCAAATGAAGCCTGGCAGCAGAATAACGTGGAAATGAATTCGGCTGCAATGACTTGAGCTGCAGCCAAGAATCTGTTGGGACGCTGCAGCTGATTTGTCATCTCCGTCTGCAGGGTTGTGTTAATGAAAACAGACAGTTAGTCCTGAGTGGGCAGCGATGTGATTGGGTGCAAAGGGTGACAGGATGACACATGATACATCTGTCTGCAAGTGTGGGCAGCTAAAAGGCAAACACTGCAAAAGATATTTGCATATTTATGTAAAACTTCATAATTGCATCATTGTGTTTGAGGAAATCTCAACATTTACTGAAGCTCAGTGTGCAGAGCAGCCTGGGTTAGTTGATGTACAGTAATCTGGCAATTACAAATCAAAGCTGTCTGCAGGACTGGAGCAGCTGAAATGAGTTCATACTGTCTGATCTGATTATGAAATCATTAAAGCATCAGGATCATTAATCTGGATGGCAACCGTAAAATAATGTCAAAAGTACAGTGTAGCTTTCAGGCTAAATCATAATTTAGAGCAGAAACGATGGTGCAATAAAAATGCAGAGATAATAGCTGGATAATAAAGACATGTCAGAAGAATTTATCATCTTCATTTATGAGTCATCAGATAGTCAAAAATCAGATGTAAAAACAAATGACTAAAGAAAACAAAAAGGATTAAAAACATTTGGAGAGCAAAAACCTTGCATGACATGAACAAACATGAAAATAAGCAGAGATTAAAAATGCATTATGAAATGGCAAAAAAGCAGAAATTAAAAAGTATAACATGGAAAAACTGAACATAGCAGCACATAGCATTTAGCATTAGCAATGCTTGCTAATAGAAAACTATAGGAAGAACTGAAAAGAGAAGTTCAGACCCTGTTAGCATTGTTAGCATTGTTAGCATTGCTCTGCCTTAACTTTCAGCAGAAAAAACATTTTAAAAAGGTTGAAACATGTGATGCATTTTCCTTGATCAATATTTTTTCTCATCGTTTGATGATTCTGAGTGATAAAAGCTCCAGTATTTGATTCTCTTGCTCCGTTCCTGCTGCAGACAGACTAACAGCTGAAGCTTCAATAATGTTTCTCCTGCATAAAAAATGACAGGATTTCCTCTTTAATGCTCGTTCGTAGTTTAGGTTGGGAAATTACAGCTTATTGGTCTGGATTTTTCCCAGAGTTTAGTTTTCCTGTTGTGGATTCCAGCATGAAGCTCAGCAGGGGGCCAGCAGCTGACGCAGGACGAAAAGCATCATCCTAAAAGTTTTCACAGCAGGAAAACATCAGTCATCTGTTTGGAGGAGCTGAAAAGCTGCTGCATGATCCCGGTTAGCATCACTGGAGGTAATCTGCTGACTGCAGACAGACGCACAGCTGGAGGTGAGACGCAAACTTAGAATTTATGTTTCAACTTAATGTAGAACTATAAGCATTAAAGTTGACATTTGAAGCAGAACCATGAGTTTGTTTTGCAAACTGCTGCTAAAGAACTAATTTTCTTTCTTTAATTAATCCATTTCTTTAAACACACAGTTTATTTTAAATGAACAAAAATCTCCGCAGTTCAACTTTCTGCAAACAAAGCATCAATATTTTATCATGTGTGAGAAAAACAGAGCTGCCCTGCAGACAAACACACCAAATAAACAGTTTAGGTTGGTAGCTTAGTAAAATCCCAGCAGATCTGCAGCATTAGCGCTGCAGTAAATAAATAACTCCTCCTGCAAACAGTTCATTTCATTTCTCGCATTCATCCGAAAGCAGAAATCTCACAGATGCTTCAGTGACTCCTGAATCCCAAAGATACACAAAAACCGTTTAATTCCCTCCAAACCAAATTCAGAAACAATGAAACAAGATCAGTTTCCTTATGATTCACTGCAAACATAGAACAACAAAACGATTCCAGCAGCTCAGGCTTCATTTAACAGGAATAAATGGGATCCTGGTTTCAAACTGCAGGAAGAAAACAGGAAGAAAAATGAGACAGAAAACACAAACCTGCAGAAAACGTAAAACTTCTCCACATGTTCTGCTTTTCACTGAACAACAATCATTTATTCACAGAACAGAATTTCAATAAATCAATAAAAGGTTTGAAAATATAAAGTTAAATCCCAAACACTGAATTCCAGGTTTACATGATCATCAAAGTTACTGGAAATAAAAGCTTGAAATATTTAACTCCTTGTCAAAACTGGGCAATAAATTCTTTTATCGACTCATTTAATTTTCTTTTTACAAGAAAATCCTGATTATTTTCCCCAAATTCCCTCCTTTGGGTTTTAACAGCTTGTATTTATTTAGACTTTAAATTCCACTAAACTTTCAACAACATTACATTAAATAAAAGCTTTTGAATTATTTTCTATTATTTATAGTTAATTTTTAAGGAAGAAAAGAGAGAAAAACAAAAGAATTAAAGTCAGAAATTGGATTTGGTGGGAAAAGCATCCAACAGGATCAGAACCGATCAGAACCGATCAGAACGGATCAGAAACCGATCAGAAACCGATCAGAACCAGATCAGAAACCAATCAGAATCGGATCAGAAATCGATCATAAACCGATCAGAATCGGATCAGATTGGATCAGAATCGGTTCAGGCTGCCGTGAAAACAAGGCAAAAAAATCTATAAATCTAAATGTTTTGGCGTTTCCTATGTGAGCGTAAGGAAACATTAATCTACTGTTAACGTCTCATAAAATTAAAAAACATTCTTCCAGTTTTAACTCTAGTGCCCCCTGCAGGCCAGGCGATAAATTGAACGACTGGTTAATTTTTTAATGCAAAGTAAAAAAAGAAACGAGGGTTGTTTGATCTGAACATGTTCATCATAATAAGCTCATGTGTGCAACACAAGTTTCACTTTCTGAACTGAGGCTGTTTATTTCTGCAGATGCACCTGAAACTCTGAATATTAAATATTCAAACTGAGACGTTTCGGTTTGAAGAGAGGAGGAGGAGGAGGAGGATGATGATGATGATGATGATGATGATGATGATGATGATGATGATGATGATGATGATGATGATGAACTTAATCCTCAATATTTGATCATTTCTGGCCAAAACAGCCAAAATCCACACATTCTGACTGCTTTCCCTTTAATCTGCTGCCTTTTCCTGACATTAAAAATCGATAAATAATAGATTTCTAGCGAATGAATTGTTTATCGGCGCCTCCTTGAAGAGAAAATCCATCCAATAATTACTGCTGGTTTCAGTCGGACTGGCACTGCCATCCCTCGAGCCACGCTGCCAGTGAGGCTAAAAATAATTCAGCAGCAGAGAGGCTTTCCTTTTCCGACTCCACAGAAACAATCTGACAGAGACGAAGCGTCGAAGCGTCGCTGCGTCCCAGGAACCCGCCCGGCCGGCCGAGACTCAGCTCTGGTTCAGTCCACAGATTTAATCCTCTCCATCCAACATGACACTGATCTCATTTCCCTCCATTAATCCATCAGAAAGCAGCAACAGAAAAATAATCCATGTCATAACCAGATTACAGCAAACGTCATTAATCTCAACCACGAAAACAAAACCTGGTTTTCAGGAAAACTGAAGACGTATTTAGTGAAGCACAATAAACATGAACAAAACTCCAACATCTGCTGTTTCTGCACCATTTCATTCCTGAATGTTTTATATTTCAGTCCAAAAAGCAAAAATATGGAAGAAAAACTTGATTTTCTTTCAATTCTGAAAAAAATCTGATGAATGAAACGTCTAAAGACGGATGCATTCGATGTGTGAGGAATTCAAAACCTCACAGTTTAGATTCAATTAATGTTGAACAACACAAAGAAACTCTGATTAGACCTCAACTTACATCAGGAGTCGAGAAATGATTGGACTAGGACCTGATCCTCAACACAAAGTGAACCTTTCATTAGACTAATATTAATATGATTTATTTATCAGGTTTTACATTCGTATCCTGACTCGGACCAGCGATTAAAAAATGACAAACATCGAAACAAACGTGTTGAACAGAACCAAAAATACCTGAATGGAGAAAACGGAGCAGAGGCAGAGCGACCAAGACGATTAATTATTAATAATAATTAATAAAGCGAGTTCATAAAGCCCCGGTGAATATTTGCCTCACACACACAGAGGAAGTCCACCGAGCAGAACGACCCGAATCCAGGATTCACTGCACAGAGTCAAACGTTCTTCAAATAACTCAAAAAGGTTTTGTTGAATTTTATCCGACTTTTACTCGTTTATGTCAGACATCATTTTACACCAGAAGAATCCAGATGAACCGTTCACACACACACACACACACACACACACACACACACGCACGCACGCACGCACGCACGCGCACACACACACACACATCCTCACACACGCACGCACGCACGCACACATATCCTCACACACACACACACACACACACACCACATCCTCACACACACACACACACACACACACACACACCACACGCACACGCACACACACACACACACACACGGTTACATCCAGTAACATGGCGGTAAGCTGATGGTCTGAGGCTGCAGGTTCAGGAGTGGTCTAGTCAAAGTCTGGGCTTAAATGGGATTGAGATTATGTGAAATGAGCCTCAAGATGCAGGAAAGCCTCCAAAGTATCTGAGTCCAAACAGTGCAGGACCAAAGTTCCTCCACAGCGACGGAAACGACATCATGATGTTGCATAAAACTCTCTGGATCTGGAGACTCGATGCAGGCAGATAATTAAAATGATATTTCAGACCAGAGCAAAACGAAAGCTGGGAGCAGAGAAAAGTCAAAGTAACAGCGCTCAGCTGCCATCATGCTGCAGCGCCAATCAGTGTATCCATGGCAACCGCAGCACTTCCTGTGGAAGCCAAACAGACTCTGTAAAGGTGAGAGTTTGCTGCATGAATATTAAAGTTGATGTTGTACAGATGAACACGGGAAAGAACGGCGTCCAGCTCCGCGCAGCTAGCTGACGTTAGCTTCACGATGAGCCGCATGTGAAACCCTCACATTTTCATAAACTTTAGTTTCTGTCACATCCTGTGGCGTCAGATCAGAGCCCAGCAGCTGTTAATGCGCCTCTGTTCAGGGAAGCGTTCTCACATCTGCTGGAGATTCAGGCTTTGAAAAAACAATGGAAACTCTTTGAACCACTGCAGGAAACGACACTGAGACACTTCCTTCCTCACCAAATGGAAACTAAACTGGAGATTTGATCATTTGGACGATTTGTCGTTTATCTTCAGCTGAAAATCACGAGTCGTTTGCACGGCTAGCGCTAGGCTAACACGTTTGTTTTGGTTGTATTTACCCAGAATGCCCTGCTCTGTTGTCAACCAAGGGCTGGAAGGCCAGTTAGTGGTTTTGGTCACAGCAGCCCAACCGAACCGGACCGGACTTTCTTTCCAACTGGAGTTGGACTGGATGGACTGGATGGACTGGATGGACTGGATGGACTGGTGTCCTAATGACCTAGTGTCTCCATGTGTCCTCCTCTCGCTCCTCTGCTGCCACTGACCATTGATCTGGAATCGCATTTATCATTGCAGCTGATTTTGCATTGCCTCGGTGTGGAGCGCTTCTGCTTGGTTCCTGTCATAAGCCATAAAATATAAAGGCTGAGTGGTGATCATGTCTCACTGGTTTCCATCTGTCCACATATTTTTAATATTTGTCCATCTTGCAAAGAAAAGTCAGTCCTGCCTCCATGAAGGCAGGCGACATGTTAGCGATTTGTTTCTGCAATGACTTTCTCTCAGCGTCGTTTGGATCAGACTGGCTGCTTTGTCGGCAGATTCCTGCCGGTGCTAAAAATAATCACTCCCCCCGTCTCGTGTCGCAAAGCTGCACCAGAGCCAAAAACAACAACAGCGACCCGAGAAGCAGCAGCAGAACCGGCCAAGCGTTCAGCGGCGACGCGGCGGGCCGCCGGCTGCACACGCTGCTGCTGCTGCACACGCTGCAGCTGCTGCTGCTGCTGCAGCTGCTGCAGCTGCTGCTGCTGCTGCACACGCTGCAGCTGCTGCTGCTGCTGCAGCTGCTGCAGGAAGCAACATGACGGCGTCCGAGCAGAACAGCGGAGCGAAGAGGAGGAAACATGATGAAGATACACAGGAAGGAGTTGGGATGAAGATGGAGCCCAAAGCTTTAAAATGACATGATGGTGATGAAGGGAACAGAGACAGACTGCAGGAAGAAAAAGCTGCAGAACAGAGCAGAATGTGTTTGGAGGTCAGAGGTCAGGATGTGATTCAGTATGAATCCTCAGCAACCGGCTGCTCCACGCTAACAGGAACGGCTACTTCCTGTCGGCCATGTTTGCTTTGACAGCAAAGCGTTAATCAGATTTTTTTATTTTACACATTTCTGTCAGAAACAACCAATCAGAACCAGGAGGAGGGACTTAGCGCTGCCAATCACCCTCGCTAGCTGCTACCCTAAAGCTGCTTCTCCACATCAGAGCCTGCATGAATGCTAATGCTAGTTAGCATAACCAGAGCAGATAAACAGTTTTCCTGTAACAGTGAGTTTCTCCATTAGTACACTGAGCAGCGCGTACACGAGGGTGATTTACGAGTTTATTTGTGTAGCATATTTTAAAAAGCTTTTTACCATAAAAACGCCATACAGTGACCAGTTATCATTACATTTCCAACCCTGTATTGATCAGTAATCAAGTTATCAGTCAGAAGCCAAACAGGTGGGATTTAAAGAAACTCAGTATTTCGGCAGTTTTGCTGTTTTAAACAGTTTCTGCTGAACTAACAGTTTTGGAAACAGAACCGTGGCTCAGAGTTTGGAGGCTCGTTTGGCTCTGATGTGAATATTTTCCAGGGTAAATGAAGGAAAGAGGCTGTTTGACACCTGAACTGCGTCACACGGCGCCGTCGTTCTCGGCTCCATTCTGAGGCGTCGGCTGCTTTTCAGGCTGTGAACATTTTGTGCTTCTGTCTTCGGTCTGCAGGGCGGAGAACAGAAAACCGCTGCTGCATCAGTTCACTGAGAAATCACCTTGATTTATGGGTCACAATCTTTTGCTTCAATGGAATTAGTTCAAATCCAAAGCCTGGACCGAGTCGGGTTCCACTGAACCACGAACAGAACTTTCACAATCCTCCACTTTCTCAATTCAGTTCAAAAATACTTGATTTCATTAAAGCTGATTCCCTCCTGACAGTAATTTGGTTCTACTGGGTCCAGAACCAGCTGCTGTGGTTCTGTTCCACAGCGCCGGTCCAACCGGAGCTCATTTCAGCCGAACCCAGACGGAGGTCGGAGGACCAGAGTTGGGTTTTATCATAAAAGTATAAAAACAAAGTGAAGAATCAAACAAGACGATGTGAAACCAGAGTAAATCTGAGCCTCAGATTAGATCCTGAGTGACTCAGATAATCTGCAGGGATTAACGCAGAAGCCGAACTGAAGCTGGTTTCTGGCAGCAGCTCACCTTCAAACCCTCAATAAACTAGAAATGAGTGATTCTGATTATTCCGGGCAACAACAGCCACTGATTGTGACCTACTTTATCTCTGAGCTGCTTCCTGTCTGCGTTTGAAGGTCCGTCCAACGGATCCTGGTTCCACCAAACTGAAAACTGGGTCAGGCAGCTTCCTGGTTCCTTTACCTCCACGGTGCAGGAAAACGCTGCCAGAACCCGCTGCATTTCACAAACTGTGTTCTGTGATTTTTACTAAACTGTTTCTAACTGTGGAAGCAGCAAACAGAACCACCTGCTCCGGAGTCTGCAAACATTTGGGCCGCAGAAACCACGGCGGTTCTGTTCAGCCGCCGCTGGCAGACAGGCTGGGAGTGGAACGAAACATCAGAGCTGCGTTCGTTTGCTTTGGTCTGACGCTGCCGACGGTTTCAGAGCGAAGAGAAGCAACGAGGCGGCAGGACGTTCAGGTTCACAACATCTGCTCCCACCCGGAAAACCCAAACATCTGCTCCCACCCGGAAAAACCCAAACATCTGCTCCCACCCGGAAAAACCCAAACATCTGCTCCCACCCGGAAAACCCAAACATCTGCTCCCACCCGGAAAACCCAAACATCTGCTCCCACCCGGAAAACCCAAACATCTGCTCCCACCCGGAAAACCCAAACATCTGCTCCCACCCGGAAAACCCAAACATTTCAGCTTTATTCTGGGAATATTATGACTTTCATAAGAGTTTTTATCACAAATTACTGTAGTACAGATTTATTCTCGCAATGTTACATTTGTAAACTGCTGAACATCTTCAGATGAGATCAGGAGAGTCTCAGTGTTTCTGGTTAAACTTTTCATGATCATTTCTAATCATGAGGACGAACGCTCAACAACCTGGACTCATAGCTGGCAGAAAGTTCAGTCCAGAGTTTGAATATTCCACAGGTTTTTCTGCAGCATCGCTGCAGCATCACAGCATCATCGCTGCAGCATCATCACAGCATCATCGCTGCAGCATCACAGCATCATCGCTGCAGCATCATCGCTGCAGCATCACTGCCGCCGCAGGTGAAAGCCTCACTTCACTTTCACCTGCAGTTGGAGGGTTGGAGCCGTGCTGGGCGGACCACTACCGTCCCACACACACACACGCGCACACACACACACACACACACACACACACACACACACACACACACACACACACACACACACACGGCGTGTCTGTTTCTGCTCTGCTGCAGTGAAGCTGCTTCATGTTCACACACATCTGAGCCGAACCGACAGCAGCAGCTCCGTCATCCACAGACAGGCTGCAGCTCAGCGCCGCAGCTCAGCGCCGCAGCTCAGCGCCGCAGCTCAGCGCCGCAGCCTTCTGCTGCATCAGGAAGCAACAACCTGGTCACATGACCTCAGCAGCTTCACTGTAAAACTGATAAAACTTTCATTTAAGACTCAGCTGGGAATCATTGCTTGCAGTTTTTGCTGCTAATAGTTTCTCCAACTCAGTCTGAGTAACTAGTTACACTAAGTCACATTTACTGGACCAACAGTTTTGGAATCGCTGAACTTTTTACGTTAGTAATGATGTTATAAAGCATCTCTAACTTCTGGAGTTTCTACCCACTGAAACCTGCAGTTTCTCTTTCATCAGTTTTATTCTGAAAACAATTATTTTTGCCTAATTTTATTTGTTTGCTTATATGAATTATTTTGCACTGAACTTTATATTTAGTTTATGTTTCACTGAATGACAGATCATTTTAAAATGATTAGTTTCTTTACCCACCTTATGAAATACAACCTGCAGTAAAAATATGAAGTAGCTTAATGCCGATGTTGCATGAACAGCTCAGTGGTAGAGAAGCCCAGAGTAACACAGTATTGAACCACAAACTGAAGTTCATCACTTTACTGTCAGAAAATGAAACATTTGTGGTGTTTTCTTTCCACCGCCGTCTTCAGCTTTTCTTTTCAGTGACCCATTGATCCATTATTATTCTTCAATACAATCATTTGGTCACTAATTTCACATTTTGAGCTCAAATAATTCCTCGTTTATGTGCAGAACCATGCAGGCCTCTAGGGGGCGCAGGCCGACCACAGTTTGTTCCCCATAGATGTTTGGAGATTCATCTGTTCATTTAAAGAACCAATAAAATAAACTGGTTTCAAAGACATCAGGATGCGCTCCACCGCCCACAGCACCATACATCCTCCACCGTACTTAACAGTAAGAACAAGGTCCTTTTCAGCAAGATGGCCGACGCAAAACCAAAACAAAACTAATCACCTACACACACACACACACACACACACACACACACACACACACACACACACACACACACACTAAGATGGGATTTCAGGAAACGTTCGGACCCGCTGCGAGAGCGTAGCTTTCACTCTGTTAGGTGTGGGAGTCAGTGAGAGGTCAGAGGTCAAACATGAGGCTGTTAGAGTTTCACTGAATGGTGGAAGGGATGAGAGTTTATTGCATCGTTTGATCATTATTGTGAAAAATTTCTCATAGTTTTAGAAATTTTGATTTATCATGACAACAAGTCTGGAAACCCCAGAAAAAATGATGTGATTCAGTCTGGATGGACATTGATAATCAGACAAGGTGTTCCGCAGGGATGTGGACTCGGATTAAAGGTGTTTATATTATGTTAATAAAAGAATAAATCTGGAGACTTGAGGCTCCATGAAGACAAAACATCTGGATACTCGAAAAGTTTTACTTTCAAGTAAATCTGATATATTTTGGTATTAAATTGTTAAATTCTCCAAATATGTTCTCGCTCAGATCTACATAATTAACTTCAACAAATATTCCAGTTTATGTTCAGTTCTTAAGACGTTTTGTTGTCATTTTAGAGCATTTGACCGGTTTGATGCTCAGGATCAGCTGCAGGATGAACTCAGGGCAGATTTCACCCACCTGGAAGTTTCTCAGCTGCTAGCGCCCCCTTCAGTCCAAGCTATGCACAGGCTCAAGCAAAGTTTCTGCTTCTTTCCTGCAGTGAATCTGAAGCATCTCAGAGAGAGAAGAAGAAGAAGGCTGGTCTGAATCTGCTCAGAGGTTTCCAGGCAACAGCTTCGCTCCCGTGGGATTAAAGCAACAACGCCGCTGAGTCAACTCCTCAGCATGTAGCAGCCTGCATGACTCAGGCTCTGCCTTTTCTTCCTCAGCTCTCCCACCGGCGCTGCGCAGAGCTAATGAAGAGCCACGCTGCTGGGAGAGGGGGCAGAATTCCCAGCTGGACCACCGGGATCCGGACCGAGACGCTGCGGCGGATCCGAGGCGCTGAGCCCGGAATGGAAGGAAAAGGAGAGACGGAGCAGAAACACGAACATCTGTCCAGGCAGCTGGTCTAGTCCAAACCTGATCCGATCTGGCATTTTACGATTGTTTACGTTCTGATTTAATATTTAGAATATTTAGTTATAAATTTGATCAGGTTTTTAAACTGAGTTTGATTTTGAGAGGCAGAAACATGATTAGCATATAAAATAAAACTAGTGTTTGAATTCACAGCAACCCTGTTGAGTCTGATTTCATCCAACTCCAGTCCGTCTGTCTAAAACTCTGGTTCGCTGGTGGAGGTGAGAGAGCTAACTGACCTCTGACCTCTGGTAACTGGGACTATTTTAATAGTTGTATATTTACACAAAATGTTTTCTTTAATGTATTTGTCCATCTGCTTCTGGCTGTTTTTGTGTTCTTCTGTGTCTGCTATGGGGGGTTTGGTCCTCCAGCTCCGCCTTACTTTCTTCTTCTCTTGTTCAGGGTCCTCCAGGACTGTTATAAATGTTGAGGTATTCATTTCCTCTTCCCTTTTTGTCATTCGTTCCACTGGGGAGAGATCGAGCTGGAGAACTGGAGCACATGCTATGTGCTAATGCTAATATCTCCTGATTGACAGATCGATAAACGGAGACCGCCTTGGTGCTTTGTCCGATCACCACACACACAACGCAGAAGTCCACCGCTCACACTGGCTTCTGTCTGGGTTCGGTTGATGTGAACGCCAGGCGAACCGGACACCGCTCCCAAAGCAGGGCATTCTGGGTAAATACGGCCAAAGCTAACATGATAGCCAACGCTAATATGCTAGCCTAGAGCTAGCAGCAGAAATGGCTCCTGGTCTTCAGCCTTTCTTTACTACATAATGAAAATAAAATCCTGATTCAAGTTATTCTTGTACATGTTGACTTGTGAAGTGTATTATTTAACGTCCTGATGAATGAATGAATGAGTGAATGAATGAATGAATGAATGAATGAATGAATGAAGAATGAATGAATGAATGAATGAATGAATGAATGAATGAATGAATGAATGAATGAGTGAATGAATGAATGAGTGAATGAGTGAATGAATGAATGAATGAGGCAGGAATTGATTTTCCAGAACAGGTTTGCATCATTTCCATCCAGAGGAAAATATGAAGGTAAATAATGTTGAGTTTTCTGACAGGAAGAGGCAGAGGACGGCCGGCGTCCATGGCGACGCTCACTTCCTGTTTGTTTTCACAGGATGACTATGACGGCAGGTTGACCTCTGACCTCTCAGAACGACACGGAGGAAAACGCCTCAGCGGCGTCTGATAACAAACATCTCATCCTGTAAGATACAAGAAAACTAAAAACCTGATGATTTAAAAACTCAGTAAAATCAGGAGTTTTTTCTAGACGACATCAGGAATGTCCTCAGGAAACGGGGTTAAAGGTCATCTCCAAGCAACTCAATCCACCATTCAGAGGAAGAGAAAAACATCTTTACATTCAGATAATAAATATAAAATATTGCTGCATGTTTTCATTGACTTATTGTTTCATTTTTGTGTATTTTATTGTTTTTTTTTTGCAGACTTTGTTCAGATCAAAGCAGCTTCATGGTTCAGAACGGCCTAGTCCATGTCCAGAACAACATAAAGGATCTGCAGCAGGGCTGGAAAGTTCTCCATCAAAGTGATGCAGATTTCAGCAGATCTTAAAGAAGATCGGGCAAAAGTTTCAGAGCGACGCGTCTCTGTTTCAGCGTTGCTGGATTCGGTCGTTGGACCAGAAACGTCAAACCGCCGCCGGACTCTGGACCCGGAAGAATCTCGCCAAATGTTCCTGGACCATAAATTCTCCCAGAAATCATTGTAATAAATGATAATATTGTTGTTTGAGATCATTTTCAAGTCATCTGATGATAACGGAATATTAATGCAAGAACACAATGAACTTTAAGTTGTGATGAACATTAAACAGCAGAACTGGAAGATTCTTTAAATGCACAGAACGAATAAAACATCAGAAACAGCAAATAAGTGAATTATGAAGTAAAGAGTTTAAAAACACCAAACTGAAGATTTTGATCATTTTTGGTAGAAAGAGATTAAATCAATAAATCATATAAATGGAAAAAATGAGCTCATTTAATTTATTATTGATTCACTGCAACGTGTTTCAACAAAATAACCAATTCTTCTGCAAACCTCTCTACACTTGGACTTTACTTTAACTAGGCCGAAGCAGAACAGGGTGCTCCATCCAAACCTCTGGCCCCGCCCCTTTCAGGAGGTTTAAAAACCATTTTCCTCCAGAGCTTCTGGCAGGAGATTCAATCAACAAACAAAATGTCTGAACGGCCCAGAAAGAGAAACCAGGAAGATCAGCAAGTTCTGACAGCAGACCGAGGAGATGCAGGACCCATCACTACACACACACACACACACACACACACACACACACACACACACACACACACACACACACACACACACACACACACACAGAAACACACTCAGAAACACACACACACACAGAAACACACACACACACACACACACACACCCACACACACACACACACACACAGAAACACACACACACACACACACGCTGCTCCCTGGATGCTTCATGAACACCAGAGCTGCTCAGATTCAGGAAAAGTTTCCGTTTCCAAACATGTTTGACTCTCAGGATTTCCTCCAGTTCAAGGTCCAACAGCGACATGGAGACAAACTGCGGAGGACAGAGACAGGCGCAAAGAAAAGGCGCTAAAATGTAATCAGCGGCCGAGTCGCCCTGATGCGCCCCGGCCGCTGATGGCGCTAAATCAGCGCCAGAACATCCCGAGCGGAGCCGCTGCTGGCGCATTTCATTAAGACGCACAACCAGCAGCTGCGCACCGTCAGCACGAAGCGGCGCAGCGGTGCGTCAGGACGGCACGCACACACACACACACACACACACACACACACACACACACACACACACACACACACACACACACACACACACACACACACACACACACACACACACACACACACCGCGGGTTTCTCACCAGTACAGCAGCTTGTTGTTCAGGATTGCGGGGGTTTTGTCCGAGGCGCAGTTGATGCACCACATTGTTGCTGCTGCGGATCCGCCGCGACACAAACCGGGAGGAAGAGACGGAACCGAACCTAACCGAACCGAACCGAGCCGAACCGAGGCGAGCTGGCGGCGGAGCGGAGATGGAGCCGCGGTGCAGCGCTGCCTGCCGCTCTGACGGAGTCCTTCCTTCCTCCCAGCTCTGCCTCCCTCCTCTTCCTCCTCCTCCTCCTCCTCCTCTTCCTCAGCATCATCAGCAGAGGCGGTGCTGAGGTCCAGATGGACCGGGGCCGACGGCCCACATAAATAAATACCTTCTGGGTTCGTGCACAGACTTAAATGAAGGTTTAATTTAATCTTCTACTCAGATGTTGATTTTTTACTCACTAAAAGTTCAGAAAACAGCTGAGGAAATTTGGGCTTCATAATTTACCCAGAAACATTAATTTAGGGGAAGCTAACAGTGCCAAATGTTAACAAAGTTAACAAAAGTCATTTATGTGATAAAGCAACAACTGACCTGCTTTATGTTATCTAATAACTGAAGCAGCAGGCCTGTGGCTGCAAATTATCCAGAGATTTTCAGAAAGCACATTTAAAACATTCAAAAGAAAATGGAGGTTGGAAAGAGCTGACATGCTAATCAGTTAGCATTTTCAAGGCAGCCAATCCAGGAGCTTCAAGCCAGCAGAGCAAGAAGAGGAAAAGTTTCTGACATGAAAAAGAGCAACAGAACCGTCCAGGAGTGGAGGTTCTGAAAAACCCGAAACAAAACATGACAACTCCTGGTCGATTAACGTACGGGGCAACATTCATGTCCAAACTTTTGTCACAAGGGCCAAAATCCTCATTTTTTACTTTTTGTCAAACTATTCTTATCTTTTCTTAACAACAGGATTTTGTGTCATCATCTCTTTGAAAACATTTTCTGCATGTAGTTTTTATTAGATTTATACTCAAATAAAAAAGAAAGCAAAAAGTGTGATCACTAAAATAATTCATACTTTGCAATGAAATTATTGACAAAGACGTTGTCAATAATAAGAACCAATTTCCAACTGGGACACGTTTGTTCCCACGTTAAACAAAAACGTAAAAATGATTGAATATGAATAGAAATGAGAAAAAATATTGTGAAGCGGTGATTCTTCCTGCTGCCGCTGTTTCCACGGCATCTACAGTTTGTGATTCCCTGGACTAAATCATTCCTTCTCTTGAAGCTTAAAGTTTATCACATGCAGCAGATTTAACAAAAAAACATCCTGTTTCTGTTTTGAGTGACATAATGAGTGAGAAAATGTCGCTGCTTCTGTCGCCGTGACGACGGAGGAAGCAGAGAGGAGCTGACAGGAAGCTGACAGCGGCCGCGATGCGCAGCAGCCCCAGGGCGGCAGGCCGGTGGGGGCAGAACGCCGCCGGCGAAACCACTCCACCCTCAAACAGACGTGGCGAGATGAAGCTCCAGAAACACGACTCCACCTCAGAAACGGATCCAGGAACCTTTCCTGGTCTGCTCCTCGTCTTACTGAATTAATCTGAATGAAACCTGAACCCGCCATCCTGCTCGGTCTGGAGGCTGATTAGCTCCTCATAAATCAGCCGACAGGAACGATGAGACCCTCCCTTCATCATTAAAGGGCCAGCACCATGGAAAATCAACTCCTTTGATCTTTTCAACATGTTTTAATGTTTTTAACTCAACAAAATCAAACCTGGAGAGTTACCCTGATTCCGAAACCATTCAGCTTCAAAATGCTTTGGTGGACCTAGCCCCGCCTTCGAGGCACAGCTCCGCCCCCACTCAACTCCTTCAGACTAGCCCGCAGTAATTAGCAAACACCTGGGGAAACAGCTGAGCTCATTAGGAGCTTCATCTCAGAGCAACGCTGCTAAAGCGCTAAAGGGTTAATAGAGGAGCCATGTTGGGATGACTTCCTGGAGGCGGAGCTTCAGAAGGAGCAGGAGTTTTTAAAGAGACAGTGGCCCAATTTCAAGGTTTTACATCAGGAAGTCAATTTTCTTCTAAGTCATATTTGATTTATTTACAGCATTTTAATAACAACTGGAGGTAAAAGTTATTTGATTATGATGTAAAACAGCACAATGTGCCTCGTATTGCTCATTAATGTTTGTCTTTAGCAGCAGTTACTCTGTCCTGTTCTAATGACGGAGAATAATAACAACTGATAACATTTATGAACAGAACGCTAACGCCAGAGGTTCTGAATATGTCAAACTCAAGACAATAAAAATAACATAGAGATCCACAGAACACAGTATCCACCAACTTCCCATTGTGGTCTGCAGTGGGATCAGGCTTAGGGTCCGACACAACCGAACCGGGTCGCCGGTTCTGTCGGAACCGAACCGGATCGCCGGTTCTGTCGGAACTGAACCGGGTCGCCGGTTCTGTCGGAACCGAACCGGGTCGCCGGTTCTGTCGGAACCAAACCGGATCGCCGGTTCTGTCGGACCTCCAGATCCAGAGTTTTTCTGCCAGCACAAACTCTCCTCCTCATCACGTTGTAATTCACTCTCTCTCCTCCCATCCTTCAGTCTCAGGGCAGTTACCGTGGGCAACAAAGTGTGAAACATAAAAGTGCTTCCCCTTGGTTTCCATGGTAACTGGAGTCAGGGGGGTTGCATGGTTTTTTTAACACTGTGACAAAATGACCCACACTTTCTTCCTCCCCTCCTTCCCTCTTCCTTCCACTTACTATCATCCTCTCATCCTCCTTCGCCCCGCTTCTCTCTCCATCCATCCATCCATCCATCCATCCATCCATCCATCCATCCATCCATCCATCCATCCATCCATCCATCCATCCATCCTCCCCCCACCGTGACTCTTCAGCCCGGGGACAGGCTTCTATAATTCATCGCTGGTTGTCATCAGCCGCTCCTCTCTACTCCTCCTCTCCTGCAGTTTGTCAGCAGATCCTCCACGTCTCTCAGGTATTAAACTTTATGAAGAAAAGGAGAGAAACCTGCACAAAGTTTGGCTTTTCCAAGTCAACAGTCTCACCAAAGTCTTTTCAGCCTAAGACAATAATTAAAGTCAGTTTCTGTTGTACGTCATGAAAATGTTTAGAATGAGCTAAAATGCTATCAGTGGTAAATGGGCAACAACAATCCTGTTAAATAACATTAATTTACTCTATTTCAATGTGAATCTAGCTACTGCTGTGGATCAACTGTTCAGCATCCAGAATATTAACAGCATTATGAAGCTAAAATGCTTAGATATCAGTAGCATGTGGCTATCACTAGCATCTTGATCTACAGTGACGTCATCAATCAGCAGTGTGTAAAATGCTGGAAAGGTGCAAAAACAATCGTGTTGACTGATAATAACTTACTTCGTTAAGAAAGCTCTCAGTTTTGTATCAAAACAATAAACTGTTAATTTTAGCAAAAAGTCTCATGTTAGCATAGGGGCTATCACTAGCATGTAGCTCTGCAGCTTCGTACAGAATGGTGTAAACTGAAATGAGCCGTGATGCTAATGCTAGCTAAAATATTGTCAGTGAGTTAGCACTAGCATGTTGACTAACATTGACTAAGTTAAGTTTGTTTTATATCAAAATTAGTTAAGATGTTAATCTTAGGTAAAATGCTAATGTTAGCATGGGGGCTATCACTAGCATGTTGACTGTGATAATTATGTACGCCATGTAGCAGGTGCAAGCTAAAATTGGCTAAAATGCTAAGGTTATCTTTAGCAACACTGACTCTACATTCATGTCAAGTTTATCTTCAGGATTTTTTTCATTCCTTTGGCTAAATTCGTCACCATGGTAACTGAAAACACCAACAGAAGCGCTGCTCTCCTTGCATTGAGACGGCAGGCTCCAATAATCCTGCTGGTATCATGATGCAGTAGTTCTGCAGAATCAATAAGCTGATAGTCGTGATCTGGAAATGGTGTAAAATCTTAATAAAAAGAAAAAGAAACGCAAACAGGACAGAAAATGAACCTGCACCAAGAAAAGAAAGATGATGGTGGAACAAATGACCAACAAGAAGTTAAAGAATGAGGTGAAGAAGAAGAATGAAAGGAAAGGAAAATGAATGAATGAGGAGAGATAATAAGAGGAAGAAAATGTGATTAATAATGCAAACAGCAGCTCTTCCTCCCTTTATTCATTCCCCACTTTCTTCACATCCATTATTCACCGATGACTTCATCTTCCTCCTCCGTCGTCTGTTTTTTTTACTCCCACTTTCTGTTCGTCCTTTTCTCATTTGTTTCCGGTTATATGCTAAAAAAATATATAAAATTATAAATAAAATGTTTTTAACCCTTACAGGCCCAGAACTGAAATTCACCTGGAAATGTTCTCAAAAAGGCAACGGTAGAAAATAAATACATTCAGTTTTATTAGTGATTGAAAAAAATAATTTAATTATGAATCTGAGCCGCTGCAAGTAGAGGCTGCAGGAAATCAGATTTTGCATTGGAAGCCATGCGATGACCCCTGATGACCTATTCTGAGAAATAAGATAAACGGTGAAGTGTTGATGGTTTTAAAAACCATAATATGTCCAGTGGATCCAGTGTCCTTGTTGGGTTCCTTGGTGTTTCAACAGCAGTGAGTGTGTTCAGCATTCTGTCTCTGATGGAAGTAAAATGTGTAAAATCTGCCAATTTGAGGAAATTCAGATTTTTTCATAACATCTTGCTGAGCGCCGCGCCGAGACTGAGGGAGAGTCAAACAGTTAATCCAGACGAAACGTTTAGCTAAAGGTTGTTGCTCTGGGACTCTGAGACACATCAACAAGCTGATGGTCTCCGTCCTCCTGTCCAGGATCACACGCTCGGTTCATTTCACGTCTTTCTCCTGGAGCATAATTGGTGAAAAGAAAAAGGCTCGGCTGTTGGTGGCCTGTGCCGGTGTGGTTTGATCTGCGCTGGTTTTGAGTTGGAGATGTGTTGCGGGTGCAGTGACAGTTTTACCCTCTGATAATGTCCTGCAGGCGCTGCTGGTATCGAGCATACAGAAGTGAGCAGCTCCTCCAGTGTGTATCTGAACTGTCTCAGGCTGTGAATGAATGTTTTCACACTTGCCTGAAAAGTTACAAAGAAGCTGAACCCATTTGGACCAAGCGTCACGCATCTCTGTGTCCAGCTGCTCATGATGCTGCAGGCATCAATCCGTCTTTTACATTCTGATCAACTCCAGTAAAGTTCAATCAGCTGTAAATGTTCCTTCATGTTCCCCACTGACTCATTTTAAATAATCACTGCATGTTTGCTGTCGCTTCAAGTGTGTGAAGATCTGTGAAAACTTTTATAAAGCCAACAAAAACTGCTTCATGAAAAATTATAAACGCAAAATATTTAATATTTCTGCATAATTTTATGATTTAATGGAAGTCAGAATTGGACAATGCAGAAAACGTATAATTAATGTCTTGCATGTTGTAAACAGAAGTAATTAAAAATATAAGAAAAACTATAAATTAAGAAAGTTTGTTTAAAAAAGCTAAATATTAAAAAAGGTCTCAGTTTTTCCACCTTTAAAGGCTATAAAAATAATTTATTCATCAGATAAATTTGATTTTATTAATGCAGTTAAAATTCCCAAGATTTAGTTCAGTAAGTTATTTTTAACAGAATGTTTGAGTCATTATTTATGTGCTGAAATTCCTGTAAACAAATCAAAGTTGAGTTTTTTCTAATGTTTGATGCCTAAACTCCAGATGTTAGAATGGCCTAGTCAAAGTCCACATCAGTAAGAGAGCGTCTGCAAACTTCAACTGATCTCGGCGAAGTACGGGAGGAAAAATGGAGCAAATTTTATCAAAAGAAATTATAGAAACAGATAAAATTAGAAAAAGAGCCCATCTGTTGTTTTCCTGCCTTCAGGTGAATTATGAGCAGCATGATGACTAGCATGATGAGCAGCATGATGAGCAGCATGATGACCAGCATGATGAGCAGCATGATGAGCAGCATGATGACTAGCATGATGAGCAGCATGATGAGCAGCATGATGAGCAGCATGATGAGCAGCATGATGAGCAGCATGATGACTAGCATGATGAGCAGCATGATGACTAGCATGATGAGCAGCATGATGAGCAGCATGATGACTAGCATGATGAGCAGCATGATGACTAGCATGATGAGCAGCATGATGAGCAGCATGATGAGCAGCATGATGACTAGCATGATGAGCAGCATGATGAGCAGCATGATGAGCAGCATGATGACTAGCATGATGAGCCGCATGATGACTAGCATGATGACTAGCATGATGAGCAGCATGATGACTAGCATGATGAGCAGCATGATGACTAGCATGATGAGCAGCATGATGACTAGCATGATGACTAGCATGATGAGCAGCATGATGAGCAGCATGATGAGCAGCATGATGACCAGCATGATGAGCAGCATGATGAGCAGCATGATGACTAGCATGATGAGCAGCATGATGAGCAGCATGATGAGCAGCATGATGAGCAGCATGATGAGCAGCATGATGAGCAGCATGATGACCAGCATGATGAGCAGCAGCGTTCCCCACCAAATATTCTGGACAAAGTTTCTTCCCAAGTTAACAAAAATCTCTCAGAAAACTTAAAATCCAGCAGCAGCTAAAAGCGACTCCACGGCTGCAGTCTGATTCTGATGAAGAGTTTCTACTCTCTTCTTCTTCTTCCTGCTCTTCATCCCTCGTTCAAATGATAAACTCCAACAGAGAGGAAGAGGAAGGGTGGGAGGAGGCTGTTGCCTTGGAGACGGCTGAGAAGGGAGGGGTAGGAAGGAGGAGGAAGAGGAGGGGACAGGAAGGTGGTCACAGAAGTCAAGTGAAGTGTTGTCATGACGACGCAGGTTTCATGCTGTCGCTTGGTGTGTGTGACTTTGGCATTGAGTGGGAGGGGCTCTGGTTCAGAGGCATATGGAGGAGAACACACACACACACACACACACACACACACACACACACACACACACACACACACACACACACACACACACACACACACACACACACACACACACACACACGCCCTGCAGCATTTCTGAGGACATCAAACTGATTTCACAGAGATTTCATTTGACTGTTTGGAAATTTGTCACATTTCAAACGATTTTTTGTTCTTCAAATCTGGAAACAAAAAAAATGGAGAGAATGAGAGAATGAGCTGCAAACCGAGAGGATTTCAGAGAAAAAGGCATCAGAGCTGAAATATTCTGGAGCTCAAAGTGACGACACAGACACAGCGCCACCTGCTGGCAGCAGAAATTAACTCAGAAATTCATCCATCACTTCCAGAAAATCCTTTCTGTTTCACTAAACATTTGATTTAAAGCAAAATGAAAAAGTCCACGTTTCTTTAAACTGGTTTCACATTCAATTCACCGTTAAACTGGTTTTAGGAGCAGATTTAACTTTCTGCTTCCTGCAGAGGCAGAAACTCAAAGAGCAGAGGAGGAGTCCAGTCAGGCCTTCGGGCTGGTCGGGTTCAGGTTCAGGTCGGGTTCAGGTTCAGGTTCTGGTTCTGGTCGGGTTCTGGTCGGGTTCAGGTTCAGGTTCTGGTTGGGTTCAGGTTCTGGTTTCAGGTTCTGGTCGGGTTCTGGTTCTGGTTGGGTTCAGGTTCTGGTCGCTGGTCGGGTTCAGGTTCTGGTCGGGTTCAGGTTCTGGTTCTGGTCGGGTTCCAGATTAAAAGCTGAATAAACTGAACGCTGCTGTTTTTCTGGTTCGGTTCTTTTCTTTGCTGTTTATGACATAATAAGTTGTCATGGAAATCTTGAGACAAAGGATGTAGAAAACATGAACTAGAAGCTGCCACTGGCAGAATGACTCATTCATGGACAATCAAAAGAATAAAAGAATCTTTTAAATCCATTTAAATCCATTAGGAAGGAAAAACAAGAAGAAAAACTCTGAAATCTACTAATGTTGGCAAATTAAATGTCACAAAACCACCAATTAAAACACAAATATTTTCCAATAATAATAATAATAATAATAATAATAATAAGTCGTATTTAAAAACTGCGGCTGATAATGTAATACTAAATAATTAGAATAATAAAGAATTAGGACAGATGTTGCAGATGTTGAGCTTCTTGCTAGGAGTTTAGATATAAAAATTCAGAATGTGATTTTAAAGTTTCTCATTCTGATCATAACAAGATGAAGGAAACTGATACGAAGAAAAGAAAGTCCGGCTACCGGCCTTTAGTGGATCCGGACTGCAGCTTCTGACCCGGTTCTGTCTGCATGTACCGGTTCAGACTGAAAAACACCAGATATGATTTAGTCCCACATCTGGAACATAGCAGATTCTCTGAGGATACAAGATTAGAAATGACTAAAATATTTTCCTTTTGGAAGATTATTCTGAAAAATGGAACTTTTTAAAGCTCAATGTTTGAAATATTTACGGCTCTGAAAGAAGCTCTTCATGAAACCGAGGAACCAGGTTCATCAGGAAACGGGTTCCTCTGCTTCCCATGAAGCATTCAGTGTCAGAACACTCAGGGTTCGGACCGACCCTGAGCGCAGCAGGGCCCTGAATGCAGCAGGACCCTGAACGCAGCAGGACCCTGAACGCAGCAGGACCCTGAACGCAGCAGGGCCCTGAACGCAGCAGGACCCTGAATGCAGCAGGGCCCTGAGCGCAGCAGGGCCCTGAACGCAGCAGGACCCTGAATGCAGCAGGGCCCTGAACGCAGCAGGGCCCTGAACGCAGCAGGACCCTGAACGCAGCAGGGCCCTGAGCGCAGCAGGACCCTGAACGCAGCAGGACCCTGAACGCAGCAGGACCCTGAACGCAGCAGGGCCCTGAACGCAGCATGGCCCTGAATGCAGCAGGACCCTGAATGCAGCAGGACCCTGAATGCAGAACGACCTGGACGGAATTAAACGAGACAAAAACACAAAGATGGAGCAAAGTTTTTCTTTTCTCCTGGCTGCGGTGCAGAGCAGCTGCTGAGGAAGGAAGGTCACTGCAAGTCGCAATATTTCTGTCTATGACGATAAACAACGTTCAGGAGAAAATGAGACAAAATGCATGAAGCTTTGGGAAAAACAGCAGAGATGAAGGTCACACGTCACATTTGGAGCATAATCCTGCTGCTGATGGTTAAAATAGGACATAAAATCAGAATAATGCGAAACAGCGCCACCTTCAGACGGACAGAAGCAGATTTGATGTTTTTATGGTTTACAGTTTTTCCTCAAAGTGAAATTCCAGCATTTTCAAGGACTTAAGGGCAGCGAATGGGCCGAGTTCTGCAGGCCCCACCGGATCCGGGTCTTGTTTACTAAACATTTAAAGCAGCTTTCCCTCCCGCAGGATGTTTCCGAATTTACATAAAGTTTTGCATGATTCCTAAATAACTTCTCTGGAAGTGTGGCATTAAGCAAATTTTTATCTGGTCCTAGAGAAAATGCAAATCCGGTCCAGCTGCAGCTGCAGAACCGCAGGCGGTTCTGAGCGCCGGGCTCATCATGGAGTCACCGGACGGTTGCAGAGAAAAATGAAGATGGCGAATGAAACGCAGTGGAGCCTCAGATCTCAGCTGTTTCCTGTTTGTGGAGCTGAAAATGACGACTTCCTGGCAGAGCAGGAAATGGTCACAGTTTGCTGGAAGAGGCGATTCTGTTCAGGAGGCAAAATCAGTTTTCTCTTAATGTTTTAATAATCGCATAATCTGTGTCAGTAATTCGAAAGCAATCCGTTTATTTCATGATATTACTGTAACGTCGGTTCTGATTGGGTCGTTGGGTCGGTTAGTCCTTCTGGTTCCGGACCAGAGGAACCAGATCATTCCACTGGTGCAGCTGGAAGGATTTCTGCTTTTACTCTCGGCCGTTATGATGCGTAACCGTGGCAACAAGGTGTTGTTTTTACAACTGGGATCAGTGGATTAGAATAATAACTGAACTCTGACCCCAAGCCCCAGAGGAGTCTTCAGTCAGAGGGCTCTTCAGATTCATTGCGGCACAGACTGCTGCAGCAGATCCTTCCTGCTTCACTGTGAAGATACTTGGATGAAATGAGTTTTGGGGCTGAACGTCGCTTTGGAATTGATTTTTAAAATGAATTATTTCTCACAGCATCCAACAGAAATCAGAATCCATATTCAGAGTCTAAACATTTAGAGGTTTAGCTTGTGGTCCGAACATCACACCCTGTGGAACTCCTCATGTTATCATCCAGAGCTGGATTCTGGAGTTTCCTCCATTCACTAAAATTCATTTAATAAATAACTTTTATTCAGAATCTCAAGGACTTTGTGCTGCACATTTTTCACTAATAAGATAATTTTGCAGCATAAACAGAAGTTACGTTCATCTGCTTATTTTTAATCAGCTGACTCATCATTGTTGATAATTCATCTGTTTAGATTTCTTCCCGACTTTTCCTCTGGTTTTTTTCCTTCTTTCTTTCATTTTCATTCCCATCCGTTTCTGGGAGCGTTTTCATTTCTCCGCCATCATTCCTGTAATCCCCTTCGCTGGTTTCCTCGTCCTACCAGTTATATTTATACATCTCTCCCTCCGTCATCCTGTAATTACCTCCTTCGTGTAAAAACCCGAGGGGATCTGAAGCGACAGGAGACTCGTCTCGCCCCCATTTGCTGCTCTTTCATGTTGTTCTCCTTCTCCTGGGTTTTAGCCTCTTCCTCCCATTTTCTCCCCATCATTTCTGCTACGACTCAATCTGACCGGATCCCGTCTCACCTGCTCCATGTTCACTGCCAAACCATCACAATCTTTTACGTTTGTGTTTATTACGACGCGGCGGGCTGAGGAAGAGGACGAGATACAACAGATGACGATAAAGATGTGGAAATCAGACTACAGGCATTTTAAATATGAAAATATTTCAGATCCAGCAGTTGAGGATTTTCATATTTTATACTGAATCCTGGATTCTGAGATGAATTTCATTTGATTCTGATTCAGTGTCATTCACAAACTGACGTGATTTTTTTGTTCTTCATTTAACTGATAAATTGTCAACACGTTAGCGTTAGCTGCTACATGTCTTTTAGCTGATTAGCTAACGCCTTTTAGCACAAGCTAAACTACAGCAGTCTCCTCCTGATCCGGTCAGTTGGGCTAGGAGCAGAAATGAACCCTCCGCTTCCTGAGAGCAGCAGCTCCGTCCTCTGCTGCTGTTAGCGGATGTCGCTCGCGCGTCAGATTTACAGGCATACCAGAAACATGTGGATACAAAGGTTCTGGCTCGGGACTTTTATATCCAGCGAAATACAAAAAAACAAATCAATAAATAACTAAACAAAAGAAAAAAAATGTTTTAAAAAACCAACATGGAAACATTTTAAATCTATGTCAACTTTGCAATTTGATATTTTGAAAATAAATTTGCTAAATGGACAAAAACAACCCAAAACGTTTTGATATAAAGTTTGTCGCTAGGATGAGTTTTTTTTTTTTTTGCTCTATCAAAACTGGTATATTTTGCAAAACTGCAAAGAAAACACTTTTCTGGCATCACAAGCATCATGATCAACAGCCAATGTTACTACTGACAGAAATGAAGAAGAAGTCAACAGGAAGTGGTAGGAGGACCATGTTTTTATGATTTATCGCTCAAAGAAATTTATTTACATGTGATTTTAATTTCATTTCTAGTTTAATGAAAAGTCTGCAATTGCAAAATTATGTTTTTTTTTACTTTAGAGGAATTTAGATGAAGTTTTGTGATCATTTGGAAAGGAAATACAGCTGAAGGACATTTCTGTGGTATTCTGAAGGCAGACCAGGACCAAGTCATAGACACGTTTCATAATTACCTTTAATTCATTATATTCACTGTATTTTTAGTTATGAAGATGTTTTTTCTCTATATTTCATTGCTGATGCAGCCGTTGTCCTCTGCTTACTCTCTGACATTAGATCCATCTCCTTCGCCTATCATTTCCCAGACAGCAGACAATTGTGCAGTGTCAGGCTTTATATCGGCAGTCTGAGTGTGTGTGTGTGTGTGTGTGTGTGTGTGTGTGTGTGAGAGAGAGAGAGAGCCAGCATTGCAGCGTCAGGACTACAGAGCTCAGCATTCTTCCCTCAGACTGTTACAGCAGCCCGGCTCGTTAACATTCACGTCACCGTTAGCGGCTACAGGAAATAAAAACTGACCTTGACATAATGACTCAGTTCAAAGTAGCTGCTGGAGCGACTGCGACGGCGTCACAGAGTGGGCAGTTCGAAACCTCCGGAGGGGAAACAGAGAGCCAGGATTGATGTGTGGCTCAAACGGCAGCGATGGAGACGATGTTTGAAACGTTTGGGAATAAAATCCTCCTTCAATCCAGTGAAAAAGTCTCATGTTGAAATGACAGTTTATACATCTGAGCGACCCGACCTTTAGTTTCAGCACTTTATACTGGAGCAAAATTCAGCCAACTAATAACCTGCTTAATTACATTTCATTACGTCAACCTGTCCAGCAACTGCAGGTGGAAATGAGCATTTGTTGCCTTAAAAAAGTCCATAAAATGTACATTATCTCTGTGTAAACAGATAAACAGTAAAATCTCAAGAGTGCAAATGTAGCTGAGTTGATTTTATTTATTTTTTTATAATTATTATGAATCTTCTCAAAACACTTGTTTTGTTGAGATATCTGTTGTTTTTGGTTCCTGATGTTGTTCTGGGAGGACGGTTATTGATGTGGCACAGAGTGGGGTTCCGGGCAGAAGCTGCAGCAGCCGGGCAGAAGCTGCAGCAGAAGCTGCAGCAGCCGGGCAGAAGCTGCAGCAGCCGGGCAGAAGCTGCAGCAGCCGGGCAGAAGCTGCAGCAGCCGGGCAGAAGCTGCAGGGCAGAAGCTGCAGCAGAAGCCGGGCAGAAGCTGCAGCAGAAGCCGGGCAGAAGCTGCAGCAGCCTGTAAGATGTGCTGCTGGGATCTGACTGGATGTGTGCTACACTGATGGTTGAGTGTGTCCCACGTTGTGTCCCACGTTGTGTCCCACGTTGTGTCCCACGTTGTGTCCCACGTTGTGTCCCACGTTGTGTCCCACGTTGTGTCCCACGTTGTGTCCCACGTTGTGTTATAGGGATAAACTGACGCAGAACCTGAGTCCTGTGTGATCCATTTTGCAACTGCTACACAAACACCGAAACAGATCGCAGGAACGCAGAGGCTTCAGCAACACAAACCTCCAAATGTCTGACATGAAGGTTTAAAATGGTAGCAATCTGCTTCACTGCCGTCAGCTTTAACCTCTGAATCAGAGGTCAAACATTCATATTTCAGTCTGGAAAACATGGTTATCTGATCTCCATCAATAAAAACTCAACTCAAAGCTTCAGGAGAAGAAACGGAAGCTCTGCCGCCTTTACCTTCAAACTCCAACATCTCCTCTGCCTTCACGCCGCTGTCCTGCTAGCAGCCGAGGCTAGCAGCCGAGGCTAGCCGCCATCCCGGCCGCTGCATCGCTAAATAATTGAGCGTTAGTGCATCAGAGTGCCTTAACACTTCACTTCACTTCAGCAGCGTCGTGATGGGACTGGCTCTTTATTCTGGGCTGCTACAGCTTCTTCACCAACAGCCTCATCAAACCTGAACGAATGAAGCTCTGCAGGAGGCGCCTGCTACAAGCTAACGCTAGCTAACAGCTGCTGCTTGCTGTTTCTCTGACTGTCAAGCAGGAGAAACCATGTTCAGATGCACAACAGTCAGCAGATGTTGGATCATCATGTTGGTAAAAA
Organism: Poeciliopsis gracilis; assembly: GCA_911649635.1. Classification (NCBI taxonomy): domain Eukaryota; kingdom Metazoa; phylum Chordata; class Actinopteri; order Cyprinodontiformes; family Poeciliidae; genus Poeciliopsis; species Poeciliopsis gracilis. The sequence goes on along the minus strand of CAJVRI010001526.1, from coordinate 2,445,519 downwards.
CGTTTGTGTGTTTTTGGTGTTTTTGCTGGTTTTCTGAACAATTAGGTCAAGCTATGAATATTTCATCAGTTCTGCTGGTGGAGGCAGAAACTGAATGAACAAAAACAAAGCAACAGGAAACAAACACCGTCTTAACAACTCAGCGGTTTCAAGAAAACTTGATTCTCAGGAAGCATCTGAATGGTTTCCTATGAATCCACGTCAACAGCTTCTCGTGTTTCTGAGCAGAACCGAGCGAAGCAAATCACAGGCGGAGATCCAGAACACAGTAACGCAGATCAGCTCCGAACCGGAGCTGCAGGTGAAACAAATACTGAAGAAAAGCCAGAAAAGTTTCTGCTCTGCAACTGTTTGGGCCAGAAGAGGAGAAATGTTGAAATTGAGAGAAAAACTTCATTTTTTTGATGGATTCATCTGGATCTGATGTAACAAGTTTTCATGATTCTTTCCATCAATAGAAACATCTTTTGTTTTCAAGTCCTGCTACTGATAATAACTGATGCCAAAGTATAACAACATGTTCGATTCCAGTTAATGCATCTTCATAAAGTCATAACTTTATTCTCATAATATTAACCCAACGGGAAACAACAATTTTTTTATTCTTGTAGTTTGATTTTATTCTCATATTCTATTTTCATTATTGTACTATTACAACTTTATTCCTGTAATATAATTTTATTCAAGTGTCACAATGTTATTATTATTACTCTCATTTATTTTCAATTTTATTATTTAATTTTTGTTCTATTTTTCTGGTACTATTACAACTTAATTCACTTATTGCAATTTATTTTTGTTTTATGATTTTATTCTCATAAATTTCAAAGATCTAATTCAGTCCAGCTCCAAAATGTCGTCAAACTGCTTTAAATATAAAAAAACAACAAAAAGTTTACAGCTTGAATTATTCTGGAAGTTTCCATTGAACTAAACGAACCGACTCATCAAACCAGAATCATGTTGGAAAACCAAGTTTGAAATAAAAGCCAAAAAAAACAACCAGCATTCAGCAACTGCATTGGAAAAATTCATGTCTGGGAACAAACTGGGAGAAATGTGTTGGAGCCAACGATAAATTACCCAGAAGGCATCAGGGTCAGCCTGGATGCAGCTGATCTGATCCCAGCAGGACAAGCGAACGACCAATGAGACGCAAGACGAGCCGCTTCCAGCCAACCTCCTGTCTTCCTGTCAAAGTCAAACTGAATGAGAACTTACTGGACCAGACTGGACGTCTGGTTTGACTGGTCCCCCCGCTCCCAGCAGCTCCGCTCCCAGCAGCGCCGCTCCCGCTCCGCCGCGGCAGGACAAGAAAGACGGAGTGGAGTCTGTTTGTGTGCAGCATCTAACACCAATTCATGTCTGATTTAGAACCAGCTGCAGATTTATTCAGTCCCCTCACCCGGAGTGAGGAAGAGGAGGGAGAGTGAGGAAGAGGAGGGTGAGCCTTCGTCTGTTGGAAAACAAGTCATCCCATCTTCACACCGATCCCAGATGAAAACCGAAACCCAAAACGATTCCCAGCTTCGGTTTCAGCAGAAAATTCCAGATTTCTTTCAGCTTTTCCAGAAAATTTGAGACAATTTAGAAACACAAACAGAAAGTTTTCAGAAACAACTTCACTCCATAAAATCATCCAACGGCGTTTTTTAATCGGCTCAGAAACAAAAAACCCAAGAATAAAGGAGTCAGAGCGAGCGCCGTCATTTCCTGCAGAGGCAGAATCTGATGGATCCCAAAAATTATAGCCCACTGAAACGACTGCAGCAACGACTGCAGCAACGACTGCAACAACGACTGCAGCAACTGCAACAACGACTGCAGCAACGACTGCAACAATGACTGCAACAATGACTGCAACAATGACTGCAGCAACTGCAACAACGACTGCAACAACGACTGCAGCAACGACTGCAGCAACTGCAACAATGACTGCAGCAACTGCACAACATGCAGCAAACTGCAGCAACTGCAACAACGCTTCACTGAAGTAAGAGGAAAAAGTTCAGCCTGTAAAAATGTCAGTAGTTAATACCCAATTCTGGGGCAGATGGAGGGCAGGAGGGGAGGGGGGGGGGGGCAAAAGGTGAAAGAAACAGATTTAAATGATTTCTGAAAGAAAACCTGCAAAAGCAGAGAGGCTTCAGCAAACAGCCACACAGACAAAAGATTCATAAACTGCAGCTGAGACTTTCTACGATTTCACCTCAGGATTTTAACATCTCCACAGAAGAAGAGATTTCTCCGTCCTTCAGCCCTTCCTCTCCACTCTGCATGTTTCACCCTCTGGACTTTAGCGGACGGCTCCTCCTCAGGCTTTCTGCTGATCTGACCGATCCGCAGGGCGGCCATGTGGCCGACTGCAGCAGCTGGACGGAGCAGAGAACGGGCTGAAGGAGGAGAGCTCACTGAGAACGAACTTTCAGACAAACACACGGCTTCAGAACGGAGCAGAAACCAGGCGAACCACCAACGGCCCAGTCAAAGTAAACCATGAGTTAAGTTCTGCATAACGACAGAAGAAAGACGCTAAATGTCCACAAAGAAATCAGCTCAGATCCTTCAGAGTTTACAGAGTATTTAAAGTGACATGTGAAAATCTAATAAAGTTTTCTATCTTAATGCTTTGCTGCAAATTTTCACGTTTTCGTGTAAATTGTTTAGTTCTGGTTTTCGTCTCAGTGCTGCCCCCTTTGGGTCCCAGGGTGGAACTGCAGTTAGTTATTCACATTTAAAACCTTCTGACTCAAACTCTGAATCTTCACGTGAATCAGAAAACGCTGCCAGCATCTGGATGTGACCGGTGGTCCGTTGTGGAGTGGCCTAGTCAAAGCTTGGCTAAAACAAAACCAGTTACGCTGAAAAACCTCCTGAAATGTGTCTGACGTAAAAATAATTCTGCAAAGGGACGGCCAAAACTTAAGAGTCATTAGCTGTTAGCTTACAGGTTCAGTGGCAGCTGCTAATGCTGGAACAAATAGAATTTTTCTTCAGTAGTGGAGTCTTATGCAGTGAAAGCTAACAGAGGTCACAGAGTTTTAAGAGCATTTTTCACTGTTTTCATGGAAACACGCAGTGAAAGTCAATAGTGGCTAACTGCTAAGCATTAGCAGTTTGGCTAACTGCTAAGCATTAGCAGTTTGGCTAACTGCTAAGCATTAGCAGTTTGGCTAACTGCTAAGCATTAGCAGTTTGGCTAACTGCTAAGCATTAGCAGTTTGGCTAACTGCTAAGCACTAGCAGTTTGGCTAACTGCTAATAAGTTTCTTTAGTCACTCTGGGAATGTTGCTCTATTTGTAAAATTATTTCAACCACATTTGAGGGTTTTTAAGGAAAGCTGGTTTTGTTTTAGGTCACGCCTTATTTCTCATTTGGAATTAAGTCCAAGCTTTGATTAGGCCACTCCAAAAACGACCATCTGGTCACCACCAGATGCCGGCAACAACGTTTTCTGAGTCAGGAGGAAATTCAGAGTTTAGAGTCGGATGGTTTCATTCGTGAGCAGAGGCTGTTAGCAGCCAGCGTACAGGCTTAAAGGCACATTCTCTGCCGAGGGTGGGATCCTTAACGCCCCTCAGGGTGGGATTACTTTGGGTCATATCGGTCAGATTATTCCAGATTAAATGCGATGAAACAGGAAGAAGGGTCAGTGGAGGACTTCATGGTCCCGGTCAAAGACGCTCCCCTCTGACTGGGAGTCGACCTCTAACACCGGTTCTGATCAGACGCAGCCTGAACCGGTACCACTTCACACACACACACACACACACACACACACACACACACACACACACACACACACACACACACACACACACACACCGGTCCTCTCAACAGTAGCAGAGCAAATGAAGCAGGTCATGCAAACCTTAAAGCAGCTCTTTGTTCTTAGACGCTCTGAATGTTTGCAGAAAGCAACACAGACTGTAACACACACACACACACACACACACACACACACACACACACACACACACACACACACACACACACGCTCTGATTCATTCTGATGAACATGATGCTTGGATGCAGTGGTCTCTCACACAAACCGGTGTGCTGGTATGGCATGCATGATGACACACCTTCACTCACACTCACACACACACACACACACACACACACACACACACACACACACACCCGGCGGAGCGTCTTACCGTTGTGAAGACAATGGAGACGCCTTCTGTTCATTTACAGCAGAGAATAAAACACTTTCACACACCTCTCTGTCTCCTTCCTCTGCCTCTCGCTCTCTCTCTCTCTCCTGCTTTGCTTTGTCTGCCTCGCTCGCCCAGCCACTCCCCCCGCTCCTCCCCCCGCTCCTCCCCCGCGCCCCCCCTCCCCCCGGTCTAACCCCTGTCCTCCTTTCCTGCCTCTCTGGGTGGATCCTCCATGGAGATGCATGACAGCCTCTCCTCCACGTGTCTCCAGTGCGCCTGTCACTCGCAGTGTGCGCACTCAGCCATTCATCCCAGCAGCACACACACACACACACACACACACACACACACGCACACACACACACACGTTTTAACTTACAGATAAGCACACACTCTTCCTTCCGCCTGCAGCCTCTGGCTCAGCGCGGCAGCATGCAGGCTGCAGCATGCAGGCTGCATGCTGCATGCTGCAGCCGGCTCAGTGACAGGTGGGGATGAAACCGAAGCAGAAACGCTGCAGAACATCCAGCCTGAACGTCGATCGCATCACTTCCTTCCTCTGCTCCAACCTTTTGTCCTCCACTTCCTGCTCCATGTGACCCAAAGCCTGCAGCTCTCCTCTTCCTCTTCCTCTTCCTCTTCCTCAACTCTATTCTCTCCTCTCTGCTTCGTCTTTCTCTTCATTCAGGCTGAACTGACTTTGGCTGCAGCCAGCAGAAAACCACATTCTAATAAATCCAGTTTATTCGTGTGAAACATTCAGGAACAAACAGCAACCAGTTATGACAAAAATCATCAATATCCATCAAACATACAGTATTGATCTGCGACAACCTGGCGACCTGTCCAGTGACCCCGCCTCTCGCCCGGATCACAGCTGGAGAGGCAGCAGCTCCTCCCGACCCGTTAGGGAGAAAGGTGATCAGAAAATGGATGGATGGATTATTGATCAATGTTCCAGTTTTTAGGACTGAGAGGCAGGTTTTTAAAAAATCTCAGAGTTTCGGCTGTTTTGCAGTTTTCTGGAAGTTTATTCCAGATTTGTGATGCATAGAAGCCGAATGATTCATATATAGAGAACCAGAACCAGAACCAGAACCTGGACCAGAACCTGAACCAGAACCGACCCAGAACCAGAACCGACCCAGAACCAGAACAGAACCAGAACAGAACCAGAACCAGAGAGGTCTGGAAGGTTGATCCAACAGCAGCAGATCTTAAATCCATTCAGTGATTTATAAACTACCAGCCGTAGTTTAAAGTCTGATCTCTGAGTGAAGGGCTGTAGAACCGGGCCGTGTAGAACCGGGTTCTGTAGAACCGGGCCGTGTAGAACCGGGCCGTGTAGAACCGGGCCGTGTAGAACCGGGTTCTGTAGAACCGGGCCGTGTAGAACCGGGCCGTGTAGAACCGGGCCGGTAGCCGAGGGCGATTCCTGCTTCAGGCCGTCTGTCGTCTCTGAGCTGCACGAAGCCCAGAACCGGCTCGCTAAGCTACGAGTGGAACTACAAACAGGTGCATTGTGGGAAACGCAATGATTGTTTTCCCAAGACGTTTCAGCCACAGAATATTATATAAATACATAAATTGGAGCAGTTGCCTGGTTGCTGTTCCGTCCGTCTCTTTACAGAAAATGTAAAGTTTATATAAAATCCGGCAGCAAAGATCTTTCAGCACCAAAGTGTCCATAAACATGTCGCCGTCAGTTCAAAGCCACTGATCATAAAACTTCATGTCCGCCAAGGAGACAAAGGAAAGATGGGAAATGGTGGAACTCAGGAGGTTTGGATCAATGGGTTTATTGGGCCGATTGAACCTGAGCCTGAGGTTCTCCTACCTGTGCAGAGGCAGCCAGGTCCCCGCCGAGCGCAGGCAGAACAAAGGGCAAAGGTCGCAGACATCTCGAACGCCGAACATCCCGCCTCGTTTCCTCCGTCTTTTATTTCTCATTGGTTGCCATGTGAAGCAACAGCTGCTGGTTTTCGTCAGACTCCAGTCTCATTCAGACTCTGAGGAGTTTTTCTGCTCGGCTCTAAACTCGGGCATCATGCAGGACTTGTCACTGGAAATCAGTCTTTCTGCTTCTAAATGTTCCACGTTTGGTTTTAAAATATTTAGATCTGGAAGAACAACTACAAACCCTCCATCTGTCTGAACTGCAGAAACGCTTATTTCTGAAACATTTAGCAGTTTTCAGGTGGCAGCAGGCAGATCGCGCCAGATGATGCCTTGATTCAGGAAGTGATGGATGCAGTTTGCTCTCTTTAAATTAACTGGTTTCCATGGTTTCATTGGAGGTGATGATTGAGAAGCACAATGTTTCATCTTCCCGCTGCGTGTCCTTGGAGGAGAAATAAAAAAATCAGCGCTGATTCTCCAAACCGAGCGGCTGCTTTTCCACAGCGGCTTCAAGGCGCAGCAGAACCGACTGGTTCCCGGTCTGACGCCCGTCGGTTCCCGGTCTGACGCCCGTCGGTTCCCGGTCTGAGCCGTCGGTTCCCGGTCTGAGGCCCGCCGGACTCGGTGCCGGTTCCCGGTCTGAGGCCCGCCGGTTCCCGGTCTGAGGCCCGCCGGACTCGGTGCCGGTTCCCGGGTCGTCAGTCAAAGGGGAAAACTAACAAAGATCCAAACATCATCAGGCCAAAAGTTTGGTGAAAGAACGAAACCTTTTAACATTTTAACTGCTTGTTTTAAAGTGATTAGAAAATGTTTGTTAAAACCAAGTTACATAAATAATTATTATCACGCAGACATATTCTAAATGAATCTATTTAGCCTTCATAACGTTTCCTTGAAGTATTGATCATTTACTAATAACAATTTCATGTTTAAATAATGCATCTTGTATTTATCTGGATATCTAAGGGAAAATATGCGTTAGAGCATTTAGGAGGACAAATTGCCTCCATGCTTCAGCAGATTAACTGTAATTAGAGACCAAACGAGATGAGCCACCTTCAGAAAATATCTTCAGGTAACGACATAATTAAGTCTCCATGCTGAGATAATGATCCTGCAAATGGTTCCTTCTGCAGCTGTGCGCACATTTTAAAAATATGACTTTTTTTATTACTTCTTATTTGTTGCTCATTCTGAGTTCAGGAAATTATGGGTCCGATAACGACCACTTGTGTTAATATAATAATTACTGAGGTTAATGAGCCTGGAAATAAAGATTTATAATGAACTGATAATGTCTTATGAAGTATCATCTGCAGAAACTTTCAATGTATTTTGTCGCCTACAAATGAATTGATTTTATTTTAAACTGCTGCTTTGATCTGGATTTACCAGAGATATTGTTCTTTGATTTGTTGTTCATTCATTTTTTTAAGAGGTTTCGGTTTTTTTTTATTGATTTTAAAATCTCTCAAATGAAAAATGTTTTGGAAATTTATTTTAATTCACCTGAGCCCCAAAACTGTTTTCACATTTATGGTTTTAAATCTTTGAGAGATTTTTTTTTTTTTTTTTTGCTTTTTTTATACATTTTATTATATTACATCTAATATTTGTTTCTTCAAATAAACTAAGAGCTTTTACCTGCTATCATATCACAACATGCAACTAATTATTATCAAGTCTGTGACATTAATAATGTAGGTTTATGGAAAGAACTGTTAATATTAATATATATTTATGAATGCAAACATAATCCATAAATACAGATTTGAACGAAGTTAAAACATGTCAGCATAAAGTTTGCAGGATTTTCTGCCTGTAATATGAAAATATAAAAACAATTTAGAGACATGAAACAGAAGATTTTCCCTCTGTGGCTGTTAGAAATCTTAATCTGTGCGAATGGTTACACTAGTTGCAGATTAGCTCTGTTAGCTTGCAGATTAGCTCTGTTAGCTTGCATATTAGCTCTGTTAGCTTGCAGATTAGCTTCAGTAGCTCTGCTAGCAGGAAACTGATTCCACTAAAGTGCAGACGGCGGAAACGGATTCAGGTTCTCAGAATCAGCAAAGTGAGTTGGAGCCTCAATGTCCAGCTCATGCTGTCATCTCGTTAGCTCAAAACCGTTAGCCGCTTTGCTAGCAGCCCAAAGCTTAATTTATCCAATTACCAGATAGGAAGAAAAGGGCCTCCAGAAGCAGAAGGAGGTGAAAACCATTAGAGCATCTACTGAAAATGACGCTTTCCTCCTCAGCTTCACTCACTACTGCAGACGCCAGGAATCCACCGGGCCTGGCTGGGTCAGAACCGCCAGGAATCCACCGGGCCTGGCTGGATCAGAACCGCCAGGAATCCACCGGGCCTGGCTGGATCAGAACCGCCAGGAATCCACCGGGCCTGGCTGGGTCAGAACCGCCAGGAATCCACCGGGCCAGGGTTGGTCAGAACCGCCAGGAATCCACCGGGCCTGGCTGGGTCAGAACCGCCAGGAATCCACCGGGCCTGGCTGGGTCAGAACCGCCAGGAATCCACCGGGCCTGGCTGGGTCAGAACCGCCAGGAATCCACCGGGCCTGGCTGGGTCAGAACCGCCAGGAATCCACCGGGCCTGGCTGGGTCAGAACCGCCAGGAATCCACCGGGCCTGGCTGGGTCAGAACCGCCAGGAATCCACCGGGCCAGGCTGGATCAGAACCGCCAGGAATCCACCGGGCCTGGCTGGGTCAGAACCACCAGGAATCCACCGGGCCTGGCTGGATCAGAACCCCAGGAATCCACCGGGCCTGGCTGGGTCAGAACCGCCAGGAATCCACCGGGCCAGGCTGGGTCAGAACCGGCTCACCGAGGCACTGAGGCAGCAGGAACAGTCATCCATGCAGGTGTTTAAGTAAAAAGCTGAGTTACTGATGTCACTTCCTGTCTCCGTTAGAACAAAAAGGAAGCAGCTCCATTGGTTAAACATCCAGGATGAAGGTAAAAGTTCTGAAGTGAGTTTGTTGCGGCGCAGATCCTCCTCTGGCGATCAGCACTGCGCCTCCTGACCGGCTCACTAACACTTTAATTCAATTAAAGTCTTTGGCGTCCTGCTGACCTCAGATGGACTCAGAGGAATCTGCCACCCAGACCGCTGGTTAAACCCTCAACGTTTTAAAGGTATTTACCGGGAGCAAAGAATATATTTAGGTTATTTCACACCTAATTTATGTCACTCAGAAAATTAGAAGCTGCCTATTTCCACACAAAGCATCCCGTCCCTTTGCTTCCCCACACAGATCCTGCAGACTAGAGGTAGCAGCCATTAGCAAATCCCAGATGGAGCTGTGCATCTGCTGAGCTCATAAGAACTGTTACAAATGGCATAACAGAGAAGCATTATGCTGAAGGCAGGAGGAGATGCTTCTTAAAGAGACAGAGGCCCAGTTTGAAGGCGTTAAATTACAAAGTCATAGGAAACAAGTTATTGAGTAAAATGTGTTCAACATGAGTTTATTGTTTGTAATGTTTTTCCTTGTAACAGCAGCTTTTCTGCACTGAAGAAACCCAATCGGCTGCAGAAGAAGAATGTAGACGCCACTGCAGCGTTCTGCTTGCGGCGCTAGCTGGCGTTAGCTAGTGGGCGGAGCTAATGTTGATCAGCTCCCTGCAGTTGTACAGCCAGTTAGTAAAGAATAAACAACTATTTATTGAAATTATTTTCACAATCCCAGTTAAAATATTGACCTGAGAATCAAACTGATTGTGTTGAGTTGCAGATTGAAGCAGCCAATCAGACGTCAGCGTTTCCTCTAGTCCCGCCCACTGAGTCTGATGCCGTTCACTTTAAATGAATTTATTTCAAACATCAAATAATTGATTAAATCATTAAATAACTAGCTTTCAGAATGAAATCAAACATTTAATTGAAGCCTATAAAATAAATCTTATATTTAAATTATTCTGCAGGATATATTAAAATAATTACTTTTTATTTATTGGCCTTTATCACTGCAGCTTTATTTTATGCAACAGTCAATAATATTAGAAACATGATTATAATGCGGCTGATATTTATAAATATGATCCAACTGACCAGCAGGACCTTCACAATAAAACAGACGTCACAGGAAATTCCTTTAGAATCAGTTTTTAATTCGCCTTTCGCCACCTTCATCATCCTCATCATCACAGAAACAACCACCTTCATCAGCGCGTACACTCTGCTTCATCACGTCAAACTTTTATAATATATTATATTTCATCCATTATCATCTGTTTTTCAAATAATTTACATAAGAATAAAGTCACTAAAGAATGGATGATCTGTATATTTACATGATGGGACACAGAAAGAGAGAAGAAAACATCTTGTGGTTGGAAATAAAAGAAACACCTGCAAGGAGGAAGAGGAGATGAGGAAGAAGCATCTGAACAGAGAGGAAGGAGCCAACAGGAGAGCCTTTGTGCTGCTGCAGCACATTAAATCATTTTATGATGATAAACCCTCATTTTATTTCCATCAACATCTTTGACTTTTTCACTTCATTAAAACAAGAAAACTGATGAGCAGAAAAGTCCGTTTTTCTTTACGTTTCCATGCAACCGTCAGCCTCCTAAAGCCAGCAAATTTCAGCACGTTGTTTTGATGCTGATGTTTCCATCAACCTTTTCTAATGCGATTCTTTCAAATGAGCATAAAAACGTTGATAGAAACATGGCAGGTGATTCAGACGTTTCGTTTTGTGATCTCATAGAGATCAGATGCATCACTACTGGTAACGTTTCAGCTCCACAGACCAGTGCAGGTCCACTGATCAATCTGAACCCTCCACCCGTCATCAAACCGGCCCCAACACTCCTGGTCCATCTTAGCACTACCCACCTTCACCAACATGTTAATCTGTCAAAGACCCAAACAAACCTGTAAATAATAAAGCACCAGGGAGCAAAAATTATTCAGAAAAGAAGTTATGCTTCTTCTCGTTCTTCCTTCATTGAGACTCAAACTTTTCTCCCTCAGAGGATTTTAAATCCACTGAACAGTAAAATTCACCCACTGACTGTCTGTGGCCAATCTGTCCCTGAGCGTCGTTGTAGACATGCCAAACCCATAGGGGGCAGCACCCTGCAAAGCTAAAACCCACGTCAGCCAATCAGATTGCTTCAAAACAACCACAACTTCCTGTTGGAGGTTCATTTGTGTGGACAGATTTATAGGTTGAACCTCTTTTAAGTAGTATGAGAATATAAAGTTAATTAATAAAATTCAGTCATCAACTCTCCATTTTGATTTTAGTTTTCACAAAGTTCTCAATTATATAAAATGTTATTTTTGAGTCGATTAAAATCCAAAACCCATAAAAATATTTTCATTTTCTCAGATATGCGGCTGCGTGTTCATTAAGCAGCACATCCAGAGAAACGTCCACCGTCTCCTGCTGCAATGTTACCATGACATAAAAACCTGCAGAAAATGTGATGCTCCAGACGCTGGACATCTGCTGACATCATCGCATCAGACCGGCTCGTTCTCATCTTTAACCCACTGCTAGAAATGTTGGTGTTTGATCAGCCACATTAACTAGATCTAGATGTCAGCAGACCTCTTTTCACTTCCCACAGGTTTCGTTGTTTAAACTGTTGACTTTTCTGACGACTCAGCAAAAATCTGCCCAGCAGGATTTTCCATCAGTGTCAATGTTCACAAGAGGAATTTTGCCTCTTCCTTTGCCAAACTGCTGCAGAGATGAAATCATGTCATGAAGTCTGAAAGAACATCACACAGTTTCATTATGCCATATTTCATAGTGCATAAACTTGTGAGAATGAATCATGACTAATTTGTCCTTCTGCGAGCAGGAAAGCGATTATATAACCGCTGCAGTGATCAGCAATGCTAATCTGCAGGTTTGAAGTTGTTAGTTGAAAATAGACTGATTTCTAAAAACAAGTTTAAATCTCGATTTTACCAAGTCGGAGAAAAAATTCAGGTGACTTTGGACAATTTCAGCTGCTTCATTTTGTTTTCAACCAAAGGTTATGAGATAAAATGATAAAAAAAAATAAAAATATAGAAAAAGTGATTTAATATCATTACTAATATTTGGATATATAATCTTTCGAACTAAATGTCAGCATGCAACAAACAACAGCAGAAATAAGATCACTGCAAACAATGCTAAACTCTAAAACAACAACAGACACAGCTAGAAGCATTAAATGCTAAGCTAACAATGCTAATTCTAACTGCGAATATTTTACTCATCACTACAGGAAAAAACGATTTTGCTACATTCACAAATACGGAAATCATGACTCTATCTGCTATGTTAACATGATGTGAAATAATTTCTTGATATTGAGTTTGCCACTAAAAATCAGCAATTGTTCTAGTATGCTAACACTGCTAAATGCTAAAGATAGCAGCAGAAATGCATAAAACCAGGAAATGCTCAGCTAACGTCAAAGATTCTCAAATCAAATGTTTAAGATAAAATTGTGTAGCATAATGTATACTATAAATATTACCAAGTGCAAATATGACAAAAGCAGCCAAAGCTTTTAAAAGTGTGAATTGCTAGCCTTACAGTTCCGATGCCAACTGTAGGAATTTCACTCATCACAACAGGACCAGCAAATTTCAGGTTTTAAAATGTTAAAATAAATTATATATTAATACAGAGTTATTCCTTACAGAATGCAAGAGTTAACCAGAACAATAGCTTGCTAATAAACAAAACTAATTGCTAACAGCCTGAAGCATGAATAGCTTAAAGTAGGAACCAAATGTTTGTGATGCTAACTGCAGACATCAGTGAAGAGAAAGAATCTTTTGTCTACACAAAACATTTAATGTTGACACTGTATATTGTTCTTACACTAAATTAATGAATAAAGTTGAACTAAATCTCTATACATTGCAGCAGCCGTAAACTTAAACCAGGAAACGCTACGCTAACTCGGCTTCTGATACCGACTGAAAACATTTTATTCCTAAATGTTTAAGACGTGTTTCTACTTTCACATGTATGCATAAACAACACCTTATGTCACGGCAAATTAACAAGATTATTAGCTTGCTAGCAAGGCTAAATGCTAACACGTAACAGCACAGGTAGCTGAAAACAGAACATGCAAAGCTAACTGAGGCTAACTCCAGACAATTCACATATTATTTCATTAAAATCAAACTTATAGGTATCAACACAAATATTTAATTAATGAAATAACTTCAGTATATCATAAAAATTGTTTTGACAAGTAGCACAAAGCAAACTTGCTAACTATAACAAATGTTACTACAAAGCAGGATAGAATAGAATATAATAGAATAGAATAGATAGCATTTATTGTCATTGAACAGGATTCAACGAAATTTCTATTGCAACTCCCGTGCAAAAAGTCAAATAAGTAAGTATGTATAAGTATGCTAGGCTAACGACGCCGACACTGTAGAAAACTGGGTATGATCTTATTACTACAGCGACACAATCTGAAGCTGTGATTAACCTTTTATGCTCAAAGTATAATAAAATGTTGGCCACAATTAACAGAACAATGTCAACGAGCTAACAATGCTAAAAGCAGCACAAAAGCAGAAGATCAGTAAAATTACCTGTAATATTGTATATTTAGTTATATTTATGTAAATATTATTGTCAAAAGAAAAATGGTACAATAACTCAAATTGTTTTTGTGTACAGCACAAGTCACGAGTTCATTTCAAAACATATGTAAAGCATTATCAGTGAATTTAATATTAGTTTTTATAATTGACCTTTACTTAATGAAGAAATATGAATTCAGTTTTAATTTAACTTACCTGGATAAATGTTGGTAAATAAAATAATGCAATGACTGTCAGACCTGTTTTAGCCAGATGTATAAAGATAGAATAGAAATGCCCTTATTGCCCCAAACGGGGGAAATTCATGATGGTGCTCATGTCTAATGGAACCGAGTAATGACAAGATTAAAAAATTATATTTTTAAATTGGTTTTCAGTAAAAACTATAATGCTACATTTAGCTCTGTGCAGTTAGAAGTTTCGGTTAATAAGAACCCAACAAAACAAACATAGGGCCATTAAATCGACGTGATTTAATGTCGGTTCCTAAAGTGACCAATAAAAGGTTTGGTTTCCATTGAATTTAAACGTTTTTAAGAATGTACTTTACACTGAATCAAAGGATCGTTTGAGTTATTTAAAAGACAGAGGATGAGAACGAACTGGACCAAAGGCTCTTCTGTTGCCTCCTTCGTCTTGCTCTCTGATCTGCTTCCTCTCTTTCAGAGTGTTTGTGTTCACAGCAGTCAAGCCAATACTGTCACGTAAAATTCATTTTTCCAGTCCTGCATGCAGACCAAGCTTTACCTTCTGAACTCACCCTGACATATTCTAAACAACCAAACCTCTCAATGAAGAAACGATCAGATCTGAGCTGGTACCACTGGCACCACTTTCTGCTTTGCTACGGGAAATCCTGCCGCCATGTTGTTTTTAGAGAGAAGAGACTTTATCCTTCAACTTTTCCAAAAAGCCGTAGATGTTCAGTGTCTAGGAATCCTGTAAGCAGTGGTGGGCCAACGAACAGCTAGCTGTGCTAACGCTAAAGCAACAATCGTACCCTTAGCTCTGCTGCAGCTGATACGCTACACCTTCATGGTATTTAGCAACAGCTAATGCTAACATGCTACATTCTACCATCAGTTACATTCTGGGTACAGAATAAAATCATGTGATTCACTGAAGCAGCGGTGAGAACCTGAGGATCGTTGTGAAGATTATTCTGTAAGAATAAAATGTTGAAACTGCTTCAACAAATTCTGCTGTTTTACTTGGAATAGAAAAATCTGACCTTAGTCAACTTAATTTTTTTTTTATTAGTTAAATTTACACCTTCAAATATCTGCAATAAAATACTAATTTCAAGATTTTTATCTTCAATTAATGTCTGCGTTGTCCTAAAAATCAGGTTTAAATGATAAAACCTTTTAAATGTGTCTGTCTTTAGACTACAGCCCCCAAACAAGTTTAGGAAAAGCCAAGTGTGCCAAATGTTTTTGTAGCCAGCTAAAGCGCTAAGCTAAACATTAGCTCAGCTATTAGCGCTAGCTGAAGTGTGCCCACCGCTGCTGTCAGGAACTTGTTTTTTTATTTCTCTAAGCGTTTTATTGGCCTACTTTCATTCACTTCTGGGAATATTAGCAGCTTTCTTGTTGTGAAAAATGTTCAGATGAATGTTTCCCATAAACCTCCTCAACCCCTCCCAGGTTGTTGGTCAGTAGCAGTTGCTGCTTTTTCTTCTTCTTCTCCTCTTTGAGCTTGATCTGCACGTCTCAGTCTGAACCGTAAATCCCAGCTTGCTTTGCTACGTGATTTAATGACAGTAAAGTCCTGAGCATGTAAACACTGATCCAGAGGTGAGTCAGGCGACGGCTGCAGCTGCTGTGTGTGTGAGTGTGTGTGTGTGTGTGTGTGTGTGTGTGTGTGTGTGTGTGTGTGTGTGTGTGTGTGTGTGTGTGTGTGTTGTACAGGTTAGGCACCGGGGTTCTCCCTAAAACTGCCACCAGGGGGAAGCATGTCAAGCGTTTATGCATCTCCGACAATCTGCTGCTTCAGGCTGGAGGTGAAATGGACAGAAAATCCGGTCTCTTAGTTTCACCTAAAGATCCAAAATCCTGGCAAATTTATGTTCCTCCAAACATCAACATGGACCCTCATCTGCTCAGAAACCATTAAACATTGGACCTAAGATAAGACGCTGTTCTAAGGAGAACCCGGCTGCCGATGAAGGAGCAGACGGTCGTCGTCATGGATCCGGTCGCCACTGCAGTGGAGCGGGTCGGGTTTCCGGAACGGCGGCCGGTTACCGGGCAGAGCTGCTCAGGCTGTTCATGAACTCACCAGCGGACGCAGAGTTCTGCTTGTTTCAGGGAGGGTTGGCTGTACAGCAGCCCGGAGCGCCGCCTGCTGGCCGCGCGGGGCAGACGGCCCTGGGGGGCGCAGCGGGGTCATGGCTTCATGCTGGGACGGGGAGGAACGGTTCGGGAGACGAGCTCTGAGATTGTTCTCAGAGTGTCCCTGGAGCTCGGAGCAGAGCTACGCTGCAGACTGAAGCTCAGCGTCTTTATCTGATCCGCAGGTTTGAAACGCCGCGACAGGATTAGCAGCAGGGTTGCAAAGCCGGCCTTGTCGTTTGCTTTTTATGTCTCTTAGCTTCAGGTTTTCTGAGCAAACAAGCCTTTAAAGTGAAAAAAATATTCAGGTATCCCTGTTTTTTTAAACTTCAAAGATCTTTTTCGTGCTCAAAAGTCGTCTTGTTGTTGGCGACTCAAGGGCGAAGAAAGGTTGGCGAATACCACGGTGGAGGGCGGACGAGGGCTCGTTACCCAGGGTCTCACGGTTGCCCCTGGTTACCTAGAGGAGGGGCTACTGCACTCGGAGGCGGGGCAACAGAACTGATGGGCGATGTCATCGTCTTCGTCCTCTCTGAGAGACAGACCAGCAGACAGACAGAGAGGAAGAGTAAAAAGAGGAAGAGGGCAGAATAGCTTTCATTTGGATTTGCAGGACCGCAATCGGCCACCAGATGTCACTGTTTGCTCATCTGTGACTACAAGCAGAGGTGAAGCAGCGTCCCCTGGTCGCCTGGGGGCCAAAGTGAGTCAGTAAAACAGAAACTACCAGAGCCAGAGGTCAACAAAGTCACTTCTGACCCTGAAAGTTTCCACTGAGCCAGAGAGGACAGAAAGGAAGGATGAATGGATGACGATGGAGGGAAAGCCGAGCTATTTTTAGGACCAGTAGCACATTAATGCAAATGTAATGCCTAAAAGTGCAAATTAGTGCAATAATCGCTGCAGCTGTGATTTTTAAGCAGGGCTGTAATCCATCACTTTGATCCCATTCAGCAGTTTCAACTTCCCTTGTCTCATTTAAATAATCTGACGACTTTTACAGATTGTAAATCAGCCGTAGGAGGAGATCTGCAGTTTGAAACGAGCAACGAGAGATAAAGAGTCCAGAATTAAGTTTGGTCATTTTAGCTAAATGTCTTTTTAAAAAGCTGACGGCCCAATATTTCATCACAAAGTCCCTTAACACAAACTAAAGCCAGTCAGATGTTCAGGAAACGATCCAGTTTTATCACTCTTCACCAATATTTCCACTGAGCTGTGATGTGGATTAATGTGTCCCAATCGATTCAATTAAACCAGGAAAGACCGTTGACTTGACAACTGTCCACAAAAAGTCACTGCCAAAAATGCAGCTGTTCAGAGTGCTGTATTAGTAAAAAGTTTAGTGGAAGGAAAAAGTTTGTCAGAGAGAGAAGCCCCCAAGAAACAATATGCAGTTAAAACAAAGTATTTAAAGAGACAGAGTTTTTTTTAGGACTGACATTGAATCACTTAATTTTTAAGAAAACTGTGGATTTGCAGTACTGCAGTCAGCCACCAGATGTCACCGACTTCAGAAGTGTACCTACATTTCCCTGGTGCAGGGGAGAAGTGTGACTAACTCCCAAAT
The DNA here is from genome assembly GCA_911649635.1 of Poeciliopsis gracilis. Lineage (NCBI taxonomy): Eukaryota > Metazoa > Chordata > Actinopteri > Cyprinodontiformes > Poeciliidae > Poeciliopsis > Poeciliopsis gracilis. The sequence goes on along the minus strand of CAJVRI010001526.1, from coordinate 2,427,949 downwards.
GAACATTTGTTGCTGTCTGTTCAAGCTGTTTGTTTTTTTATTTCTGTTTGATATTTTAATGCAAATCTGTTTCCTTTTGCAATATTCAGCCTGATATGCTCTCAGTGCTGCCTCTCTTGGTTGAACGGTGGAAACTGCAGTTTAATTTTCCACGGTACAGTTTGTTTGACGTCTGATCTGACTCAGACATACGCCCCCTGGAGGTGGTCAGGAGTATTGATGATTTGTTTGGACTGGGCCTCCTCTGCTCTGACTGCAGCCATTTTGCTGCAGGACAACAGCTGACTGCAGAGCTTAGGAAGGGGAGCAGCGCCATTGGTCCATTCGTCTGATGTCACCATGAAAGTGTCCAATGAAAACAGAGAACAGTCACTAGATTTGTTGCTAGAGACGTTGGCAACATTGCTTCTTTGGTTTGGACCACGCCCCCTCTGCTCAACCCGCAGCTAGCCACGCCCCCAGTGTCCAGGCCCCGCCCACTTTGGTGGACCGTTCCAACATTTATTATTCTTTGATGGGGAGTTTAGATACACTTTACGCTGTGTGACCCGGGTCAGATGTTTGGGCTCTTCTCAGTAATCTGCTGGGCTTTTGGCCCATTCCTGGCGGATCTGAACCAGGTCAGACTTCATGACGGTAAACAGGAACCTGGGAGCCATTTTGGATCTGAACCAGGTCAGACTTCATGATGGTAAACAGGAACCTGGGAGCCATTTTGGATCTGAACCAGGTCAGACTTCATGACGGTAAACAGGAACCTGGGAGCCATTTTGGATCTGAACCAGGTCAGACTTCATGATGGTAAACAGGAACCTGGGAGCCATTTTGGATCTGAACCAGGTCAGACTTCATGACGGTAAACAGGAACCTGGGAGCCATTTTGGATCTGAACCAGGTCAGACTTCATGACGGTAAACAGGAACCTGGGAGCCATTTTGGATCTGAACCAGGTCAGACTTCATGACGGTAAACAGGAACCTGGGAGCCATTTTGGAACCAGTTTAGCTAACGCTGAGGGTCGTCGCCATCTGGACCCATTTGTTCTCAGGCTGATTTGTTTGGATGCCATCAGTGTTTTCACTAATGATGTCATCTATTTGATGAAGTGCACCAGTTCCTCCTGCAGTGAAACGTCTCAGCATGATGCTGCCACCGCCTTACATTAAGGTGGTGTTCTCATGCCGCAGGTCAAACCTCCATGAATGCAGCTTGTAGGAGAAATGGCCTCTTCCTCACTGAGCAGCCAGTCAGCCCAGGACTTATTGCCCTGTGGATATGACCCTTGACCCCGTCTCAGCAGCATCTTCCTCTGTTCTGCTGTCGATGCTCATATTTCTCACCAGAACCCGTTCTGGTTTCATGTCCGGGACAGGAAACCTCCTCCGGAGGCGTTTTAATGACTGAAACAATTAAAATCTGAATCTTCTGAATATAATCAACATGATGCTCTTTCTTTGGAAAATAGAAATAATCTTTGGATCCTAATTAACCAGGAAAACGTCTCAAAACGTAAATATCTGGCCGAATTGAAAACAAATATTATTAAGAGTAATTTTCAGAGAAAGAAAAAATATACGTTTTCTTTAGTTGTACCAATAAAATATCACTTAAAATGCATTACTTAGTGTTAAAAGTTAAATACAAATCTACTGGAATTACCGACATAATTACGTATTCCATGCTTCATCTATTGAAAAATAACCACAGACGGGAATCTGAACGTTTCTGTATTTAGTAAATGAACCAGAAATAAAATTAAATGTCAACAGTCTTTGGTTTGTTCCTGTGAAAATGAATCAACATATTTAATTGATCATAATTGCACAAATTGGAATTACATAAGTAAGTTCGTGGCAGTTTAGTAAAAGGAAAACGTTTCCATAAAACGTTTAGCGTTGGTTGTAGCCGCACTAAAGTGGGCGGGGCTTAATGCTGAGGCGTCTCCTCTCATTGGCTGACTCCAGCAACGTTTTCTTGGTTAATTGGAGATTTGTGAACATGTGAACCGGCCAGTCGCTCCGCGGAAAACGGGACGTAAACACAAATCTGTTCTTCACAAACACCAAAATAAAAAACCCGATTCAAGAGACCTTCAGTTACAGTTTGACGATATCTCAGATTACGCCACCAGATTCTGAAATTCAACTCATCAAAACTGCAGTTTTAGAGAAGCAATAAAACGTTTCTGGAACAAAACTGTCCTGAAAGGCCACAAAGTTAGATTGAAGCTGGAAATTAATTCTTATTCTCTTCTGACAAACGTTGAAGAATCCAGCAAGACTGGAAGTTAAAGATGCAAAAACATCCTGCAGTCAGAAACCATCTTTCAGTCTAAATTTTTATAAAAATGCACAATAACTGCAGAGTTATTAAAGTGTAATAACTCTGCAGTTTAGTTTACAGAATGTAAGTTTAGTTTTATCCTGCTGAAGGATCAGAAGTTAAAACAAAGATGTAATAAAGTATTTAAACGTTACAAACTAATCTAATCAGAAAATGTATTTAAAGATTTTGCTTTTGTTTCAATCTGAAGTTTCTGTTATGTTTTTGTTGGCCGTCATATTCCAGAGTTTTGTTCAGTTATGAAGGTTTGGATTTGAAAGTCACTGGTCTGTTTGATGATGCGTTGATGGAGCAGATGAGGGCGAGCGAGTGACGAGAGAGAGAGATGAGGATGATGATGAGGATGATGATGATGATGATGATGATGGGGGAAAAGGTGAATGAGGAGAAAATTGGCGGCTTCACCTTTAACGCTGAGTGCGTGTGAGTCAGGCTGATGCAGATTATTATCATTATTACTATTAAAGCTGCAGGTTATCACAGCAGCGAGGGATCAGAGTGAGGCGCCGTTTAGAGCGAATCTCTGGACATGTTACTGCAAATCTGGTGAAACGGATGAAGAAAACTAAAATTAATTAGATATTTAAGCTTTTGATGCTGGAATAGTCAAGAATTCAGACGTGTCTGCAGATATCAGACAAATTAACTCTCAATCAAGCTACTGCAGAAATAAGACGCTGTCAAGGTGTAGACAAATATTACATAATTCAAACTATAAACAATTAAATAAAATCAAGGAAAACATCCCTTCTTTGAAACAAATAAATGTAAAAATGGTTAAAAAGCCATAAGAGATCAAATTCAGTAAGTGACGTTTGCATAAAATTTAAGTGAAATATTTAAATTTACTATATTATAAAGTGACTCCAAATTTAAGTCCAGATTTAAAACCATTTGATCCTTTATAATAATAAATAAAAGTAAACAACTGGAAGCAATCTGCTGGGTTTCCATAGTTACTGAATTGAATGAAAGGAAATAAACACATTACCTGTTATTAGTCGATTATTGAAATGATCTATTTTAACTTGTTATCTGGAGTCTATAGACTCTAAAAGTCATTTGCTGAAAGAACAAACATTAAAACCAATAAATAAGACAAAACTTTACAAAGTTACTACATTTGGACTCTAAGAGTTAAAGAAATGTGTAAATATGCATAAACTCATAAAGTGTCAGTTTTAGCTTCACCTGGTTCAAATTCTGTAAGAAATGATTTTAAACATCTTTTTAATTATTACTTGATTAATATAATAAATAATCCTCATCTCAGCCTTATAACTGGGTTTTCACACGTTGATATTAGACATATTTTAGTGGAAGATCATTTATTATAAATGACTTGTAAATAAAATGTTTATTTTCTCGTTTCAAAAACAAAAATGGAATTGAATCCTTAGTTTTTTTGCATGTTTAATATTGGCTTAGGCAGCTAAATGAAAAATCTGGTGCCAATTAATGGTCAACATAATAAAATTATAAAATCTGTCCAAAAGCAAAAGGGAAACCAGCAGAATCGTTTCCTAACGGTCTTCGTGGCTGAATTCGCTCTAAACGAGCTCACGTTTCCCTGGAGCCCGACGGAGGCGGAGCGAGGAGGAGCGAGGAGGTGAGGAGGTCAGGAGGTCAGGGGGAGGTGGAGGAGGTCAGGGGGAGGTGGAGGGACTCTGGCCCTTACCTTGCCTGCTCGTGGTGCTTGGCGGGGGGCAGGGCGCAGGGAGGCTTGGGCAGGCGGAGGCGCGCGGGGCAGCAGTACTGATGGTAGGTGGCGTGGCTGTTAGGAGGTAGACTGGAGGAGTAGAGAGAGGAGGAGGAGGAGGAGGAGGTGGAGGAAGGAGTGGTGATGCTAGTAGGGTTGTTGGAGGTACGACAAGAGGTGGTGGTAGTAGAACAGGTGGAGGAGGAGGAATAAGACCTGACAGAGAGGGATAGAAAGAGAGAGAGAAAGATAGAGAGGGAGAAAAAAGAGAGAAAAATAAAGTCAAGAGAGGAACAGAGAAAGGTAGACAACAAGAACAAGAACAGACAGGCACACAGAAACAAACACCGTTAGCACGGTTAGCACGCTGTCAGCAACAGCACCAGCAAAAAGCACACTTTCATCTGTTAGCATTAGCTTAGCACACAGAATAACAGCCGCATAGCATTAGCACACAGTTAGCTACAATTAAACAGTCTTAGCTAACAGTTAGCACACTACATCTTACCAGGTTAGCATTACCTTAGCAAACAAAATCAATCACAGTTAGTATGGAGTCTTAAATACCTGCAGCGCCGTGAAAAAGATTCACTCCCTTAAAGATTTCGTCTGTTTTTATGCCAAACTTTCATGTTTCAGATCATCAAACTGCGTTTAGTGTCAAAAATAATCTGAGGAAAATAACAACTGCCATCATGGTGGCAGAGAATTATTTTAATTTTCCCACTGAAACGTTCAGAACCAGCTGTGGCAGGTTTCCAGGCCCAGACCATCACACTTCCACCACCATGTCCCACTATCACTGTGATGTTAGTTTTCTGATTAAACAGGACATATTTTTCTAGACTACGTCCGTTTGACTTGTCTGTCAGCACATATTTTTGTAAATGGGTTTTTTTAAATGTGAGGCGTGTTTTGGGTCAGTTCTGGTCATGGAACTCTCCCATTATAGCCGCACCAGCCCAGAATGTGGTTCCAGCACTTAGAAACGCCTCTGACAGTCTGAGAGACGCAAAGCCGTTGCGTCTCTCATGACAGAAATCATTACATTTAAAAGGGAGGAGGTCACCTGCTTGGTTTGCTAGCCTCTTCATTCTATTACTAATAGAAATAATCTATAACTGCTGAGTCAAAGTTAAATGTTGCTAAATTTGTTTGATGATCTGAAACATTAAAGTGTGAAAAAATGCAAAAGCAGAAGGAATCTGCAGGGATTCAAACACTTTGTCACAGCAATGCATTGCTAACATTTAGCATTAGCATACAATCACAGGTGTTAGCTTAACAGAGTATTAGCTTATGGTTAGCACACAGTCAGTCTCGGCCATTAGCACTAGCAATTAGCATCGAAGCGGTACATGTAAACTGTACAGTGAGTCAGGAGGGGGAGGATGATGCACAGATAAAAGTTTTAATTGTTTTATTGTTTTTAGCTCAGTCGCTAACGTCCTGATCACCGAGAGCCAGATTGCTTCTTGGTTTTTTTTGTCGTTTCCTCTTCAAATGTTGCTCATATCCAGCAGTTTAAACCTGATTCATTCTTAAATCATAAAGGCTTTTGAACTTTATGAGTGGAAATTTCGCAAACTTGTGTTTGGCGTCGGGTCAAACAGGCACTTTGCAGTGCTGCTGTTGGGATTATAAAATACATTTAGATTCTCCAGATTAATGTGGATTATGCAGTATGGATCCTGCTTTTTATGTTCAACAAAAATGTCATATTTATTTTTAATTGTGACGTTTTCTAAGTATGACACTATAAACCAGGCAGCTATTGGTGACAAATTAAGAATATGAATCAAATGAGCCCACAAGTAATACTAAAAGACTAAACATCCAATCTCTTGGACCAACCCGACCCAAATCTGGTTCTCCCGATCTGGTGGCCGTTCTGGTTCACCCACTGATCGCCGGTCTGCATGTCCATCAACGCGCCTCCAGTTCCACGTCAGAAATACAGGAAACCTCCCCCTGACTGCAGCCGCGACGTGAAAATGTGTTTAAATCTCAGTTAAAAGTCTGTCTTTTACATTTCCTGATTTTCTCTGAAGAAACATCTAAACGGCTTCCAGGTTAAAGGTCGTTAACTCTGATCTGACAGCTGAAGATCAAAAGACCTGAAAACGGTTTTTACATCGTCAGATCATCAATCTCCCTAAATCAGCAACAGGTTGGGGAGATTGATGAAAAAAACAAGAAATAAAATATATCAAAGATGTCCTGAGGTTTTCTACGACAAAACAATAATAACTGTTTTAGTTATTATTGTGGTTTGTAGCAAAAAAAATCCATCCATCCATCATTTCCAATAAAACAGCCGCGTAATCTCTAAGAAATGTCCAGGATTAAATATGCCGGGTAATATGCCAGGACATGCTGGTTAAACTACTAACGAGGCATCAGTGCCACCAGGCAATGGATCTTCTGAACGGTTTAATGGTGAGTCACAGGAAAATTCAGAAGATTTTCCCAAAAGGTTTTAGAAAACCCTGTGAACAACTGAGAAGGTTTCTTCCATGAAAACAGCGAGTCACTGCAAGACTCCACTACTGAAGAAAAATCACATAACAGTTCATTTAAAGCCAACAGCAGACCAAACCAATAACATACTGGAAGAATCGTCCAGTAGGATGAAACTGAAACTTTGTTTCTTTTCAAATCTCCAGAAAACCAACAGAGAAGCTTTGAAGGAAAGATGAATGTTTACATGTTTCCACTAAGAATCAAAGGATGAAACAAGACGATTTTTCAGCCAGACATGGAACCCGAACAGAAAGATACCACAGAACCTCTCAGCTGATTACAGAGGAAGTAAAGGTCAAAGGTCAGACTCTGCCTGTTTTTCTTCCTCTGCAGATTAAATCAACATGATGTAAATTATTACAGTCCATCTATAAGTTCTGTTTGTACAGAGCAGCAGAAATGTTTCTCCTTCCAGTTGATCCCATCTGAAGCGACAGCCTGCTGATCCGCTGCGAGGCTCAGCTTCCATCGCCATGCCGACCGGCTGCAGGACTGATGTGACCCTGATGTCAGAGAAAACAGCCGCTCTCCACTTCCTGCTGAATCTGTAACACTGTCATCTTACTGTAGCAGCGAGATGCTTTAAAAGCTGAAATGCCTTCAAACTTATGAAAACACAATGAAGTTCATTTACAGAATGTTTTGAATGGGCCTAGTCAAAGTCTGGTCTTAAATTTTATCCTTTTTCAGGGAACGAAAGCTGGAAAATTCTCTGAATAAAAACAACTCTGAAAGAGAGAATGGATCAGATTTTAATTTCTCCTTTTCAAATGATTAAAAGCTTCAAAGTGAGAGTTTATCACAGAATATCCTCTGCACTTTGAACTCATGCTGCCCTCAATCTGCCACGAAGATTTAGAGTTCAGATTAATCAGATTAACTAAGAGCCCTGAGACCTGCTGTCTGCAGATATTATTTACATATTGAAATACTCTGATCATAACTTTCACACACAGAAATAGAAAGTACAACTTCATCGACATGCCCTACAGAACAGAGTTTATTCAATTTATTTTATTGTAACGTTACTCAGATGATTTGGCTTTATTTACATATTTAAATGAAATGTTTAGTAGATGGAGGAAACCTGAAGATTCCAGAAATAAAACAGAAATAAACCCCAATAGCAGAACAATGTCCAGGCGCTCTAGCACCACCTAGTGTCCATCCGTCCACATCGCTGAACACACAGGAAGCTGCACTTTAACAACCGGTTCTGATGCATTCCTGGTGAAATGTGATGGGTCACTAAGGAAACAGGAAGTCGTCAGAGATCTGTTACTTTATGCTAATATTACCCAAAAACTGAAAAAAACAGAAAAAACTGGTCCTGCAAAACGTTACCATCTATTGTCACATCAATTATTAAAGAAAGGAGGGTCACTGTTTCACACAGGCTGCTTGGTTTGCAAAGGACAAGAAACAACCATCATCCATTCAGAATAAAGATGTTGATCTGCTGAGTCGGTTATGTCTGATGTTTGCAGAATCGCTGATACGTTCAGCGACAGTCGGACCGAAACAGAGACCGACCGCCTCTCGCTGCAGCTTCTGCTGCTCCAGAAACCGCGCCGCGCCAACCGTGTTGTCAGGGGCAACGGTGTAAATGAAGAAACGCGTTGTCACGGCAACAGGGCTGCGTTTGGGTGTTTTAAATAGATCCGCCCCGGCTTCAGCTCACAGTCGGTTTATTGTTTCCAAAAGGTGAAAACCTCAAACTGAGCATGATGCTTCCCTCCGAACCGCTGCTGAACACGGCAGGACGGGAGGACAGAGGGCATGGAGGGAATGGAGGGGATGGGATGGAGGGAGGATGGGAATGGAGGGGAATGGAGGGGATGGAGGGAATGGAGGGGATGGAGGGGATGGAGGGAATGGAGGGGATGGAGGGAATGGAGGGAATGGAGGGAATGGAGGGGATGGAGGGAATGGAGGGGATGGAGGGAATGGAGGGGATAGAGGGAATGGAGGGGATGGAGGGGATGGAGGGAATGGAGGGATGGAGGGGATGAGGGAATGGAGGGGATGGAGGGAATGGAGGGGATGAGGGAATGGAGGGGATGGAGGGGATGGAGGGGATGAGGGATGGAGGGGATGGGGGGATGGAGGGAATGGAGGGGATGGAGGGAATGGAGGGGATGGAGGGAATGGAGGGGATGGAGGGGATGAGGGAATGGAGGGAATGGAGGGAATGGAGGGGATGGAGGGGATGGGGGGGATGGAGGGGATGGAGGGAATGGAGGGAATGGAGGGGATGGAGGGAATGGAGGGATGAGGGGATGGAGGGATGGAGGGAATGGAGGGAATGGAGGGATGGAGGGAATGGAGGGGATGGAGGGGATGGAGGGGATGGAGGGAATGGAGGGGATGGAGGGGATGGAGGGAATGGAGGGGATGGAGGGAATGGAGGGACGTCCTGGGGACGGGGGACGTCCTCAGCTTGGACGTCGCCACAGCAGCCGTTCTGTTTAATTGCCGGTGTAAACTGTGCGTGGACGCAGCCTCTTCTCCTCTTGCATAACTCTGTAGAGCCACAGAGTTTAGGAGTGAATCACGATGCAATTTATTAAAAAACACGAAGACGTTCCTGTCTTTCTGCCGCTGCGCTTCAAACCAGCAAACTCTCAACTTTCCTTCCCAGATCCAGAGAAACCAGATTCACATCCTGATTCTGATCTCTTCTCCGAATGTTTATTTACATATCTTTATGTCTTTAACCTTAAATAATGTTTTTAAACCCTTAAACTGCAGGTTCAGCAAGAAAAACATGAATAGTTTATTTCCATCTTTATCCATTTATGTGAAATTTTTTTCTTTTTTTTTCCCCTGAATAACTTACTCCACCTTTGACCCAACATGTCAAAAACACAGAAAAAAGTGTTTAGTATCCAGTGCAGATATCTTGAAATAAGACAAAACTGACTTCAAAGTAAATTTTCAGTGAGAAATATAAGCATATAAGGAACACTGCTCTGGTCGACCCGATTCTACTGGAACCAGAACTCTCAGCCAAACCAGCCTGTTCCCCTCCTGGACCTGTGGGGGCGCTGCACCGACAACCACTGCAGGAAACGACACAAAATGTCTGAAGACACTGAGAGCAACTTCCTTCTTCACCAGATGGAAACAAGATGGAGATTTCTCTTTAGTCTTTGGCTGAAGACCAGGAGCCATTTCTGCTGCTAGCGCTACGCTAACATGTTAGCTGTGGTCGAATTTACCCAGAATGCCCTGCGCTGTGGCCCACTTCCTGCTTTTGGACCGGTATCCGGTCCGCTTGGCTTTCTCTTGTGCATTCAAACCGAACCAGAGTTCACTTCAACAGAACCAAGACCAGGTTTGGAAGAACACAGGTCAAAGGTCAATTAGAATTCACACTACACCAACCGAACCGGACTTTGACTAGACAAATGGACTGGAGTTGGATTAAAGCAGATTAAACAGGGCTGGATTGGCTGTGTTCTTTCTATCTCACCTTTAGTGTTTCACTGTCACAGAAACACCAAACTAAATGCTTGTGAGTCAAACAGACTAAATGTCCTTCAATGGGGAGTAAAAGTCCTTGAAACATGTACATCATTTTCTTATGTTCATTGAATTGTTCAGTGTTTGGATTTACATTAAATATCCATCGATCTGAATCTGAAACGCAGGCAGGTGGAGTTGACTCTCCAGATCCCCAGGGGGCGTCGCCGTCAGCCTTGATGCTCCACAACCAGAACGTAAAGCAGCCCTGCTTCATCCTTCCTCAGTCTTCCTCCCTGGGTTCGTCTGCATCAGCCTCAGCGCCTCTCCGCTCTGAGCCGGACCCACGGGTCTCCATGCTGCAGCTCGGCTCTGAGAGCTAATTCATCACCCCTCTATTCATATCAGCTAGCCTACTTTCCCCTTCACCTACACTCTTACTTACACTGCAGGGAGTACACACACACACACGCACACACACACGCACACACACACACACACACACACACACACAGACACACACACACACACGCGCGCACACACACACACGCACACACACACACAGACACACACACAGACACACGCACGCACACACACACACACACAGACACACGCGCGCAGGTGCAGAGCAAGCTGTACAGTACAGCTCTAAATAAGGAGCCTGCGGTGCTGCTGCAGCTACACGCTTCATCCTCCACACACACGCACACACACGCGCACAACCCCCCCCACACACACACACACACAGAAACACGTTTCTATATTACATAACGTCAGAGTGAGAGGAACTACAGAATGAACTAACTGTAGTGAAGGTGGACGGCAACATGGGGGTTCCCTCTACAGAACCACTGGTCTAAAGGTGGAAATGGAGGCGAACAGCCAGTCGTTTTACGGTTTGTGGACGTTTTCCAGAACCCTGAGGTAGAACCGGGTCACATAAACCTATAGAAAGTGCCATCTTTAGCGTGGTTGGCTAAAGAGGTTCATGTGTTTTTTCTGGATGTTCTCACCATGTTAAAGTTTAAACTTTAACTAAACCCCAAATCAACTTTTTCTGCAGATGGACTGTAAATCGGCCCTTTAGGGTCCAGCTTTACGTTTCTGTGCCATCTGACGAATCCTTAATATATTATGTTTATAGTTTATATATAGCCATGTAGGATTACAGTAAACTGTCAGTATAACACATATAAAAACATCTAATAAATGTTGCACACAGATTGTGTGACAACCGTTTTCCTTTTTTAAAGTTTTGTTTAAAAACAAAAAGTCGTGGGTGACTCGCATCGGCATGCTAGTTGCTAGTCTATCCAATGCCAGCACAAGAGAGTAGAGAAGTAAAATTACAACATTTAACGAGTCATATTTTATTTAAAACCTTTTTTAAAAGGTTTTAAATTTAAGGTTTATTTAGTTTCTGGAGACCAGAACAGTTCCATCCACAGAGTTGAGTCCAAAAGTTTCATTTGTGACCCGGAGCAACCGGCCCACACAGCTCCACGTTTCATCCTCCCCGCTGATCGAAGGAAAGTTTCATCAGTCAGCGATAATGGTTCCATTTTCTTTGTGCTTTGTTCTGTTCTGGCTGTGTGAGCGCTAGAGTCCTGCAGAAGGCCGTGCTTCACTGGCTTTAATGAGGAGACGGCTCCGTCCGGCCCAAAAGGCTCGGACCGGTCCAGAACTGAACATCTCTGCAGTGAAGAGGCTGAAAAACACCATCAGATGTTCAGTTATTGTAAAGTGAGAAACGCATGTGGGAAGATCCAGAAAAGGGAGCAGAATGTTCTGCAGCGATCGCTGGCACTTCGCACTCCCACATCACTCCTGCTCTGTCTGTCGCCCTGCACAACCGCGGAGCAGAGAGCATTCTGGGAAGGCAGCAGGATATGTCTCTGGATCACAATCTCACTCATTTCTGCAGATTATCTCTGAAGCACGCTGCACGGGACTGCCGGCGGCTCCCTTCCCATCATGCACTGCCACCGTCCTCTGGGGTTATGCAGCAGATTTATTACCTCGGATGTCATCAGGCTGCGATGAGAAGCAGCAGACATTTTCTGACACAGAAGCTTTGTATGTTCTGGTCGGTTATCACAGTTACAGTAAACATCAGAACCGAACCTTCAGGTCAGCGCGACCACCTCTGGTCCTGGGACAGAGCCGACTGCTGCAGACACACCAAATCACCAACCGGACCCGTTCCCCTCCTGGCCGTCTATGTCCTGGATGACATAGACGGACATCCAGGAGTTTAACGACAGAACCTTTAACCTCAGAGCATCACGGTTTAGGTAGAGTTACCAACCCTCCTTTTTACACTTACATGTCCACGTTCTGTCCAGAGCAACCAGAGAAGTTATTAAAGTAAATATCAGTTTGTTCACAGGAACAATAAACAATTTGAAACTGATTGGTGCGGTGAATGGAAATACGGCAGCCTTTCTTAAAGCGCTATGCACTGATTTGAAAATTTGGGCCGATACCGCAAACCAAAGATCCGTCGCTAACCATTGACCCGTCGCTATCCATTGACCCGTCGCTAACTAATGACCCGTCGCTATCCATTGACCCGTCGCTAACCAATGACACGTCGCTAACCATTGACCCGTCGCTAACCATTGACCCGTCGCTAACTAATGACACGTCGCTATCCAATGATAGCGACGTCAATGGTCAGGTCAATGGTCGCTAACTATTGACCTGTCGCTATCCATAGAGGGATTCTATTTCTATTTCTATTCTATTTCCCTCCATGTTTGAGACGCTGTAAAAACACCCAAACTCTGTCAGTTAACTCTTGATAATCCTTCATCAGCGTCACATGACCAAACAAATACCAACAAATACCAACGACGTTCTGAAACAAAATGGAAATAAACATCGATTGTTAACGTCAGGCCAGCTTTACTTAATACCAACATGTTAAAATATGATCAACATCAGCCGATATCGATGTTGATACCAATATATCTTGGATCCCTCATAATCATTTCTATTATTTATTTCCAGAGATTTTATTCATTTTTGTACCCGTTTTGTTAAAGCTTGTGAAATTTATTTCGCGATTCCAACCTGAGAATTAAACTTTTAATATGTAAAAATCAATGGATTTCTTTGATTGAACAGAGTGACAGAGGCGTTTCAGGACTGGGTTTAGTGTCATTTTTTGGAAATGTTCTCTCTATTCTGTGACGCTGCAGCTTCAGAAAATCGCTCAGATTTCTGTCGACTCACCAAACGAGAACATCTGGATCTGCTGCTCAGTGGAAACTAAAAGAAAAGTCACATCTCAACATCAGCTGCTGCCCAACGCTCCTGCAGGCCATCTGGGTTCTGCTGCGGCGCTGCCAACAATCTGCCGCCACCACCGGACTTCACTCATTAATCCCAATTCATGTTGCCAGAACGTTTACACTTAAACTTCTGACTGCAGTGGTGACAAGCATCAACTAGAGATTCAGACCAATCCACTCATTTTTTATTAGAAAGGAATAATATTAGCTTTACAATCAGAGTTCTTGTCTGGTTTTATTATTAGTCAAGTTAAAGTCAAATATGAACAGAAATAATTTGGTTTATTTAGTCGGTCAGAGAAAATAATTGAGGTTTATTTTTTAGTCTTACTTTCTCCACACTGTTCATCAATGTCAGTCAAATAGAATATTTAGTTAGCAAGCTAAACATTTAGCTTTTAACTAAATAACAGAGAAATGATTAATAATTATTGATTGGTTAATATGAAGCTTATATTACGATATTTTTTGGTCCCATCTCTCCAACTGTGATCATTTCTTCATCTTTTAGATAATTTGTGGGCAGATCTGAAAACGTTTGACCAAACCTGACCCGGTTCCACCAGTTCTGTCAGGAGAAACGGACCAGAACCGACTTTAATACACAGAATGGAAATAATTTTTTGTTTGGAGCAGTTTGGTCTGATTTAATTCCAGATGTCGAGTTAAAAAGGCAGGTGTGTCTTTTCACTCTGTGTATGTAAACTTCTGACCTTGCCCTTTGACCTAATCCATCTGGTCCTGTCCGGTCCCGGTGAGCCGGGCGGGTCTGGAGGTGACCCGGTCCGGATTCCAGGAGGAATGAGGAGACGGATTAAATCCCGAGTGACGTCAGCCGGGATTAGAGCCGCGCGCGCCCGCTGTCATCAAACCATGCAGCACTTTCCTCTCCTCCTTAGGAGCTGTTGCCATGACGACACAGCTCCCCCCTTCATCCCACCGGCAGTACGTCTCGTTTCCATGTTGCCAAATATAACAGGCAGACGCGCTGACGTGTGTGTGAGTGTGTGTGTTAATAAGCAGGTCAGATGTTGAATGATCACGCCATCGATCAACAGCAGCGATGGCGTCTAACCCGGCCCTAATTGGACGGGCCGAGTACGGCGAGCCGGAGGGGACAAGAGTTGTCAGGAGGTAGAAACGATGCGTTTAAACTCAGCAGCAGGTGATTAAAGGAACGACGGAGCGCGATTAGGATTCATTTCCAACCATAAAAATCTCATTTAAAAAATCCAGAGCTAAATCCAGAGTCCGGCTGCCTGGATAGTCCGGTTCGTTTAGGAAGACTCGAACAAAAAAAAAAACAAAACTCTGGTCCTACAAACATTGGTCTGGGTTCGGTTGAAGTGAACTTAGGTTTGGATTCAATACATATGTGAAAGCCAAGAAGATCGCAACCCGCTCCAAAAGCAGGAAGTGTACTACAGAGCAGTGCATTCTGGGTAAATACAACCAAAACAAACGTGTTAGCCTAGCGCTAGCAGGAGAAATACCTTGTGGTCTTTAGCGAAAAGACAAAAGAAAAATCCTCCAACTGCTAAATCTGTCACCTCTCCATGTGGTTTCCAGGAAGTTGCGTCCAACTCTGCAGTCGGCCAGGTCCGACTGTCTGCAGGTGGAACCACACACACACACACACACACACACACACACACACACACACACACACACACACACACACACACACACACACACACACACACACCTGGCCGGTGGTGCTGCTGACTGGACTCGTTTCCTGTCCTGCTAGCATCGTTAGCGCAGGGAGGACGCGGCGTCAGAGCGCCAACATGGAGCCCAGTTTGGGTTTCTGAGGTTCATGAAGTTTGTGCTGATTATTCAGAGGTTTTTAAGGTTATTGTGAAGCTTTAACACACCAGCTCACATTGATCACGGTTCATCTCCCTCTTTATTTCAAAAACAAGAGTTTTACTGCTTCAGTCAAAGGTAAAAATAAACAACCAGCAGCATCATTTCACATGGTTCAGAAAATTCAGCTGGAATTCATAACATAAAATCAACAATAAAGCAAAACAGACAAATTGTTTCCAATTCCAGAACCGATACCGATATTAATATCGGATCGGTGCATCTCTACCCACTACTAGACAAAACCTGAAGGGCTTAAATACTGTATGAGGCATGTAAATCTGTTTTTAAGGGTTTGGTTGTAACTGTTGTTCAGGCGTTGTGAATCTCTGGCCCCAGCAGCTCTCAGCTGGAGGGGTGACGGGTAAAAGGTGTGTGAGAAGCTCTGACACATTCAGAAGCCGTTACATCATGAGGTTCGGGTCACTTTGTTTATCCCTCATGATTCCAGATTAACCTGAACACCCCATGACTCAAACCTGAAAGGATCTGAGTCACAACCCGAGCAGCGCCGTGACGGACCGGCTCTCAGCGGCGTCGATCTGAGTCATCGCCGCGTTCGCTCGTCCCGCCGCTCCATCGGGAGCTTCGCTCTCTGCTCATGTCTGCCAGCCGGGGTTAAAACCATTTCAGCTGCCGTCCTCCAAACTGGCTTTCCACTGTCGCTTAGCAACAGAGGCTGCCGTGACCAGTGCTTCCCACAAGCAGCCAGTCGGTGTTACCAGTTAGCAGAAAAACACGGACTGGGTGAGGAAAAGCTCTGGGCGCAGAGAGGACACAGAGTCCTTTCAGCTCCATACAGAAAACTTCCTGCTTCACCTCATTCACGATCAAACATGACATTTCTGTATTTCTGAGTCGATATGGATTTAAAGTTTTATTTACAATATTTTGCAGTCCAGCTGCGACAACAATGAAAGTGTCAATAAGAACCAGTATTACTCATTGTTTAGGTGGCTGTGTCACAGCAATTCCAGTCCCACAAACACAAATATCCTCTGGAGAAACATTCCCATGTTAGGAAACTCATAAAAACCTCTAAACTGATCACTTATTGGTATTTATTGATGACTTAAAACAAACAGTAAAACTAACAATAAACATCATTAATTGTAATTTATCGTGACAAATTCACCTGATTTAGACATAATAGACATATTTTAACACATATATAAAATGTTTTTGTTTTTTTAAGTTTCCTGCTGCAGCTTTAAGCAAATGTTCGGCTCCGTCTGTGAAATATCACCACCAGTACCGGCGGTCCAACAGCGGGAGCAGAACCGGCGTCTCACTCCGCCAGCGCCAAGACTTGAATTATATTTCGGGTTATTTGTTTGGCTTTCTGGTGATCTGGGTGAGACGCTGTGGAAGCTGAGCTGCTTTACCTGCTGTCTGGTCCCTCGGGAGGTTTTTTCTCTGCACTGAGCCTCAACTTTCTGACTCCAGAAAGTTGTTTTTAAATGCCATATTAGATTCATTGTGTTGACGTGCTTCACACGCAAACATCCCCGTTAAAGTTCCTCACAGCAGGAGTCGTTGGAAAGAGAGATGAGCTGCGAGTGAGATAAATGTGATCGGTTTGGGTGATCGGCAGCAAGAGACAGTGATCGGAAATCGGCCGATTATGATCACTGGCCAAATGATACAATAAACACATGAAAAAACAAAACAAGCAGAACCACTGGCATTTCTTCAGTTAAACATCTACAATCCTCTGCTGCATCACATGACCAAACAAACACCACCTGACCAGCGGTGGGCTGATTGCCATCTGTGTTGCCAGGTTGGGAGTTGGGCTGAAAGAGCAGGCTGGTTCTAATGTGGCAACATGAGCCGCTTTTCACAAACTGGGGCAGGATTTTAGAAAGTGTTCAACGGTGCAGAAACACACAAAACCTTAAAGCAACTGTTTTTGGACTCATCCTTATTAGTTCTTTTATTTTGAAATGATCAATGACTAGTCTCTATGTAGTAACATGGACATAGTCGTAGAATAGTGGCAACAAATCTGCAGTTCGCTAGCAAGAGCCTGAGATTTCCATCCAGATATAGACTACCAAAACCAGATTTCCATCCAGATAAGACTACCAAAACCAGATTTCCATCCAGATATAGACTACCAAAACCAGATTTCCATCCAGATATAGACTACCAAAACCAGATTTCCATCCAGATATAGACTACCAAAACTCAGATGTTCTCAAGTCAGTTTCTAAATCCAGTTTTCTGACATTTTCAAGGGGAAAGTCCAAGTCAAGTCTCAAGTCTTTGAGTCGTTTATTCCAGTGTTGATCTGGCGAAATATTCATGTTGTCAGTATTATGAAGCTTTAGCTAATATGAACAGGTTAAGAGTCATTAACCTCCCATAATAATCCATAGATGTCACTGATCACAACAAAGAAAAATGGCCGTCGCACTACAGAAGGTAAAGACAGTTAGCTGACTGCTCCAGACTATTGGAGCAGATAGCCCAACTAATGGACCTGCTAATATCAGGTTGTCATATTTCTGCTTCTTTAATAATAAAGCAAATAAAATGTAAACAAAATAAATACTCTGTGCTCTCAGTACTTTCTGAAATTCTAGGTATTTAATGTTCAGGTTATGTTTCATGCAGATCATGGAGGGGCTGAAAAACAAAAGGAGAAAAAGCAGAGCCGACTGAATGAGACATATGGGCTGTGGTGGCCATTAGCACTAATCAGCTAATGTACCAATAGTGGAGCAATTTTTCCCTTTAGCACTTTAGCACTCTGCTACCGTTGAAAATGTTAAGCACACTGAGCTGATCGACTTGCTGGTTTTAAAGTAAAAAGAAACAAAGTTGTGTCTTCAACAAGGTTGATATTAGCATGCTGGCACTAACATGCTAAAGTTAGTGCTAACAGCACTAACTTCTGCTTTAGCGGATGATTACTGCTAAAAGTTAGCATGCTAACCTTTTAGCTAGTGATGCTCAGCGCAGCAAAACAGCTAAGTAAGTTAGCGCTTTAGGGCTTATATGTAAAAATGAACTTAAGGGAAGCGAAACGTTTTCTACGTCATCCATGTCCACTGCTGCAGGTTTGGTTCCGGTTCCGGTCCAGCTTTAGGACCAGTCACGATCTGCTGCACTCTGTAAATTTCAACCTGTGCAGTGAATATTTCTCACAACAGCCTCACAGCGCTTTGCTAACCAGGACAGAAACTCGTCTCCTGCAGCCATTTAAAAAGTTATGCAACCATTTCGTCCCAACCAACCGGCGCTGCCTGCGTGTTTCTGGCCAGCAAAGATCAAGCGAAGAACAGAAGGAAGTTTAAAGCATCTTTACGCACAGAGCCTGTCAGGGAAGCTGCAGTTAGTAGTGATCAAAGATGAGCACGAGGCCCAGAAAACCAGACGATTTGGGCCATTTAAGGAGGAAATGTTGAGTGATTAACCCAGGGCGGCTAACCGGGCCCGGGTTGGTACGTCTGGTTTTCCGGTTTCTCTCGCTCGCTCTGGTTCTGGTAAAACACTCACGGTTTCTGGTGGTGCAGGGTGTGGGCGTGGTGGTTGTTGGCGGCGTTGGCTCGGTGCAGTCGTTCCAGACGCTCCTTCTCCTTCTCCACGAAGTTGGTGTTGGTCCCGGTGCTGGTGGAGGGGACCCGGGTCAGCCGGCTGTGGGCGCGCGGCTGGTCCCGGGGCGGGATGGGAGGCGGCGGTGGCGGCGCCGGGCTGGGGGTGGGCGGAGCCGGGATCTGGATCGGTACAGAGATGGAGGTTGGGTTGGAAGAGGCCAGAGGCGAGACGGGGGCGGCGGCGCTGTTGTAGGCGTGGTGGTGGTGGGGTTGGTGGGACTGGTGGGACTGGTGGGACTGGTGGGGTTGGTGGGACTGGTGGGGGGGTGGTGGGACTGGTGCAGTGGGATGGAGGTGGGAGGTGGGGGCGGAGCCTGGCTGTTGTGGTTGTGGTGGTGGTTCTTGGTTGCCGTGGCGAGGGCCGAAGGCGGCGGTGGTGGAGGAGGTGGGAGCGGAGGCTCAGGAGGAGGAGCGACGGGTTGCCGATCCAAACGCAGGTCCTTGTTCTCCTGGCTCAGACGGTCCAGTTGGACCTCCAGCTCCTCGATTCGGCGCCGCTGCGTCTCCAGAAGCTTCTGCTGGCTCTCAATGATGTTGTTGAGCTCCAGCAGGTACTCCACGGCCCGGTTGGGGCTTTCCGGACTGCCTTGACCCGGACCCTGACTGGCATCCATGACCTCAGATTACAGCAGCGGTTCTGACTGGTCCGGTTTGGTCCAGGAAGGAAAGCCTACTCTACAAGCTAAACTACACCCTGAGGCCCGGAGGCCTACACCTTCAGACAGGAAGTGCTTCACCCTCCCCCCCACCTGAGGTGAGTGGGGGGGAGAGGTCTTGTCCCTCTTTGAGTTCTGATGTAAAATCAAGATGGATGCCCGCCCTGTGCACTCCAGTCGGGGCGTGGTGTGGAGCGGAGGAGCATCCCCTGCCCAGCCGTCCCACCGGAGCAGATCTCACAGCGCGGACCTCAGCGGTTCGGTTCTGTTCCTATCGCTCAGTAAATCCGTATCCGCTCACTTATCTCCATCCAGAACTTTAGCTTCCAGCAGCCGGACTGGACGGGCCGAGTCAGGGAACCCGATCACCTGCCGAAACAAAGTCTGCAGCTCCTCTTTCATCCTGCAGAGGGCGCACTGTCTGCAGCACCACCTAATCCCCGGCTTCCCTGCGGAGCCTCATGGTGGCCCGGACCCGGAGCTGCTGTGACGGTCCAACAGTTCAGAGCGAAGTCAGATCAGGAAAAGCACAACTCAGAACTCATCTCCTGAAGGAAGAGCCGGCCTGGTCCATCCTGCAGCTGGACCGGATCCCAGAGGCTCGCAGACCGCCTCAGACCCCGCTCGTCTCCATGGATACCAGGACGCATCCGAGGTCCTCCCTCCACATCCTTCCACCTGCAGTCACACGAAGGAAAAAAAAGCAGAATCAGAGCTCAGACCTGCAGAGAACGACCGCAGTGTGGACTCTATCCACACAAAACCAGCATCTCCTCCTCCTACACTCCATCCATCTCTCCATCTCTATCCATCTCTCCATCACTATCCATCTCTATCCATCTCTCCATCACTATCCATCTCTCCATCTCTATCCATCCATCTCTCCATCACTATCCATCCATCTCTCCATCACTATCCATCTCTCCATCTCTATCCATCCATCTCTCCATCACTATCCATCACTATCCATCCATCTCTCCATCTCTATCCACACGCCGCCCCGGCGCCACTCCATCCTGTTTCATGTGCATCGTTACATCAGTGTCAAATATATTCATTCTACACGTTTAAAATCTGATAAAATTCATAAGAAAAAAACAGAAAATGTGATTATGTCAGACGTCACAAATTTCAGTTCCTTCACTTTTAAGATGATCAAATCTGGGCTTCAACCTGAACAAGCAGTCAGAAGACGTCGTTTAAATCAGTGGCCGTATATCGTAAAATTAACTTTTATACATTTTGTCTCATAACAGCCACTAATTTCAGTGAATTTTATTCAACAGCCAAACACAAAGTGATGCATTAAAACTCAAAATGTCATGTTAGTTTCCAAATATTTTACAAATGTGCATTTGAGTTCAGCTCTCTTTACTCTGAAACCCCTAAATAAAACTAAAAACTTGGAAAAACAAAGCTCCGCCCCAAATTTGGAAAAATTCCCCCAAATGTGGGCGGAGTCAGGCGCTGGGGGCGTGGTCAATCAGAGGGGGAGAGCTGGGGGGGGGTTATCTGTTGCCAACTTAGTGACTTGTTGCTACTTTTAGCAGCTTTTCAGACCTTTTATCAATGTTTTTTCAATTATTACTGGAGTCATTTGAAGTGGAAAATATCAGACACACTGGAAGGTTTTCTGGACTTTTTCCCATGAATAAAGTAATCAGGCAGAACCAACGGCTGAATATATAGAAAATAAGACAGTAGATCTGCTAAAAAACAGTGCATGTTGATGTTTTGACATTTTTCCAGATTTCCAGATAAAACATGTAGAAATCACTGCTTTGGCATTTAGGTAATCTGGTTTCCCAGCTGCACCTGAACGCAGCATGAGAATCCCAGTTTGGGCTGCCGGGATGCAACAGGATCCGATTTTTGTTTCATTCACCTTGACGCTGTGTGAGTTATGTGACCTTATCTCTACTGAAACATGCAGACAAAGTCCTGGTTCGGTCCAACTGGTTCGGTCCAGCTGGTTCGGTCCAGCTGGTTCGGTCCAGCTGGTTCGGTCCAGCTGGTTCGGTCCAGCTGGTCCAGCTGGTTCGGTCCAGCTGGTTCGGTCCAGCTGGTTCTTCCTCCAGGTCATCTGGATGAGAATCCTCCATGTTTCAGTTTCACAGTTTTTTGACTCCTCGGCGTCTTTTTTTTTATCTTCCTTCTTTATAAATCTGAGATTTTGAGGATTTGACTAAAATGTGACAAAAACAGAAAAGTTCAAGGATTTGACTAGGCCCAATGACCATGTCTTCACTGTATTGTTCCAGAACCATTCAAAGATTCCCGACCCATACCTGGACTGGTTCTGGAATCCCGTCCAGAACCACCTGTGGTTTGCACCTGGACCGGTTCTAATGGGCCGGTTCTCCTCACACCGACCCGAACAAAACCATGGAAACAAAGTCTGAGTCAATCACACACACACACACACACACACACACACACACACACACACACACACACACACACACACACACACACACACACACACACCATGCTGGTCTCTGTTGCAAAGCAGCCAAATCGTTTTAAGCTTTTATATCTTTTCCCATTAAGCCACAATCAATTATTCATGACTCACCAACTGACTCCTCCCCCCCTCCGACTGACTCCGCCCCCTCTCCAACTGACTCCTCCCCCCTCCGACTGACTCCGCCCCCCCTAGACTGACACGACACCCCCCCCCCTCTCTCTCATGTGATTCTCTGCAGCTGCATGATGCCGGTTAAAAAACCTCAAAGGAGAAAAAGCGGCTCTTATTATTCAGTGTTTGAGGATTCAACAGCTTTGAATGACTAATTTTGTCTTTGAAAAAATCTAATCAAGGAGTTTAAAGTTGCATTATGAAACTTTTATAAAAACTGTTTTCACATATTTGTTAAAGCAGAGAAACAACTCACTGTGACAGGAAAACCGTAATTGGTGGCTATGCTAACAGGACTAGCTGCAGCGTAGCAGAGGATGATGAGCAGCGCCACATGAGATTGTGATTGGCAGCGATAAGACCGGCCTCCTGGCTCGATTTTTCAGATTATAACAAACATGGTGACAGTTTGAACAGATATCTAAAAATCTATTTCTCATAAAAGTCACATGATGCAATTTTAACACTGATAACTCAAATGAACAGAAACCACTCAAACTGAGAAAACACAGAAAATCACCACAGCAATCTGCTGCTAATCTGCTGCTAGCAAAGCTAATTTAGAGGTTCTGCTAGCTGTGAAATTAGCATACCTCCATTCCCCTAACTTTCTAAAGCACTAATTTACTTGATTGTGTTCTAAACTTACAGATAATAAAGTTCAATATTTGTCTTAGCCGAGTAGTTAGCTGTTTGTATTTAAGCTTTTATTTTGAAGTGCATGAAGGCTGTTCCATAACTTTATTTGTAATAAGAACCAAACCAGAACAAAACAAAACAAAACAAAACTCTGTTAGTAGAGATTATAGAAGTGAAAACATGTTTCTGGTCTTCATGTCTCTGAGTGACGGTGAAGTTCGATGCTGTCATTGAATTAGCCTTTTAACATTAGCTTCAGCTAAATACCACACTGGCGCAGCGCTTTAGCGTTAGCGTAACTAATACAAATGAATAGCGGAGCTAACCTGTTGGTTTGTAGTGCCCACCACTGCAAACCTTTCACAATAAGAGCTCCAAACATAAATCATATGTAAAACGACTGAAAACTTGGGAGTGTTTATTTCTGAATATGAAAACAATGGTGGATGGTTGACATGGTCACAGGGTCACCTGGATGCCAGAGTTCAGTTATGAAATGTGATCATGATTAATGATGAATCAGAAATATTCCCTGTGATG
Source organism: Poeciliopsis gracilis (assembly GCA_911649635.1). NCBI lineage: Eukaryota > Metazoa > Chordata > Actinopteri > Cyprinodontiformes > Poeciliidae > Poeciliopsis > Poeciliopsis gracilis. Next base: position 2,404,679 of record CAJVRI010001526.1, on the reverse strand, counting down.
AGAACCGGGTCGGCCGCGAGTTTCTCCTGCAGGAGAATCACGTTCTGCTGGTGCTGAGCTGAAATGAATCTGCATCCCACACAGCAGCAGCCAGAATTAGGCGTGTGGGCGTTTCATCAGCTGCATTCTTCTCATGCTCCTTCGTACGATCTGGAGCTAATTTAACAGCAGCGTCGTTTTTACCGTCACGTTCTGAGCCACACCGACACGCAGCGGCTCCTCCGACCCACGCAGCGTTTACACACCGCCTGCCTCCCTCCATCTGCAGCAACACATGCATGAGGCGCTGAGCGAGCGCAGGCGGCCGCACGCTCTGCACAGCGGCCCGCACAGCCAACAGTTAGGGACACACACCACACACCACACACACACACCCACACACACACACACACACCCCCACACACACACACACACACACACACACACGATGCGGCATTCAGAAAGAAGCAACAGAAAAATAAAGATAAGGAGACGGAGCCTCACAGGTTCCTCCTGCAGAGGTGATGGAGGGATGAAGGTGGAGGAGGGAGGATTATTGATCTGAGTTCATTCCTCCTTCGCTGCCGTCATCATCATCATCATCATCATCATCTCCTCCAGAAATAAAAAAAACAAAACAACACAGCTGCTGCTACTCTCAGGTTCCTCTCCTGTTGGGATCAGATGGAGATCAGGTCATGTTTTCCTCCGCTGCTGCAGGCCAGGCTCCTTCGCTCCTTCTCCTCTTCCTCCTTCTGCCGACTCAATCGCTTTCTAATTATCATTCCTCTGCGCCTGACAGCCAGCCGTCGCTGCAGCGGCTGCCGATCCCCCTCAGCAGCGTGTGAACGCACGACGGTCGGGTTACCATCAGAGGGGGGCAGAGAGGGTCTTCCTCCTCTTCGTCGCCGTAAAAGAAGAAGAAGAGGAGGAGGAGGAGGAGGAGGAAGAGGGGAGGTGTTGCGTCCAGATGGATGGACGTGTAGAAGGAGGGAGGCGTCATGGTGACAGAGGAACATGAACTGCTTCGCTGCACAAGCAGCAACATGAGCCAGTTTCACATATTTACCCAGAAAAGACAAAACTCCACAGATGCTGCAGCATCACGGCCATGATGTCAGCGCAGCATCACGGCCATGATGTCAGGGCAGCATCACGGCCATGATGTCAGCGCAGCATCACGGCCATGATGTCAGGGCAGCATCACGGCCATGATGTCAGCGCAGCATCACGGCCATGATGTCAGCGCAGCATCACGGCCATGGTGTCAGCGCAGCATCACGGCCATGGTGTCAGCGCAGCATCACACGAAACATTATGACTCCTCAAACAGTTTCTAACTGTCACGTACATGTTGAGCGAACTTTTAAAATGTCACAAAAAGGGAAAAAAAGTGAATTATGCGCATCACCATGAACAGGCTAATCATTTCATCACATGCTAACGCTACGCATGCCTGTAATAAACAAAGTTCACAAGCTAGCATAGACCAAACATCCCAGAAAAACAAAGCCAGTCCCTCCAAGATGGAGGATCGATACAGAAATTACTCAAACTTTCATGCCTCTGGTAAGGCACGATGTCACAGTTCACAGCATCAGATCTTACTCAACAAAAGTCTTTCTATCCCTTTAAGGGCGTTAAGAAAAGCCAACAGTCACTTCAAGGGAACCTGAAAACTTTATGAAACTGAAGTTTATTTCAGATTTTTCTGTTTCCATCAACTTTTTCTGATCTGATGCTTCAAATAAACGAAGCAAATAAAGTTTATGAAGAACTGAGTCCTTTGACTGCTCAGCCTTTCAAATCATCCTGATCACTTAATGCACTTTAACTCTAAAGCCACATTGGCTGCTCACACACACACACACACACCCCCACACACACACACACACACACACACACACACACACACACACACACACACACACACACACACACACACACACCCTCTGCAGGGACAGAATGGAGCCATTTTCTCCGGGCTGCTCTCAGGGCCTGCTGGAGCCTCGGCGGGTTTTGGTCGGTTTGGACTCAACGTTCATCATCTGGTTGTCAAATCAAAATGCTGCATTACAGTTTCATGGCTTAACTGTAAGTTAAAGTATGTATAAAGTTCCTAATGTTGCTGACAGAGAAATAATCTTTGATGGAGGAATAAAAAAGTTTCAAACTCAGCAACTGATGAAGGAAATGAATGAAAGACGGTTTGACAAAAATATAACAGAATCGATGAGAACTTGCAATAAGTTCTGAACTTTTCTTGAAATTCAGAGTTCATATAGAACTGTTCACTGATCCAGTTCTATATGTTCACTGATCCAGTTCTATATGTTCACTGATCCAGTTCTATATGTTCACTGATCCAGTTCTATATGTTCACTGATCCAGTTTAGTCGAGGAATCCCATCAGTACATGTCGGGATCAGGATCCAGTCCCAGCAGGATCAACAGAAAAGCTGAGATTCTTTTTCAATAACATGAACAGTGAAAAAGTTGATCATTCAAACTATTTGTGAAAATCAAACGTTATTCCAGCTCTGCTGCTCTGCTGGTCCAGAAACTCGCCGGTCCCAGATCATCTACCAAAAGTCATGTCATGTTTACTGCAGGTCACTTTCATATCAAGCTTGATATGAAATTAGCAACAAGTAAACATTTTATCATCACAGCTTTAAAGGAGGAAAAATTGGAAACAAATGAGGGAACAGAGGAACCCGACCTCTGGTGTGTGTGTGTGTGTGTGTGTGTGTGTGTTGGTGTGTGTGTGGGTGTGTGTGTGTGTGGTGTGTGTGTGTGGGTGTGTGTGTGTGTGTGTGTGTGGTGTGTGTGTGTGTGTGTGTGTGTGTGTGTGTGTGTGTGTGTGTGTGTGTGTGTGTGTGTGTGTGTGTGTGTGTGTGTGTGTGTGTGTGGGACCAATTAACGGCTCATTAAGGCTCGAGGCTCCAGTTCAATCAACCTCTCAGGGTGAAGTTGGCTTTTTTCTGGCGCGTGCCAGAAAAACGCGCAGAAATCCCACGGACTCATTCAAACCCGGACCGGACCGGGATGCAGCCCTGCGGAACCGAACCGAACCGGCCCGAACAGAACTCACCTCCGGCTGCAGCTCGGTGTGTCTCCGCCGCTGAGGAAGGAAAATAATCCAAATCACCAACAACCTCCATCTGCCTCCATCAGCCGCTGCTGGGAGCTGCGCTGCAGACCGCCGCACAGATCCTCTGCTACTGACAGGATGCGCCACTCTGACTGAGAAACACTGCATGGGGGTGGAGGCACCCGCTTAAAGGGACAGTTCAGGATTTTTTCCATGAAAAAGCATTATCATAATGCTTAATGAAAAGCTGTTTATTAGGATATCAACCAAAGTCATATTTGAAAAGCTGAATGTTATTTAATTTAGTGAAAAATGAAGGCTTGGAGGCGGTGCGCCAACAATAACCTTCCCCTGTCAAACAAGTATTTAGAACAGGACATGCAAAATATCTCAAGTCATAATAAAAAGTATAAAATGCACATAATATGGAAAGAAATGTATTAATTAGAATATAATAAAAGGTCAAAGGGCTTGAGAGCAAAAAGGTTATGAACTGCTGTGTAATAATAAATGCTAATACATATTTGGTGTTTCAACCAAATTTTGTTGTATCTATTTTTAGTGGGAGCCTCAAGTATTTTCAGACTTGAACTATTCATGGACTGATGTGGAAGCCGGACCCGGTACCAGGTACCGGTTGGTACCTGGTACCGATATCGGTACCGGTACCAACCAGTACCAGGGCCGAACAAATGATACCAAAAACACTTTACAGGTTTATTAAACTAACACATCTGGAGGGAGAAAACGAGCTGCGGCTCGTCATGCAACGTTTTATTGCTGGATCTGGTTTATAATAAAGTCCCACTTTGACCAGCTTCAATCTCTGATTGAGTCGGTTTGTTTCCTGATTTATAACTGAACCTGAACAGCAGGATGAGATTTATTAGTGCAGCTCGTTTCAGCAACAGGAAGTTCAAAATGTTTACAAGATAAAAACAGAAAGTATGAAAACTTAAAGCAACGAGTTTCACATTTTCAAACCATCATCTGAAATCATCTTTAAATGTTGGAATTAATCAAATTTATTATTCTAAAGGTCTGATAATCTGGTCTGGTCATAAAACCACCAGATTATTAATCTCAGCAAATTAGAATATAGTGAGGAATTTAACTAACAAGTCTCTTTAAAAGCATCATTTGAAAATGTCAAAAGTAAATATTAAATATACTTTTCCATTAAGCTCATATTTCTGTTTCTAAAAGGTTTTTATTCATCTGATATTATATTTTAATATTTTGTGTAAAATCATCATAACTAACAGAAACAAAGGCGAACAAACAAAACTTTTTCATCTCTACAATGAGATCAGTGAGTGAATCTGAACAGTGAAGTGGTTGGAAAACAACGTCAGAGTGAGACCTCTGTGTTTCTCCTATCTCTGGAGGCTCTTCTGTTTCCTCTCATTTGATCTGCAGCTCAACCTGCAGCTGCAGCTTAAAGGAGACAAAAGCATTTTTATGTTTCCTGCTCAGTTCAAATGTTTCATATTTACACTGAAAAAAGAGAATTTAAAAATAGTTCATCTGTTACAAGTAATCTAATGAAATTCCTCAAAATTAATTTACGATGAAAACTTAATAAACTTAATATATTATTTGGATAAACTTAATTTGATCACTTACATCAAAGTTTTAGCTCACTATTTTTAATGAGCTGTTTTCTTTTTTCAGTTCCTGATTAACACAGTGCAACTTTTTGAAGTTTTATTCAAAAAGTCATATTTTGAGTACAAATTTAAAAATTTGACTTGTATTGACTTCAAAAACTCAATTCAACTTATACATTATAACTCATATTGATTTATTGGCTTTACTGTTAGATTGTGACGTTTATAACATCAAAACTCCACAAAACTGCAAAATGTATTTAAACACAAAGAGATGAAAAGACAAAGAGCAAAACAACACAAAGAGTTTTAATCAGTCAAGAAAGAGAATATGGAAGTTTATCAAATAATCTGTTGAGGTTTTTATTCATGAAATAAATTATTTGTAGCTGCTGCAGCGTAAAATGTGGAAGTCGTGATTATATTCACAATTTAAAAATTCTAATATCCCATTAGAAAGAAATGATTTTAATTTTTAATGGGTGCTTTGAAAACTGCAGCAGGAGTTCAGAGCTTCAGATCCAGAGACAAAATGAGGCTGCAGAACCGTCAGGTCCGGTTCTGCTGCTAACGGGCCTCATGCTGCTGCAGCAGCTGCAGCAGCTGCAGCACATTCTAGCTCCAGCAGCTTAGATTGATCCTCACTGTAAAGATTTATGTGACGATGATGTTAAGGTTTCTGATTTAACACAAAAACGTACATTTATCATATTTGTGTAGTGCTGATTTTGAAGAGCAGGTGAAGGAGGAGGAGAGCAGCTGCAGGCCCGTCCCTCGCTGCTTCTCTCAACTATCTTTAGATGTTTTCTTTTCATAACCTTCTCCTCCTCCTCGCCGCTCGCTCTGACTTCCTCCTACTCACTGCGGAGAACAACCAAGAAATAAGATCAAATTAAACATTCGGCCTTTAACAAGAGCCATTTTTCAGATACGGACAAATTTCCTTCAAAACAAGGAAAAGTGAACATCCTGGAATCAGAACCAGGACGTAACCATGGCGACAGCAAGCTGGACCAAAGCTAACAGCTTTAGCCGTTTCACTGCTAACCGTTTTAGAAAATCAGCATCTTTTCTATGAATTTATTCAACAAAGCAGTTAAATATTCACTAAAAATCAAACTATATCATGTGTTTAGGTGAACATGTTTGTTTGGTTGATGTTTGTTTCATAAGCTGCTGACCTGCTGACCTCCTGACCTGCAAAGGTCACAGAACCACTTTGACTCTGCTGCAGATTAAATGAACAGAATGGAGGCGGATCTGATTTCATGACTGGATGTTCGACATGAATCATAATCATTTCATAGACGCCTCACGACTTTTAGGCTCCCAACTGAAACTTATTTCAGATTCTTCCTGTTTTCTTAAAGTGAAATCCTGCAGGTTCTTCACGTCCGGCTGCAGGCTGCTGGACGTGGAAACACGACGGTCACGTGATTTTCTGCCTCCTATTTCTGGCCACAGAGTTTTGATGTCATTGTTAGTTTCTGCAGTGAGAAACTCGGCTGCTCTTTGTCCTCCCCCTCACATATTCATATCAGCAGAACTTAATAAAGTACAATTAGTTGGAGCGATTAGTGGGAGGATGGGATGTGATGCGGTGATTTTACACAGTAAGAGCATAAAGTGTTTATGTATTATAATATGTGGGCTGTCTGCAGGGAGCCGGCAGGAAAGGAGATTCTCCCTTCAGCAAATATACTTATGGACGCGTTTATCCTTCATGTCGATGAGGCGATTAACACTAGCAGAACCCAGATCCACTGGAGGATAAATGTGAAGCAAAACTTTTAAAAACTTGAGGTTGTGTGTGATTGATTTGTCCTCCAGCTGGTTGTCAGACTCACCCTGTGCTGACTGCAGAGGCTCAGATCGGCCATGTTGGTCCGTTCCTGCCCTCTGAACCCGGACCTGTGTGAGGCTGCAGGGCTGCAAGGCTGCAGGGCTGCGGGGCTGCAAGGCTGCGGGGCTGCGGCTGCAGGCTGCAGGGCTGCAGGGCTGCAGGGCTGCAGGGCTGCAGGGCTGCGGGGTTGCAAGGCTGCAAGGCTGCAAGGCTGCGGGGTTGCAAGGCTGCAAGGCTGCGGGGCTGCAATGCAAAACATGCAGTGGACTGGAAGAACCTGCTGAGCCAGGACGTTTCTGACCCATTTAATGTCCAACCCGTCATTATTTTTTTAAACAAAGAATAAAAATTTCTTAGTGGTTTAAAATGTTTTTACTCATCTACTCTGAAAAGTGTGGCATGCATTTACAATCACCGTCTTTGACTCTGATCCTACATTATGGCAGCGTGTCAGAGCCAATGAAGACGGAGAACAAAGGAGAAACATTCTGCCAAGAAACTCAGAAATTTCCTAGAAAAACTTGGAAACTTCTACATTTTGTAAAGTCAAAAGACCTGAAGTTATTTTTGATGGAAATTTACTCTTTTTTTGATCTACAACAGTCATGATATGTCTTCAAAATCCATCCATCCATCCATCCATCCATCCATCCATCCATCCATCCATCCATCCATCCATCCATCCATCCATCCATCCATCCATCCATCCATCCATACAATCTCAACAACAAAACTCTCATCTCATCCAGCAGCCATTGTACAGCGCATACAGCAGTAAAACCAGCTGACCAAATGTGCTGTAACTCTGTTTTGGTTGCTTAGTAACAGGATTGTGACTCAACAATCAGGAAGTTTTTGCTCAATTTCCAGACAACAGAAAACTTATTGCCAAAAACCAACCGTGTTTTTTTTAGTGTTTGTTTCAGAAAGTAGATGAAAACCCAAGTGGACGTAAAACAACAAACAAAGTGAATTTTGCATTTTAAGTCCCCTTTAAAAACTGAAACAGAGCAACTGCAGCTGCAGGTTGTTGAGCTGTGCTGCCCTCTGGTGGAGAACAGGCAGAGCTGCATGAATCTGCTGAAATGACCCAACATGTCATAACTTATCATTTCTGATAAACATCTACTGTGGGACACCTGCTGCCATTTTAACCAGAATCCATGTTTCACTGTTCAACCATAAAAGCAAACACATTAATCAGAGAAGATTTCAGTGTTTTTATGTTTTATTTCCATAACTGATTGACATACATGACAGTTTAAAGAAATAAACTGCTAAGTTTCAGACTAAGATCCAGTCAACAAACTCACTAACTATTGAGCTTCTAACCAGATGTTCAGTTAGCCGGCTTGCTAACCAGCTGGAGCTAAAAGATATGATGCAAATTAATATTTAGGTCAGAAGAAACTTGGTTTATAAGTGAATATTCAGATTAGAGCTGCATCCTGATATTGTGATATTTATAGATGAATGAATAACGTGGTGAAAATATGACTTTTGAACATGAATCTCCATCACAGGATAAATAACTGAAGTTCATTTTTGACTGTAACTTTACAAACAGCAAATCACAGAGAGGCGAATCAGAGTCTCTATTCACCGTCCAGTGGCTCCACCATCAAATCAGAAAAGAGCAAAACAGCAAACAAAAACATCGATGAGAGGAGAATCCATTTCAAATGAAGGTTAAAGGTCATCCTCATCCCTCCAGGTGGAAGGTCGTTCCATCTGGTTGCTCCTTCCAGCTCAGTCTGACGTTTCCGTTTCCTTCTGCGGCGCCGACATTCAGCTGCTGCTCAAACTGGAACACAAAGAACTGAGAGTCCTGGTGCAGCGTGTGTGTGTGTGTGTGTGTGTGTGTGTGTGTGTGTGTGTGTGTGTGTGTGTGTAGTCCTGGTGCAGCGTGTGTGTGTGTGTGTGTGTGTGTGTGTGTGTGTGTGTGTGTGTGTGTGTGTGTGTGTGTGTGTGTGTGTGTGTGTGTAGGGGTGTGTGTAGGTGTGTGTGCGTGTGTGTGTGTGTGTGTGTATGTGTGTGTAGGTGTGTGTGTGTGTGTGTGTGTGTGTGTGTGTGTGTGTGGGTGTGTGTAGGTGTGTGTGTGTGTGTGTGTGTGTTGTACCTTCATCAGCAGGTCTGCCAGCAGGGCGGCGTCGTTCAGGTCCAGAGACGAAGACTTCGCCACCTTCAGCTTCACCACCAGCTTGGAAACTGGACCCAGAACGTTTTGCTCTTTGTCTGATGAGGAGCAGAGAAACTGAGTTCTGATAGTTTAGTTGTGGAAGGAGAAGGAGGAGCCGCCTGTCAGCCGTCGAACCGCCGCGTCATTTATCTACCTGTGATTGTTGTAAATGTGAATCATAAATAAACTTTGATATTTTCTTGTGTTTTATTAACTTTATACTCGGTATTTAAAAATAGCTCAACCTCTCTGTCTGTCCACACAAATGAATCTCCACGTTTAAACCCTAACAGGAAGTTGTGAAGGATGTGATTAGGCCCAACGCTGCCCCCTATGGGTTCGGCATGTTAAAAGCAACCAGCAGTGGTTTAATGCAGTGGCTTCATGGATGACATTTTTTCTTAAACCAATCAGGGATGGATGAGGTTACTTTATTTCATTGTTTTAAATCTAGGCCGTGTTTGGACGAGGCCGTGTTTGGACTAGGCCGTGTTTGGACGAGGCCGTGTTTGGACTAGGCCAGAATGAGTCCGAACTCACCTCCATAACAAAAGAACGGGAAGCTCCAGTCACAAGGACAGTCCTCCCACTTTCCAGAGTCGTCAAAGTTTGCTATGGTGCATTTCTCCTCCTCGCTGTTCGGTTCTCCTGACCTCCAGTGCGTGAAGGCGGGGCTGGTCCCGTCCACCCAGGTCAAGGAGTTTATGTTCAGCCCGATCCAGGCGTACTGACCCGGCGACATCACCTGCCTTATCTTCTCGTTCTCTGGCAGGTCTCTGGCGACGGCCATGTCTGTGTGATGCTTCCTGCAGTTGGCCAGAGCGTCGGCCCAGGAGAGGAGCTGCTCCACCAGCACAAACGTCACATCCGGTCCTGAAACGAGAACCCAGAGAAAAATGAATCCGAAGCAGAAGAGCAGAACACAGAGAGTTCGGCGGACATGTTGGATCCGCACCGTTCACGTCGGCGCACACAGACTTCTCGTGGTTTCCACAGGACCAGTCGTTCCAGCTCCCGTCGTCGTGGATCGTCACGCAGTTTTCAGGGCTGTGCTTGTTGTCCGGTTGTCCTTGCTGCCAGTTCCTGAAGTCGGAGTCTCCGGGGTTCTGAAACACGTTCGGGTCGGACAGCGACCAGCTCCAGCTGTGGGGGTCGTCCGACAGTCCGATCCAGGCCCGCTGCAGAGAACCAGACCCTCAGGTTGAGAAACCTCCTCCTGAGAAACAAACGTCTTCATGACAATAAACTGTAAAACGATCCAGAACCGAGACGGGGAGGATTCTCCTGATACTGACGGACTTTTACTTCAGTAATGAATCATTTCTGTGTTTTACATGCAGCTGATTAATGTTTCCTCCAGTAATTCAAGCTTCTATTGACAAACTGATGGAATCAAAATGTTTCTAAAAAATTATTTAGTAAAGTCCAACAACTTATTTCTCAAAATGAAAAACTAAGTTATTTAAAATGAAACCGGATGGTGAAACTTGAGTTTTGAAGATAAATGGTGTTTGTTGTTTACATGCTTCACGACTCCGTTGACCATCTGCTTCACGTCGGTCATGTCCACCAGCGTCGTCACGTTCTCCAAGCTGCTTAAGGTCACCAGGTCAACGAACTTCTCTCTGCAGAAACTCCGAGCCGCCGTCCAGTTCTGCAACTCGTTGACGTAATAAAACCGACGCTCAGCGAGAGACGAGGCGGCAAACAGCGCTGCAGCACCAACGCATCAAAACCCCGGAAAATAAGAGAAATATCATTTATTGCCCCTCTGTGAGATTAATAAGCTGAACCAGCATGCAGATTCACATCAATGTAAAATATAAAAGAAACAGGGACTGGAAAAACCCTAAACAGTTAATAAAACAGTGTAACAGAGCAGGACTATTAAATATATACAGTAAGTTTTGTTTAAGATATGCAGTAATTTAACTCTGTGGTCTTGAGTTAGAAAAACAAAATATCTTCATTTGTAAACGGAAAATCAGACAATTATGTTGTGAAAACAACAAAAAGCTGCAAAAAGGACAAAAAACTTAAAATATGTTCCATAAATGGACTTTACATGTCTGTTAAACTTACCAGGAAAACAAGAAATAAAGAACAGAACAAAAACTGCAACGTTTTGATGTCATGTTAACAATAAAAGGATTGTTTTAGAATAAAAGTTATTAATTTGGCAAAAAGAGGGAGAAAACGTCCAGGTTTCATAAAACCTGCCACATTTCATGGCTCAGTTACAAAATGATTTGATTCCCATTAAATATGAGAGCAGGAGAAAACGACAGCATGGAAACTTGCCTGAAGCGGCTGTGAGGAACTGAAGAACCTCCATCCTGGTTCCTTTGGGTCAGAACTGCAGATCTGCAGCTGCTGGATTTACTTATCACACCGGCGTCACGCACATGCAAACGGAGAAGCAGACCGTTTGCATCCGCAGCCTGATGCAGACACAGAAATCTGAACAAAGATTCAAAGCAGCTTCATTTCCATGATCCTCAAATGACTCGTTTGCCTGAAGGTTTCGCCATAAATCAAACTTCGCCCAAAAACTGGACCGATTTCACGTCACGCATCCAGTTTCACTCCTAAAAGCTCCGAGGTGTCATTTATTTCATGATTGGTTTTCTATTAATATTATTTACTAGTTTGGTGGTTTATACTTTGAAACCATGAAGACATTTTATAATAAAATCAAAGTTTTTAATTTGGAAAAATCATTTAAAATTATGGCTGGAATTTAACAAAGAGCCGCAGAAAAAAAGCAAAAGTTGCAGCAAAACGATCTATAAAATCTGCATCATTTGACCAGTGAATCAGAAAAAGACCAGTTTGCTGTTTGTGGTGTTTTATTGAAGCCTTCACACATTCTACATCACACTTCATATTTTAAATCACATCACAAATAAATGTCCTATTTGTCTCCTTTAAGAGGATTATGGGTATCAGAAAACAGCAAACCATGTTAATAAGGAACAGACAATATTTTCATCAGACACGACTTCCTGTGTGACGCTCGTCCTGGTGGAAAATCCTCCCGTCTGATTGGTCGATCCATCTCAGCTTTACCTCCCCTTCCACTCTGCTGTCCTCCTTCAGCTTCTCTTCAAACTGACAAAAAACATTTGATCAAAATCGTTTCCTGAAAGCTTTTTATATTTAGGCCGACTGGTGCAAACAGGCAGGAAGAGGCAAAACGAGCCGCGAACACACACACACACACACACACACACACACACACACACACACACACACACACACACACACACACACACACACACACACACACACACAGAAGAAGAAGAAGAAAACTAATGCGAAAGAAAAACACTGCTAAAGAGAAAACAGAAGCGACGTCTCAAACAGCAAACATGGTTTGATGCAAACAGAAGTACTCCAGGCCACTAGGGGGAGCCGATCACCAAATCCAAACCAGGATATCATGATTTAACCGACGTCCAGAAGAAAGTTGGAGAAAAAGAAAAAGCTGCATTTTACTTTAAATCTTTTCCAAACATACAATATATAACAGAATCCCTGCATATTTATGTGGGTCATATGACCAACTGTAGACTCACCCTAGTGGCTTTTATTTTGAAAGTCTACTTCTGGTTGTTGGTCAGTGAACATTTTACACCGTCCAAATATTTAGTTTTGAAGCTGAGACATTGAGACTTTTCCTCCAATGAGGCGAAACAAGAACATTTTACTTTTTGACGAAACGCTCCGAACTGCTCTCCTTATGAAATGAAGTCAGTGTGACTGCAGCAGCCTGCAGCAGCCTGCAGCAGCCTGCAGCAGACCGTACCTGCTGCAGCAGGTCCGCCAGCACCGCCGGGTCTCCCAGGTCCAGAGCGGAAGACGTCACCAGCTTCACCTTCACCACCTGCTGTGAACCTGGAACTTTAACACAACAACAGCTCACTGCACTGGAGACATTTTACAGCTGAAAAGGGAAAATAAATCATTTCTGAATCATTTCTGAATCATTTCTGAATCATTTCTGAATCATTTCTGAATCATTTCTGCAGATAAACCTCCATCCATCTGCGTCTGAACAAGAGACTCAAACTCAGAGCGAACAGTTCATCAGGAATGAACTGTTCGCTGGTTCAGACCTGCAGAATCATTTCCTCGCTTGTTACAACAGAGTCCAAATCTTTACATGTTTCTGGTGTTCAGTGAAACATTGATGCTTTATTTAGTGTTTCTGCAGCATGAATGTTTCCACCTGCAGAAACTCGGAGGAGATGCTCCAGATTTCCTCTGTTTTAAGTTTTAAAGCTGTTGGCAGGACAGAGATCTGGTCTCTTCAGTCATTTGACTAGAACCTCCTGTTTTAGTGAAAGCAGAAAGGATGAAGTGTTTTTTCTGCTCACCAGCGTAGCAGAAGAAGGGCATCAGTGTGGAGCAGACCTTGTCCTCCCACGCTGCGCCGTCACCCAGCACCGCCGCCGCGCAGTTCTCCGCCGCACCGTTAGGCTCTCCCAGCCTCCAGTGGCTGAACGTGACGTTGCTGCCGTCCACCCACAACCAGGTGTTTCTGTACAGACCGATCCAGACCACAAACTCTCCAGAGGATTGGACTAGGCCCCTCATCTGCTCGAGCTCCGCTGAGCTCCTGACGCTGGCCAGGTCGCTGTGATGCTGCCTGCAGAAGCTCTGGGCTGCAGACCAGCTCATCTTTTGGTCGAGAAGAACAAACGAAGCATCGTGTCCTGAAAATGTTCACAAGCCAGTTTTACCCTGCAGGGCAGAAAGCTTTGACCTTTGACCAGCTCTCAGCTGCTCATATTTGTTCTGTAGTTTGTTTCGGATTATTTATTTATTGTATTTTATTTCATGAATGAGAAGCAGAAGCTGCTGCAACAGGATACATGACATCTGCTGTCATCTCATGGTTGCCATTCATCAAACCAAATCCAAATATTCAGCAGGATCCAATGAAGCTACATATAAATATAAACCTTTAGCTGTTCTGTCATTGATGCTTCATCCTCACCTTGAACATCACAGCAGATTGGTCTCCAGGCTGCTGAACACTCTAAATCAGTAAACTCTCCAGTATGCATCAGGGCGCCGCAGCTTTCTTTCCCCGCGTAGTTGTTTGGTTCCCCAATTTTCCAGTTCCTGAACGCAGCGTCTCCGTCTCTGTAGAAGTCGGGGTCAGTGATGGACCAGCTCCAGGAGTCCAGGTCCTCAGACAAACCGATCCAGGCTCTCTGCAGAAAACAGAACCCTGAACTCATGAAGTGTGAACAGCTCTGCAGAAAAATACTGCTTTTGTTTTTTATTGTCTTGTTGGGCCAGTGCAGGTTTCAGACCAGACTGGAGCAAACTTACCTGTTTGCCATCTGAGTTGGCGTCCAGATCCACCATGTCGGTCAGGAGCGCCGCGTCCTCCATGCTGCTGACCAACACCAGGTCCAAGAAGTTCTGTCTGCAGAAACTCCGAGCGTCCGGCCAGCTCATCAACTCACTGACAAACACAAACACACGAGGAGGACGAGCCGAGGCGGCACAAAGCACGCACACAAACACAGCAGCACAAACACAGCAACACAAACACAGCAACACAAACACAGCAACACAAACACAGCAACACAAACACAGCAGCACAAACACAACAGCACAAACACAGCAACACAAACACAGCAACACAAACACAGCAACAGTTCAGACACGGATCTACGTTTCAGGCAGAAAAACGGCTCTGCAATCATGATGTAACCATCATGATTGTTGCCATGATGGTTACATGGCAACAATCAGCTTTATTGATCTGTGCAGATTTAATGCATGAATATCAGATTGAAGCTTTTTTTTTTTTTTTGGGTTTTCTGAGAAAAATAATAATTTTTTTCCCCACAACCCAAAACCCTTTTCTGTAGTTTCACACATTAAGTACTTTTACTCACTTAAATTTACTTGAGTAACTTTTTAGACAAAATGTAATTTTAGGAGAAATTTAAAAACTTTTTTTATTTGTTTTATGATTTGATGATTTGTTTAATATTCTAATGTCAAAGTGAGACCTCTTGTTTGAACACAATCTTTGTAGTTTTGCTGTTTCTATTTATTTCAAGGTCATAAAAATGAAGTAATAACTAAATATTGTTACTGGAAGAATTTAATGTATACATTATATAGTAACAATTTAATATATTTTATACTAAAAATACAAAAATTAAAATGTTTCAATTATTTTGTAATATTTGTACTGGGTTTTTTTCTTACTCTGCTCATAACTTTATTGTTTTTGTCTGTTGGAAAATGTCATTTTAAAATACGAAACCAGATTTTGTGTTTTTTCCGGATACGTTTCACTCTGGAGCTTCGTTCTGGGAGCTGCGTCTTCATCTGATCAGATCTTCATGCAGACGTTAAAATTCAAACCGTTTGGTTTGAATTCCTGGGATTATTTTCTCTGACGATATCAGTGACTGGTTCTCAGATTCCTCTGCTTCTGAACACAAATAACTACACATCATGTTTTAAGCAATTAAATTTAATAGCTGAGGTGCATTAGATGAATGAATCAGTGTATTATCAAAAATGGTAATAATCTCGAATCATTCCCAGGGTGCAACAGGAGCATAAAATCATGAGATAATCTGAGACACTTACAGGAAGCAGCTGTGATGAAGTGAAGCGTTTCCATCCTCCTGAGTTTTTCCCTTCGGCTGCGTCAGGCTGCAGCTGCTATAGCATTTATATCACTGCTGTCACGCACATGCAAAAAGAGGATGCAAACTCTTCCTATTCTGGGTTTTAATTCTTGATCCATTTAATATTCTTCAAAGTATTCAAACTACTTTTATTTACATATTATTTACAAGATGCTTCGGAGTCAGGAAGGACGAAAAACATCTTTAAAGCTTTTAGCACAAAATTTACCCCAAAACCATTGAAGCACATTCATCGTCCTGCAGACAGATATTTTCATTTAAGATATTTTAAACTCACTTGTTTGTGATTGGTGCTTTAGCTTCTTAGCTAGCCGCTCCCACCATAGATATTGATCATAAGTTGCACTTTTAGATGTTTTTAATAACTTATATTTCATCTGCTGCCTGTTTAGCTCAGAAATATTCTCTGGATGAAGCTTCAATCTCTAAAAGGAAGAGAAAACAATGTTTGGTTTGCGTCAGCCATGTTTTATTCAGACGCTCAGACTCCTGCCTTCTATCTAACAGCACAAAAACAAACGATGATGAACTTGACATGAACTTCAGGTTTGAGCAGCTGCTCCTCAGAGGATCCAGGCCTGCAGCTCAGCGTCGCTCCTGGTGGAAGATTTCTCCGCCTGATGTTTCCCTCCAGCTCAGCTTGACGTTTCCGTCGCCTCTGCTGGCCTTCAGCTTCTGCTCGAACTGAGACGCAGCAATCAGGACACAAACAATAACCAGGGACGGTTTGAGAAACTTTAATCAGATTACTCCGTGAAAAGCAACTTGGATTACTGATTAATTGATTTGGAAAGTAACTAAGTTACATTAAAAGAAACTTTTTCAGTTACTTTCAGCAGCTAACAACAACAACGCTCCACCACCCGCGAAAATGGTATTGATCTTTGCCAATAATCAATCGTCCCTCAGAAACGTCTCCAAGACGTAGAGGAAATAAAATTAAACTACAAAACAAAATAGCAACACAAAGTGATCTGGATTAGTAACTGTAGTCTGACTACTGGATTAAGATGACTGGTTACTGAAAACGGGTCTGACGTCACCGCCCAGCACTGCTGAGTTTCACTGTTTTCTTCACACATCATGCAGTGACATGATGATTGTCACTGCATGATGGACAGTCCTGCCGTCCAGGAGACGTCCTGCCGTCCAGGAGACGTCCTGCCGTCCAGGAGACGTCCTGCCGTC
Source organism: Poeciliopsis gracilis (assembly GCA_911649635.1). Taxonomy (NCBI): domain Eukaryota; kingdom Metazoa; phylum Chordata; class Actinopteri; order Cyprinodontiformes; family Poeciliidae; genus Poeciliopsis; species Poeciliopsis gracilis. The sequence continues at coordinate 2,388,097 of CAJVRI010001526.1, read as the reverse complement.
TCCTGGACAGATTCGATTGCAGGAATCAGTGAATTGATGGAAACTCAGATGAAACGCAGCGACGCTGAGCGTCACGCTGAGCGTCAGACTGAAACCAACGCCTCAGTGGGGGGCGTGGCTGTTTAACACTCATTTTCCTGCAGCTTTGCTGAAAAACTTGTATGGGGTTCTATTTGTGCCACATTGCAGCGAGACTGACACGAGCATCTATCTGTGTGAGGAAACAGTCATTTATAAATCGCATGTTTGCTCTATGTATGGGATGCTAATGAGATCAAAAAGGCACAAAATGTCATGTGTCTAATCAAAATGCAAACAGATTTTTACACCATCAGGAAGGTAATGAGTCCCAAAAAATAGGACTTTATTTTGTTAAAGAACTTTTCAGCTCTATGGAAATTATTTAGAAAAACCGAAATGGAAACATTGTTTCTGCGTCGCACGAGTCGCATGACGAACAACGAGACGTTGCTACTGGAGGAAAATACAAAGAGGATGACGACAGGAAGTGGTAGGAGGATCGAGGAGAGTTTTGGTTTTTGATGCTTTACTGCATCAAACAAACTTAAAGTGGTTTTAATTTCATTTCTTATTTTAAGGAAAGACCATAATTGCAAAATTGTGTTTTTTCCACATAATATTGAATTTGGACAAAGTTCTGAGATCATTTGTAACGGAAACGCAGCGAGTCGCCGACTGTCTGCTGTTTGCTCTGGTTTATTGTCTCTTCATGTAAATTATCTGTTGGTTTTAATGCAGAAATGCATCATTTCTATCTTCCTTCAATACTCCACAGTATTTTCATGCTGTGGTTTTGCCTTTGCTGTTTGGTTTTTCTTCATTTAATGAAATCTCGCTCTGGTTGTCAGTTTGCAGCTGAGTTTTTCCCTGGGTGGAGCGTTGCAGCAGATTCCTGACCCAGGAGCCGTACCTGCTGCAGCAGGTCCGCCAGCAGCGCCGGGTCGCTCAGGTCCAGAGAGGAAGACGTCACCAGCTTCACCTTCACCACCTGCTGGGAACCTGGAACTTTAAAAAACAAACTGGAGTCACAAACTGTTTCCTTCTGAAATAAAGATTTGCTCTGAACTTTTTCAATATTTTAACTAAATCTTTTTGAAAGTTGTCAGCAGAAACAACCAAAGTCCTTTTGCTGAGGAAATGTTAAGAATCAAGCCTCACCTGCGTGGCAAAAAAAAGGCATTTTCCAGGAGCAGGGCCAGTCCTCCCAGCGCCCGCCGTCTGCAGGGACGGCCGCTGCACAGTTCTCCTCTGACCCGTTTGGTTCCGACGCTCTCCAGTGGCGGAAGGAGGAGTTACTGCCATCCACCCAGAGCCAGGTGTTTCTGTATAAACCGATCCAGGCCTGAACCTCTCTTGCTGATTGGACTAGGCCCCTTATCTGCTCGTTCTCTGGCGAGCTCCTCACGCTGGCCAGGTCGCTGTGATGCTCCCTGCAGTAGCTCTGGGCTGCAGGCCAAGTCATCGTCTGGTCGACGAAGGTCAGCGAAACGTTCTGCTCTGAAATCATCCAGCAGATAAAATCAGTTTCCTCCACAGCAGCTGCTGCTCGTCTTCAGCAATCAGCCTGACCTGCGACCTGCGACCTACGACCTACGACCTGCGACCTACGACCTGCCACCACTGGCTGCACCGCCGTGGATCATCTGACTCATCAATTTGGCATTTAAAAATAAATCTGCTTAATGGAAACTTTAATTCCATTTCTTACTTTATGGAAACGCTGCTCGTCTGAAATAGTGTTGCTGTTTTTTATGTTGGCAGAATATCAATAAAGTTTCACACGTTTGAATGGAAACTCTGTGGCTTCGCTCCTCCACAACCAGGCCCTCCATCCAGGGCTTACACAGGTCAAGGGTCAGGAAAAGGGCAGCTGGCATTTCTGCAGACGCCACACATCCTGGACACAAACTGTTTAGACTTTGACCACCAGGTCGGCGCCACAGAGTCGGTTTCTTCCTCTGTTCTGTCCTTCTGATCAACACAGTGATCAATAATCCTGACTGATCAGCTGCTCTGCATATTTTCATGACCCGTTTTTTTCCCCCTGATGTCTAAAACCAGAATGGAGATCATCCGGGGAACAAACGTGTGCAGAAAACGGAGACGACAAGAATCTGGAAGGAAAAACTGAAACTAAACGGCTTGTAAAGCAAAACACAGGAGAAAATAAACAACATAAAATACAAATTGTGGAAAAATGTAAGGTCCAGAGGAGAATCAAAAACAACCCGAGGAACAAGAGAAACGAGACACAACAGGGGAAAAACCGAAGCAAACAAAGATTAATAAGAGAAGCAACATTTTTCCACTTGTTGTTCAAGGAACTGCTAGATTTCCTGTTGATTCTTTCAATATTGATAATAAAATAACCAGTCTGATCTTATCTTCATTTCGATACTAGCTCAGAGGAAAGGTCAAGGTTGATGTTTGGTAAGCAGGAGTCGTGCAGGCGCAGTTTGCTCTGATCCGTTCTCACCTCGCACGTCGTGGCAGATTGCTTTGGCCAACATCTGGCAGGGATTATCGTTCCAGAAGCCGCTGTTCCACATCCCGACGCAGCTTTCTTTCCCCTCGTAGTTGTTTGGTTCCCCAATGTTCCAGTTCCTGAACGCAGCGTCTCCGTCTCTGTAGAAGTCGGGGTCAGTGATGGACCAGTTCCAGGCGTCCAGGTCCTCAGACAAACCGATCCAGGCTCTCTGCAGAAAACACGCCACAGCTGAGTGAAAACTGCGCAGCTTTAACGTTTCACCACAGAAACCTGTGGAAGGACTTGGATCTACGGTCAGGATGAGCAGCTGTGCATTTTCAGACCTACATGTTTGAAACTTGCGTTCATGTAGAGCATGGCGTCCAGATCCACCATGTCGGTCAGGAGCGCCGCGTCCTCCATGCTGCTGACCGACACCAGGTCCAAGAAGTTCTGTCTGCAGAAACTCCGAGCGTCCGGCCAGCTCATCAACTCATTGACAAACACAAACAGGCCAGGAGGACGAGCCGAGGCGGCACAAAGCACTGCAGCACAAACACAGCATCACAAACACTGCAGCACAAAGCACTGCAGCACAAACACTGCAGCACAAACACTGCAGCACAAAGCACTGCAGCACAAACACTGCAGCACAAACACTGCAGCACAAACACTGCAGCACAAACACTGCAGCACAAAGCACTGCAGCACAAAGCACTGCAGCACAAAGCACTGCACCACAAAGCACTGCAGCACAAACACTGCAGCACAAACACTGCAGCACTCATTTCATCTGCAGTTCATCATCAACCCTGTTACTAAACCTCATGATTTTCAAAAACTCCCATTTGTTTTATATCACAGAGATTCTGAAGCATTAAAACAATTTCTGCACTTTATGAACCAAGTGCAACTTTTGCAAAACTCACCGTAAACTTTGGTCCGACTGATTCAGGCGATGATAATAAAAATCATCAGAGGTGGAAATGCTTCACAGTCAGACAAACATCATGCAGAAACATGATGCTGCAAACTGTAAAACTCAAACACAAAAACCCCCAGAAAAACTGAAAACAGCAGCAAAAAGCTGCAACTAAAAAGGTTTTCAGTGTTTAATGTTTTTTCTTTTCATTTGCATTTGTTTAGTGGATTGCAGGATTTTCTGTTGAAGTTTTTTGGTTTATGGAGCCGTTTTTACCTGTCAGCCACAGATAGTGATGCTTCCAGTGAAACTGGTCCAACACTGAGCACAACTGAAACCGGCATCACTGAAACCAGCATCACTGAAACCAGCATCACTGAAACCGGTATCACTGAAACCGGTATCGGTGAAACCGGTATCGGTGAAACCGATCCGATACTTTGTGCAAAAACATGTAATTTGCCTCTTAAGTCAAAAAGAACTGTTGCAACTGAAATTTAATATTTAACAGCAGCAGAAAATCATACAAAATATGTGAAAATGTTGCAAACTAAAAAAAAAAGAGAGTAATAAACCTGCCTTCGTTTAGTTCTGTCTGACTGAGAGTCGCTGCTTTGGGCATTTCGTCCTGACGCGTCACACTCACCAGGTCTTTTGTTTTACTGCATTATTTCAATGGCTGAAGTATTGAAAGTATTGATAACTGGATTAGAGAAGCATCAATATTTCAGTGTCAATCTGCGCATAACTGATCACGATGGTGTAAACCATACAACAAATCAAATAAAACAATAAAATCAATCTGTGAGATTCTTTTTGAAAGTCAAATTGAAACCAACACATCTGCATCCTCCTAACGATTATTATATCATAAAACGATTTGAACTGAGCATTTTCCATGTTAATCAGAGTTTGTCATAAGTTGCTTTTATCAGCAGAGCAACAAACTCATTAAAGTCTTTTTGAACTGCTGATACGTGTTTCTGAAAATCCTTTGACTATTTTGAAACAGAGAAGGTTTTCGATATTGACCTCTTGACCCGACAGCGGTAAAAACGAAGCGTTGTTAGGAGAAGCAGGCGAAGCCTTACGTGATGCAGCGGCGAGGAAGTGAAGCGCGTCCATCATCTCTGCTGCTGCAGCCCGACTGCAGACCTGCAGCTGCTTATTGTTGCACTTATGATTCTGTTGTCACGGACATGCAAACAACAATACAAACTATTTGCATTTTTTGCTGAATACCTGAACCATTCATGAAACTTCATACTATTCAAACCAGAGTCATTTACATCCTATTTTACACTCATTTCCCTCGAGACGCTCCAAAGTCACTGAAGATGTTTTCATTTCAGGGGAAAATATTCCTCTGAACGAACGAACCTGGTCAGATGTGCAGAGTTCAACCCCTAAAGCTGAAAACTGATGTGGTTTTTCATCAGAACCGTTTTACTTTTTTCAGCTCAAACTGCCTGTTTAAGGACATCAAACAGTTACTCTGCTGTACTTTGACTACGCCACACTCAAATCATCTGAGCCCGAGATTCAATTAGTGCCAGATTGATAAACTTATTTAATTTATGAAGAGAAAACGCCTCGATGGCGGAACCATTAATGATTAACGATCCCAAAATGATTCGTATTCCTGTAGATTCAGATCTCAGTATTTTTATTCGACTGATGAGACAAAGACCCTTTAGATGAAAAATAATAACAATAATAATAATAATAAGCTCCAGTATCTTGGTTCAAAATTACTTGTGAGTTGGCATCTTTGGACTTTTAAGATGATTTTGCAGCAGAAATGCTTCAGATCCAAACAGAATCGAGTTTTTTTGGAGGTTTCAGCTGAAAAGCTTCCAGCTTTTGGCTTTCAGTCAAAATCATCCAGATTGTTGGCAGTTCAAAGGGTTTTACATGATTGTTTTTTCTTCTCACAATAAACCCAAAGTATTCACATCCCTGGCATTATAACACTTTTTAAAATATGACAATAAATAGTAAATTTCTTTATTCTTTACACAATTTACACACATTGTACAAAAAGCCATTTTGGATCTGACTGCTATTTTAATAACTGTACAGAAATATGTCTGGCATGCTGTCAATGTAATTCTTGGGCAACTTTTCACAGTAAATGTTTAAATATTGGAATCTTAAGAAGAAGAAATTGTCTGGAAATGATTTGCATGGAGACCAGAAGCTGTAATACCAACACCTGCCACTAGAGGGCAGGCGAAATGCAGTTCATCAAAGCAAATGAATTTATTTATTTTTTTGCTAAAAACGAGTAAACAACAACAAAGAAACACAGCAACAAAGGGCTTCACAGAACATCTTTCTGCTTTTTCATGAGTAGAAATGAGAATTAAATAAAAACATGAATGCAAAAGCTCTGCTGTAAAAACTGACATCCTTATTCAGATTCAATAAAAAAATACTTAAACTGAGCTTCTTATAAAGACTTAAAGGTTATTGCCGTGTGGTTCTGGGTTATTGCCACTTCAGGTCCACATTTAAAATCAAACTACCAATAAATAAACACAAAGCTTTTTGTTTCCTTACTGAATAAAATCATTTAGAAACTGCCTGTTGTGTTCATTCTCGTTATTTCTGTGCAGTATTACAGTTAGTTTCATGATATGGAAGACTAAACGTGACAAAATCAGCCTCTGATTTTCCACATGTTGAAAACAAAAATGGCAGATTTAAAATTTCAAACCATGGAGTCAGAAATATAGAGGTCTGATTTTTACTGTTAGATTAAAAACGTTTATTGCATCAATGAAACTGGTTTACATGTGGTGAACTGCGTCCAGCAGGGGGCGCTGTCCCCGTTCAGACTGCACTATGGATGAAGGTTTGGTTCATAAACAGTAAAAATGACACAAATATTGTTTGACAAACATATTTAGAGTTTAAGCTTATTGTTATGATGTTTGTAGGTTTTTTATTTACTGGTGCAGAACAAATCAGTGTTGGCAGAGAAAGTTAGAAAACAAACAAAGAAAGCAAAAGAGAAAAAAGAAATAAAACTGACAAAAAAGGAGTTATTATTGTTTGGACAATATTATTGGAGAGATTAAGATCTTACTATGATCCAAACTGTTAGTTTTAAGGTTTTTAACCTTTGAAGGATTTTTTCATTTAATAGCAGATGAACCAACATTTTTCCAGTGACTTTATCTTTAAGACAAACAAAGCAAACGTTTCATCAGATTCATGTCGTCCTCTTTTGTCCTTTGGTCCAACGCTGATGGCAGCAGAGGGAGGCCGGGCCTCCATTCTTAGGCTGCTGACCCCGCGACCCGACCCGGATAAACGGCAGACGATGGATGGATTTCCTGCCAGTCTAATAAAACACATGGGTCTAAATGTGGGGAGGTCTTTGAACTATCAAATCCTGTGATGCAATAAATAAGAATAAGAATAAATAAGAATTTGAATTAAAGAACTACAACATTTAAATTTCCCATTGGGAACAATTGACCCATTTCCAAACTCCATCTGGTCTGATAACGATGAACCAAATCAGTCAGTATGAAGGTCAAGCTGTGAGTTTCACTCTCTGTTTCAAGCACCCAGCATGCTGATGTGAGGGAACCTTCATGTATATATGCAGCAGAATATTACTGCTGAAACCGGCGTGTTGATTCTGCAGCAGTGGTGCAGACGTGCAGAGCTCATGGTCAGGAATAAACATGGCGTCCTGCTACAGTGTCAGTTTCCTGTTTGGTTTTATTTGGACAGAACCACAGAGATGAAACCAGAAGATTTTAATAATCAGAAAATTAAGACATACAATGGTGTTAACAGGACATGCAATGAACAATGCAAACCAGAGAGCTCTACTAGGGAGGCAGGCTAATGGCTAATGGCTAAAGGCTAAAGGCTAATGGCTAATGGCTAAAGGCTAATGAGCTCAGAACCAGGTGAGCGAATCAGAGGAGGAGTGGAACAGCTGTTAGAAAGACGGATATTTAACCGAGCTGAACTAAAAATGAAAATGATCAACAAACCCAAAGGGGAACATTATCTGAACATGCAAGACCAAAATGACAACAATAAACCCAGAAGTGATCATAGAGGAAACACAAAAGTCAATCAAATCTGCTGAACCCGAAGGCAGATATGCATGAATCAAACTGAAAACTCAGCTACAAGCGATTTCAACTGATCAGCTTTGAATAATGTTTCAAACACGTTGAAGAACCGTGACTAAAGGAAAATCTATTGTCTCACATCACCGCATCATTTTGCTCTTAATATGGATTTACATATTTGTCGTTTTAAAAGATGTTAGAAAGCTGAGAAAGTCTCATCGGCTTGTCGTCGTCTCACTGCAGCTCCTCCTCTTCCTCCTCCTGGTGGAAGATTTTTCCGTCCTGCTGTTTCCTCCAGCTCAGCTTGACGTCTGCAGCCGCGCCCTGCAGAACCAGCTTCTGGTGGAGCTGAAACGCAGCAGTTCCTGAGCCGGGCCCGATTCATCCCCACAGTTCACTGACACGCTTCAACGTTTGTCTGGATTCAAATGACATTTGAGCTTAAATGCTAAAATTCTGGGATGTTTTACCTTCTCCTTCACGTTTTTCAGGACCGCAGGGTCGTTCAGATCCAGAGCCGAGTTCAACACCAGCTTCACTTTCACCACTTGTGCTCTGAAGGGCGCAGAGTCTTTAAAACAAATATTTATAACATTTTATTAGAGTGAAGGAGGAGAAAAGTAGTTTAGAAAAGAGGCTGTGGGCCCCGGATGTGAATGCTGTTTGCAGTGAGACTGTTCTGGCGTCAGAGAGACAGAGTCAGTGTGTCGGGTTTTAATCAAGTGACTGTGTTTCCTCCAACTGAAATTTGACCTTTCATTTTGAAATTGGCCTCTGTCTCTTTAAGTACCTCCTACACCTCCTGACACGCCCTTTTCAGGCGTCATCACAACAATGCTTCTCCATTAAGCCGTTTGCATACATTCTGACCAAAACTCTATTGTTTTGGTCAGAACAATAGAGTTCAGCAGAGGTGCAGTGTAACATTATAACATGATGAAAACGTCAATTTAGCAGAAAAGTTACCATTTCTGACCTCATCCAGTGTGAATGACGCCTGAACCACATCAGGAAAATGTGATTCTTCTTCCACAGAAAAGTTTTTACCTTCTAGCATCACAAACTAACCTTCATGTTTCCATTGAGCTCAGAGTGAGGAGCAGCTCACCATCGTAGCAGATAAATGGCTTCAGTTTGTCACAGTTCCAGTTGTCCCAGCCACCAGAGCTGTTAAACTTGGCAACGCCGCATAGTTCGCTCTGATTGTCAGGTTTGGCCTCTAACCAGTCCTGAAACTGATACGTGTGTCCGTCCGACCACTTCCAGGTGTCTCTGTACAGGCCGATCCAGCCCAACGCGCCGTCTGGTATCTCTGCTGCGATCCCCTCGTTCTCTGCCTGGCTCCTGGGAAAGGCCAGGTCAGTGAAGTGATCCCTGCAGTAGCTCTGAGCCTCTTCCCAATTCATCCTAGCTTTCACCACCTCAACGCTCGTCTCCTCTTCTGAAAATCACAGAAACTACACTCACTTTGGTTTCTGTCTGACTTATGTTGACTGACAGCTGCTGACTGAACCCATGAAAGGGTTTTCTTTACATCTAACTTCAAAATAAGAGCCTGAATCTGAAGGCCTGACGACCTGAAGACTTTTTATCTGTCAACAAGCAAAACTTCAACATGTCAACATTCATTCAGCTGCAAGTTCACAAAGCAGCCAGCTAAATTAGTCCTTTTCTGAGTTTCCGCAATACAAATTAAAGTGTTTGTGGAAAAATTTGCGATATTTTTGCTTATTTATGACGGTAAAAGTGATTTATTTTAACTTAGACTCTTGAATCCAATCACAGAAAAAAGCCGCAAAATCTTTCAATGAACAAAACAAATGAAAACAGAAAATGCTGCAATTCCAGGAAATAGAAGCAAAAGATAAAATGCTGGAAAATACTAAAACCATGGCGCAGACGAATGCTGCAAACTTGCTCCACGCCACTAGGGGGAGTCTGGAGCAGGCAATATTATCCACAGAAAGCATTCATATGTTTCTGTTCTATAAATACTGTAATAAACTGCATGTTGGAAAAAGACAAAGTGTAACACATTTTCTTTCTCCCGGTCAGGTGAAATCAGGTGTTCAACTTGAGGCCCGTGGGCCAAATCTGGCCTGTCAGAACCAATTTGTGGTCCTCAAGATTATTGATGGCCACTCAAGTAGAGGTTCAGGATAACTTCTGTATGCTTAAGTATTATTTGATGATGATTATTTGATGTTATTTGATAAATGGACTGAACTTAAAAAGAGCTTTTCCAGTCATTTTAACCAATCGAAGCGCTTTACCATGGAGTCACACACACACACACACACACACACATTCACACACACATTCACACACACACACACACACACACACACACACACACACACACACACACACACATTCACACACACACACATCACACACACATTCACACACACATTCACACACACACATTCACACACACACATTCACACACACATTCACACACACATTCACACACCGATACGCAGACCGGTAGGCAATTTGGGGTTAAGTGCCTTGCCCAGAGGCACATCGACATGTGGCAGGAGGAAGCTGGAATCGAACCTACAACCTTCCGATTGCAAGACAACAACTGTGCCACACAACCACAGTCGCTTGGCTGTGAGTCGGATTTAATGAGTTTCGTTTTTTTCCTTGTCCTTTTTGAACAGAATATGGATGTTTTGTTTTATGTTTATCTATTATTATGATACGAATGGGTTTTATTGATACATTCTGTAATAGTTACCTTTTGCTGAGCTTTGTGCCTGTAGGCCCCCAAATGGTAAAAAGTATTTATAAAAAGTAGCTAAACTGTAACCAAGAAGCAGGAAGACAGAATGAAACCAGATTCTTACCTGACACGTTGTAGCAGACCGGGTAATTGTGATAATCGCACAACGTGTCGTACCACCGTCCAGTTCTGTTCATCACCACACATGCCGGCATGTACCACTGCAGGTTTGGTTCCCTCAACGCCCAGTTCTGCCAGTTCAGCTCATCACTTCGGTAAAAACCTTCAGACAGCCACTTCCATCTGACCTCATTGTGGTACAAACCGATCCAGGCCTGCAGGAAACCGGACCAGTTCAGTTCCATTCAGCATCACAGTCTGAATCTTCCATTGCAAACTTTTCATTTCAAAAGTTACTGACCAGCAGAAAACAGAAAACCTGTCCTGCTCTGCTTCAACATGCTTCTAACAAATAAAATATGTTAAAAAGTAGCTTTCTAATAAATTACTCAGCAGTAAAGAATGATCTAAAGTCCTGAGTAACTGATCACATGATCAATCACTTAAGATTTAGAAATTACATCATCAGACGAACCAAAATATAAAGTTAGGTGAAATTTTCAGGACCAAAGTGACAATAATTCTAATAAGTAACAAAAAATAACAAAATCATGCAAAAGAAAATAATTCTTCCAAATCATTTTCTTCCCATAAACTGGGATCCAGGTTTTCTCTTCATCTCGAGGTTTGAGCTTCAGTCCTGGTTCTGCTCCTGGGATGCAGAGAATTCATTTCCATAAGTTATCAGGAGGTCCTGGAGGCATTACTATTGCAAACCTGATGTAAATAATCTGGCACAATGACACAAATCTAAACCCAGGATTAGAGGCTTTGATGTGATTTAATGGGAGTTTCTGGCAGTTCTTCAGTGTCACTTTGCATTTTGACCTGAAGCTGCTGCCTTGCATATGAACCGGACCGTTCCCGTCTCAGTGTTCAGCTGCAACGGCCTCCTTCGCTCATCTGAGTCGAGTTGCTACGTTTCTGCATCTTTCCTGCTGCTCCCTCACCTGACTGCATCCCAAAGGCGGAGAGACACTGAGAAACATTCAGATGTTTGTTCTCCGACCGAAACGCGCAAAAATACATCAGAGTTCTCCAAAATTAGAGTTGACCCGTTCAAACTGCTTCTGCAAACATTTGCAGGTTAAGAGATGTCCTTCATGGTCCACTCAGCTGCATTCGGGTCTTACATGGGTCTTACAGCCCATCATTGCACGTTTCCACTGCATTTCAGACATGAAGGCCTGGATGGTGCAGAACTTTCTCCAGCTCAACAAGGACGAAACAGAAGTTTTAGTCGTTGGACCAGAAGATCAGAAAGAAATTATAATTCAAAAATTACAAACTGCATCTTTTAAACCTTCAAAGTAAGTCAGAGGCCTCGGCGTTCTTCTCCACTCTGAGCTCGCTCCACATGTTAAAGAAATAGTTAAAACAAGATTTTATCATCTAAAAAACATAGTCAGTCTGTTCAGAATGAAAATATCATGCAGGATGTGTGTGAAGCCAAATATAACAAATATAATAAATATTGAAATGTGATGGAAAACCCCCACAAAAACGATGCGGTAAAAAAGTCCCTGAAATCAACTTTGCAAAGAAACAGAAAAAGAAACTTTACGGCAGTGGAGGAGTCCATCTGCTGCAGATCGGACTTGTTGTTCAGGATCGTCACGACGTCTTCGTTGTCCACGGTAACCAGGTCGATGTAGTTTTCTCTGCAGTAGCTCTGAGCGTCGGTCCAGTTCTTTGGCTCGTAAATGAAATAGTATTGACGTTCCGGGTCAGAGGAGGCGGCGCTCAGAGCTGCAAGGAAGAAACATTTTCACATCAACATTTTGTCTGGAAAATCCATAAATCACAGAAATAAAACTTGCCTGCAGCAGCAAAGAACCACAGAACTTTCTCCATCTCTGCACATTCGCTGGTCTCCAGTCTGACTGCAGAAATCCAGATTCCTGCTTTTAATCTGAAAATGCAAAATCTTGGACAAACTATTTGCATTTCAGACGACAGACATTTATAACGATGCTTTCCCTAATATTTAACCTCATCAAACACATTTTACATCCCAAATCTCTCATTTGACTCCAGAGTCTTTACTGCCTTCACTTCCTCATGTGCATCTTCACCTGAGAGTCGGTCAGACAGCTGTGACCCGCAGAACCACTGATTGACCCGGAAAACATCCTGCATCCAGCCAGCTGTTGGGGACTTTTATGTCACCACCTGCTGATGTTGGATGCAAAATTCCCATGAAATATTATTTAGTGAAGATGGGAAGGTTAAAAGAACCTTTAACTTCTTAAATGTCGAGATTTGAGATTAAAGATTTGAAATGAAGCTAAGATCACCTGAAAAATTAGCCAGCTCCATTTCCCTGTTGGAAAATAATAACGCTTAATATTTTCCTCTTGTTTATTTCCTGTTTAAAACAATTCAGACTTTGAATGTATCATAAATGATTTTTTAATCCATTGTTTTTATGGATCAGCCAGTGGAAATGAGTTTCTTTCCCCAAATCCCCATTAAAACACGACAAACTGATTATCAGCTTGTCTGAGATGAGCTGGTAGCTAAACTACTCACTGCTGCTCACATTTGCTGCAAAACCTCCTGAAATCATTTCTTACCCCTGAAGCAAACGAACGCTGTCTTGGTCTGACAGTCCCAGTCCTGCCATCTCCCTCGGTATTCAGGGTCAAAGTTCGCTGCTGCCCAGGATTCTGCGGCTGAATCCGGATTGCTTTCGGCCCAGGAGCTCAGTGAGCCTTTCCTTCCATCCACCCACATCCAGGGTCTCGGAAAAGTCCAATCCAGGCCATCTGTCCCTGAGGAATCGGCTTCCTGATCCCGTCGTTCTCCGCCGGGCTCCTGGTGCTGGCCGGGTCCGTGTGCTGCTCCCTGCAGGTCCGCTGAGCCGAGGTCCAATTCATAGCAACGTCGATGTAAACAAAGCTGCCATTATTCTGCCTGCCCTGCAAGCAGACAACAGCTGAATGCAGTCACCTAAAGATGAGGAGCAATACGACTCTAAAACCAATGAAGTCGTTTATTCTTCTGCTCATTCATGTTTCTTTATCCATAAAGTTGCACAAATTCAAATGATGGAAGTAACTTAATTTAATAGAATCGTGCCAGTTTCAGAAAAAACATTTTTATTTGTTTTTGCGTTCGGATGAAGTGATAGATTTATTTTGCAAAACTGCAATGGAAACACTTTTTTTCAAATCACAGGTGATCAGCGGCCGGATGTTGCTACTGGCAGAAACCACGAAGAAGACAGGAAGTGGTAGGATGGTTTGTTTTGTTTTGTTCCGCCTGTGTGCTTCCAACATGTCGGATCCACGGCGCTTCTGCAAAATCACCAACTATGGCTCCCAAGTAGGCGGAGCTTGTCGCTCCAACGCCTGAAAACGGCAAGACGTCTGATCTGATTGGTTGACAGATGAAGAGGAAGGGCGGTTTGGAGAAAAAGGAAGCCTGGGTCAGAGTTCAGTGGGAACTTGTTACATTTTTGGAAAAGCAACATTTACTTTTAAGTGTATTTTTATGATGCTGTACTTTTTACTCTTCTTTGAGTAATTTGAGTAAAATTTCCCTCTGACTGAAAAACAAACATTGTTTATCCAAATACTGATCAGACACAAACACACGCCGCAGGTTTTCTAAAAGTTTTGTAAGTTTTATATTGACAGAAACTGATTTGGAAACATTTTTGTTTTCCTGATTTTGATATTTTTTTGTGTGTTTTTGGTCCCTAAAACACCAAAGTTACTTATCGTTAGATTTTCTTCCATCTGATGATGTAATTTTTAAATATTAAATGATTGGCAATCTGACCAGTCACTCAGTAGATGAGTAAACTTTTTACCAAATACTTTTTCACTCTTACTTGAGTAATTTCTTGGACGAATACTTTTGATTGTACTTGAGTTTTGGATGCTCTGCCCCCTTCTGGCCAGGGCAGAGAACTCCTTCCTGAACAGGAGGAACATGCAAACTGCAGCTGCCTGGACCACTTTGCAGCCCTCCTGATTGAATCAGCTTTTAGCTAAATGTATACATTTAAAGTATTTGAAGCAACAAAGGGTTAGGAGCCAAAGATGGCAGCGCTGCATTTCTCCAGCATGTGAAGCTTTTTTATGTTTAATAGATATTGAAATGTGCTGAAGTGAAGCTAAGAAACATAATCAATAAAGATAAAATAATTAAAACATTTCCAACAATATTAGCTTTCAGCATTTGCAAAGAAACTGAGATTAAAAGTAACTTTCCAGAAGCTGAGGAGTCCGTCTGGTGCAGATCGGCCGTGTCGTTCAGGATCGGCCGTGTCGTTCAGGATCGGCCATGTCGTTCAGGATCAGGATCGGCCGTGTTGTTCAGGATCTCAGGATCGGCCATGTCGTTCAGGATCGGCCGTGTCGTTCAGATCGGCCGTGTCGTTCAGATCGGCCGTGTCGTTCAGGATCGGCCGTGTCGTTCAGGATCGGCCGTGTCGTTCAGGATCGGCTGTGTCGTTCAGGATCGGCCGTGTCGTTCAGGATCGGCACGACGTCTTGGTTGGAATTACGAGCACCATTTAGCCAGAGTTTTGAAATCAGGGATCATTTCTCCAGTTGCAGTGATCAGAGGTCAGATCCTGCTCCAAAGGGTCTCAGCATGCAGTGATCCATTCAGAGAAACGCCGTCACTTCAGGGTCCAGGTCAGAGGTGACACTCAGATGGATTTGGTTTTTATTGAACGGATTCAGTTACTGCCATTATGTCTTTGTGTGGAGTCAAAAATGTCGGTGCATCTGCACCAACTGGGAATTATAATCCAACCTGCTGATTTTTCTGTCACCATTTAAAAAAATGTGTGAAAATATTCCGTTACGGTGACCGCTGGTAAATAATCACCAGACCAGATGATGCCAATAAACATCGTCTGATGTTTCATTTAAAGCTCCAACCTGCCTGAAGGACCTCCTGCATCCTTCCTGCTCCCTGCTGTGATGCATCAGTTCAGGTCAGCAGATGAGCAGCAACAGGAAACAATATTTGTATTTTGACATTCTGTCTTTTCTTGATAAATTGGCAAGTAAAAAATATTCAAACCAGTTTTATTTACAAACTGAAGATCTCAGATTGCATGAGCCTTCGTGTACCTTTATTTAGCAGAATGAACATTTAAGATCCTACTGACAAAATAAAAAGAGGTCCTATTCCAAACTCTGATAGTATGTATTAAACAGTACATACTATATCTGTATGTTTTAATATAACAAGCTGTTACGATTTCACAAAATACAACACGGTAAATTCATTCTACTCATCAAAGATACATGAAAATAAAAAGAAATGGCACTGCGCCCCTGCAGGGGGGGGCGCCCCACACGTTGGGAAACACAAAACAGCACTCAGTCTGTGGGGAACAAAAGAGGAACTTTATTTTGATAACAATGAAGGCACAGAACAGACTTTCCCTTCAGGTCCAGAGAGACGAGTTTGTATCTTCATTTTTCTGACAGTTATGCAGAAAACAAACCGCAAAGCAAATACGCAGGAAACCAGTTGAAATATTTGACAAAATGTAAAATTACTTCCTTTACAGGTCCCAGATCATAATAATGCCCCAAATAATATCAAACTGTATGATTTCTACAAGCTCCGGCAACAAAACGCAAAATAAATTTGTTACAAAATATTCTATAATAAAACTTCAGACCAACATTTGAGTTCATATACAGACATTGGTTATAAATCACAAATAATCCACTAAACTGATCTGATTAAAAATAAAAAATCTACTCAGTTTCAGCTTGTTCTTATTATTTGTTTAGTTCTGGAATGACAGCAAAATGTACAGAAACGATCCAACATGAAACACCAGGAGCCTCAGGCATGAAACACCAGGAGCCTCAAGCATGAAACACCAGGAGCCTCAACAATGAAACACCAGGAGCCTCAAGCATGAAACACCAGGAGCCTCAACAATGAAACACCAGGAGCCTCAGGCATGAAACACCAGGAGCCTCAAGCATGAAACACCAGGAGCCTCAGGCATGAAACACCAGGAGCCTCAGGCATGAAACACCAGGCGCCTCAGGCATGAAACACCATGAGCCTCAGGCATGAAACACCAGGAGCCTCAGGCATGAAACACCAGGAGCCTCAAGCATGAAACACCAGGAGCCTCAGGCATGAAACACCAGGAGCCTCAGGCATGAAACACCAGGAGCCTCAGGCATGAAACACCAGGAGCCTCAGGCATGAAACACCAGGAGCCTCAGGCATGAAACACCAGGAGCCTCAGGCATGAAACACCAGGAGCCTCAAGCATGAAACACCAGGAGCCTCAGGCATGAAACACCAGGAGCCTCAGGCATGAAACACCAGGAGCCTCAGGCATGAAACACCAGGAGCCTCAGGCATGAAACACCAGGAGCCTCAAGCATGAAACACCAGGAGCCTCAGGCATGAAACACCAGGAGCCTCAGGCATGAAACACCAGGAGCCTCAGGCATGAAACACCAGGAGCCTCAGGCATGAAACACCAGGAGCCTCAAGCATGAAACACCAGGAGCCTCAGGCATGAAACACCAGGAGCCTCAGGCATGAAACACCAGGAGCCTCAGCATGAAACACCAGGAGCCTCAGGCATGAAACACCAGGAGCCTCAAGCATGAAACAGAAGCTGTTGTCTCACTGAAACTACAAAAATATCTGGATGTATGAAGCCGTGTGCGCATCTTTCCTCATAAATCCTCATTTGTGGGAAACAAGAGCAGCTGCTGCTGTATGTTTTCTTCCGTTAGTGAGAATGAAATGACCCATGGATGCATTTCATGGACCGATGTGTTACGTCAGGGGCCCAAAGTGGGTCCTGGAGGGGCCGGCATCCTGCATGTTTTATTCTCTCCCTGATTTAACGCGCCTGGGTCCAATGATGCTCCTTAGATGAACATTGACATTCTGAAAAGGTTGCCGCCACCACCAAGGAGAAACTGAAACATGCAGGATGCCGGCACTCCAGGACCCACTTTGGGGCCCCTCCGGCACTCCAGGACCCACTTTGGGGCCCTTCAGGCCCTCCAGGACCCCTGCGTCGCGTCTTTATGAGACAAAAATTGAGACAAAATCTTTTATGTTCTTTTCTTTATTTTGTCTTATTGTCTGAGGATAAATGCTGTTCAGTTTCATCGTTTAAACACTAAAATATTTAAGCATGAAGACTTGTGTGTAAAATATGGCGCCGCACATTTATTTGTGTGCTGCTGCTGCTTCATGCATGAGGCCCCTGGACTTTAAAAACTTCCCTAAAACAGAATGAAAAGCTGTTTTTCTCCTCCTGAGAGTCACGCGGTCCTCTGACCTCAGACACAATAAAAGCAATTAGACATTAAATTAGTGCAAACCGACGCCCACCGACTGGCAGGCAGCTGAAGCAGTTAGTGATGCTCCAGAACCTGCAGCTCAGAAGCCATCAACATGTTGGCGCTTCATGAGGTCCAGTTAGGCTGCAGAACCTGACTGACCCATCCAGTCTGCCTCTAGTGCATGTTTTACAGTCACAGTAAATTAAAACATAAAGACAACAGAAGAAAAGTGCAACAGTGATGCCTATAACTCAAAATAACATGAAATCAGAAGGAATGGAGGCGCTGGTGGCTCTCTGGTCTGCTGGACCAGATCTGACAGAAACAGAATCTGACAGAAACAGAATCTGACAGAAACAGAATCTGACAGAAACAGAATCTGACAGACTGGAAATCAGAGATCAATTTCCAGCTTGATCTGATAAACTAAGACTTTCATGGCAGATTCTATGATTGAAGCTCCAACGTTTATCTATTATTTTTATGGCTTCCTGTTATTTTAATGAAATACCTCTGACTTTTATCAGAGGCCGACATCAACATGCTGCTTGTCAGGCGACTGCCAGACTGATCACATCGATTAGAAACATCACGCTGCCTGCAGGTAAACTTCATTATTCAGCTTATCTGGGTTAAATTAGCAATTATTTCACATAATTGTACTTCAACAGAAAATATTACATGATTCACATTTGGATCATGTGATATAAGGATCTCCTTCCTTTCAGCATCACAATTTAAATTGGTCCAAACGGCGCCAGAAACAGAAGAAGGGATGGGGAACACATGTGTATTTATAATAATAAATGATGAAAGTGATGATCTAAAGTTAAACATATTCAGTCTCTTTGGCATCACTGCACACAGCAGAGCCTCAAACCTAAACACAAATACTTGCTTATCATCTTAAAGGGACGTGAACAAAGCAGCTGCTTTAAACCGTTGATGAAATGAATCAGAAATCTTAAACAATTAAATTAGAAATGGAAACACCCAATCATGCTTAGTCAATTCAAAACTAAATCAATCAGATCTTGTTGCCATGGTGAATTCCAGATAACGATGAACTGAGCAGTTCATCACCCAGCAGTTCATTATATAGATCTATAACCAGTTATAGAGTTATAGATCTCTATAACTCCAGGTTATTTCAACCAACACAAATCTTATTTTTAAATATTGTTTCATTCAACGGTTGAATCGTCTTAAATCCTCCAGCAGCAGAGAAAAGGCGTCTCCTCACATCAGAGGTGCTGGTTTAGATTGAGTGACTCGGTCCAGCCTGTCTGTTTATAATCATATAGTTTACAGATTATAAGACACACTGGAGTAAAACATTTATTTAGTAATTGTTAAGAATGAGAGGGACTTTGTTCATATTATTGATTGGATCTGGTGACTCATTGTGTTTGGATCCTTCTTAACAAACTGTCGGCTTTGGTTTGGCAGTTTCTGTCTGTGCTCTAAATCTGGACGTCCTGAAATGGTTTCGCTCCGACAGTGAAGTGCGCAGTGGGCGCAGGGGGCGGGGCGGGGCGCGGCGGAGCACGGCGTAGTGGGCGGGGCGGGGCGCGGCGGAGCACGGCGCAGTGGGCGCGGCGGAGACGCATGCAGTAGATGGGGAACAGAGAGAGGTGCTGCGTTGTATGAATCCGTAAGACCAATAAAGCCGTCCTAGGAGAAACTGCAAGTTTCGAAAGGTAGCTCCGACCGACAGACACGGCTATCTGGACGCACTGCGGTTGGAAAAGGAGCAGCACATTCTTTATGTTCAAGCTGTTCCTCCAGCTCCAGCCTCCTTCCTTTCAGCAAAGTGTCTTCTTTCCTCACGGCTGCAGACGGTAGCGTTTGGTCCTTGGTTCGTATGAACTCATATTTAACCAATCAGTCAAAAAATATAAGATCTATAAGTTAATCCTGACAATAAAATACAGGACGAGCCGAGATGTATGAAGACTAGTGTGACTTATAGAGCGGAAAATAAAACAGGGTATTTCCACTAAAAACCATTTCTACGTTTTTAATCTGTGGCCATTCCTCCTGAGTGGGGGAAGGTTCTGAAGGTTCTGAAGGTTGTGAAGGTTCTGAAGGTTCTGCTGGAGCTCCGGCTCCATCAGCCGGTGCATCGCTGCAGGTGAACAGGAGGGAACTGGACGGTTCTACTTACTGGACCCGGCTGCTACCTACCGAAAGCAGAAGTGTATTCTGCTTTTGCACAAAAAGGTGATGCTGTGACAAATTTTAAAAACATCTCAGTGACACAGAGGAACATCATGACTAATGAAATAAACCTCCCTTCTGATTGGTTCTTTCAGAGGAGCCACCATTAGTTAACATTTAGCTTAAATGTAAAAACAACTCAGTGAAACTACGGTAGGTATAGTTCTTCTAAATTTAAATGAAAGAGTTGCCATGTTGATTGGGCTGCAATGCATCCTGGGTAAATGAAGAATGCCATGTGCTGCAGCATTAGCTCCTTCCAGTCAGAACATTGATTTTTGTGTTCAGTCGTTTTAACTGAAGCTCATTGAAGGAGAAGCAAAAACAGAAACAATGACAGGAAATGAAAACAAGGACCAAACCGAGGAAAAGCAAAGAGTCGGATGAAAAATCTGGAGTTTGTGCTGCTGCTGCTGGAAACAGCAACTGGAGAGCGAAAACTGCAGAGACGTCCTGATTCAGGCTGTTCACGAGCAGCAAACCGTTTCTCAGATACGACTGGATGGTTTTACAAAGACTTGAAGATGCTCCATCAGCACTTTGAGCCACCAATCATTTGGTTCAATTTGGTTAGCTTTTGAGTTAGCTCCCGCTAACTCAAAAGCTAACCAAATTGCTAACTCAGAAGCTAACGGCGTTAGCTCCCGCTAACTCAGAAGCTAACGGCGTTAGCTCCCGCTACCATGGAAACCTTGTGGGCCACCATCATCCTCCATGGCCGACTGGTTTCAGGCTCTAGTCTCTGTTCTCACATGTCTTATTGAGCAGGTAAAAAAACAAATAAATAGAATAAAACTGGCAACTTTCAGAAGTAAACAAAATTATATATATTTTCTAAAATAATTTAGAGTTTTAGATCACAAAGCACCAACTTTTAGGTTGATAGGAAAATGAAAACATTTAGGCCAACATGTTTTGGCCAATTATTTGATGCTTTTCTAAAAGCTTCTCCATGCCTTCAGACAGGCTCCCCGTTTACTTATAGACAGTTCACAGCTGACTCAGATGGTCTCCATTAAGCAAACAATGTTTGTTTTCTGTGCTCAAATAAAGAAACGTAAGAGAAAATCTCTAAACTGGAGTCTGTGAAGGCTCCGACTGCCTGGACCTAAAGAAGATCTGAAACGTCTTCTCTGCAGCTCCCAGATGCGTCTGGTTGGTTTTGAGAAAGTTTTAATAAAGTTAGAGACGAACCAAAGCCGAGGCTTGGAGGCCGGGCGCAGCGGGCGGAGCCGGGCGCAGCGGGCGCAGCGGGTGGCACCGGGTGCAGCGGGCGGCGCTGGGGGATGCGCCCGGCGCCACGCCGTCGGGTCAGATGGTGATGTAGTGCTGTCGCAGTTTGGCCTCCAGGAACTCGTGGGTTAAATTATGTCTTGTGATTATTCCAACAATCTGAAACGGAGAATTTGCTCAGACACAAGTAAAGAGTCTCTGCAGCTGTACGAACAGGAAGCACCAGAGTTTGAGGAGAACTTACTTCCCCAACAGCGTTGACCACTGGAAGGTGTCGCAGGCCCATGGTTCTGAACAGGTTGAACACCTGGGAGATCCGGGTGTTTGGTGAAACCGTGTAGGGACACGTGTTCATGTAGGGCGTCACATCCTAGCAACGCAGGGATCGTCATTTTACCGGCGGCTCTAAATCTCACTGAATCAAACTTATTCAGGGTCGGATGGGATGGGATGGGATGGGATGGGATGGGATCGGATCGTACCACTATCATGCGGGGGTTGAGCAGAGCCAGGTCCACTTCGTGGATGTCCGGGTACCGCGGGTAATCTTCAGTCATTTCTGTGAACGACAGCCTGGGCTGAGTGGCGCTCTGCACAGACGGAGACGCCTGCCATTAACAGGGAATAAAACGGATCTTTGAACAAAGGCAGGTGAACGTCTGACTGACCGACTGGTTCTCGGAGTAGCAGACGCCTCGGATGAGCAGGTTGACCAGCTGGGAGCGCAGGATGAGGCCGTGGAAGGTGAGCGGCCTGAATCGCTCCTCCATGCTCCACTCCTCGCTGGGAGACTGGTCTGGGTACAGGTTTGGGTAGGGAGCGTGTCTGAGGCGCAAACAGAACCAACGTTATTCTGCTGCGAGGGAATGAAAACATTTTGGAAGTTCAGATGGAACTAGATGTTATTAGATCTTATTTAGTTTTGAGTCTGATGTGAGACAGAATGACGTCCTGCAGACTTTCAGCTGTTCAGGTTGATTTCCTGCTACCGTCTCTCCAGCATCTGCTGCAGCAGGTCCTCTCCCTCCTCCGCCGGCTCCGCCGCCGCGTTCTGGTCGTCGCAGACGTTCCGCAGCTCGCTGGAGGGGTACGACTTCATCGACTGGCAGCGCCGCCGCTGCTCCGCCGCACGAGACACGATGTTGGATTTCTGCCAGGGAAAATAAAGGTAGAAGTGATTTTATCTCTACAGCACATCATCAGCAACCAGGCAAGAGAAACTGCAGTTTGGAACTTTTACAAATAAATGTTTTTCCCATATTTTCTGAAACTGTCGTCATGTTGTGACAGTTTCATCTGTGAACCCGACCACAGCAACCAATCAGAGCCGGGAGGCGGGGCCACGCTGCGAACCTTGAACCGAATGTTGTTGCTGATCAGGATGTTGCCCTTCATGAAGTCCCGCTCGTTCTGCCGGTTTTCCGTGACCACGGGAAAGGCGTGGTACACGGTGGTCCGCAGGATGCTGACCAGGGACTGGACGCGAGTGTGAGGGTAAACGTAGGTCAGGTTGGGCTCCATGATGTCGCTGGCCGTCAGCCTGCAGGGACGAAGGGAGGACACCAAACCTGAACACCGGCTGAGCAGGAATTCAGCTGGTCATTTTATGAGTAAACTTTATTTGATTTATTCTTCCAGTCTCATCTTACTTATCCATCTCCACCTCCGTCTCCCACTCCAGCAGAGGGACGCCTTTCAGCTGGATGTGGACGTCATAGATGCCCTTGTTGAAGAAATCTCCAGTCCATTTGGCAACCTACAGTTCAGACACAAGTTTAACTTGAGCTGCTGCTGCGTTATGATTGGTTGTGTCCAACATGGTGCTGTCACTAAGCCAGTTTGTCCAGAAGTCTGAGGTTTGATTCTGACGCAGCTTTGCAACCTGAAGCTGTAAACTCATAATGTTTCCAGAGGACAGAGGCTCTTTGGTCCTTTAAAACTCTAACATGTTACATGAGACACATGAACTCCTAACTGCGAACTCCACAGCCTGAAACCATCATGTGACAGAAAGGAAGCGGCGCTAGCACCATTAGCGTGATCATGATGGGCAGCCCGTATGTGATCTCGTTGGTGGACTCGATGAGGATGACGGTGAGGCTGATGGTCATCCGGACCACGCCCCCGAGGAAGGCGGCGGCTCCGATGAGGGCAAAGGTCCCCGAGTAGAGGTGGAGTCCCAGTTTCCTGAGAGAACAGATCCCAGTTAGAACCAGTAACAGACGCAGATCAGAGCCCAGGTTTAGTCTTCTACAGCCGTCCAGCTGCAGTCAGGCAACAACTTTGTTTTTTACACTTTGAGGATGTTTGCGACCAGCCGACCGAACGCAGCGCCACACAGGAGAGACGGGACGAAGAGGCCGCTGGGGACAGAGACGCCGTACGTCCAACACGCCAACAGGAAGTACAGCAGGAAGAAGATGGACAGAGTCACCGGGCTGAAGGTACCTGCAGCAGAATCACAATCTATTGATTGGTCCTCATCATCTCACCCTGTTGATTAATGATCAGATCGATTAATTACTCCTGCAATAAAACTTTTAATGTGTGCATTGAAAATATGGATAAACTCAAAGAGGCGACAAGAAGTAAATCAACATGCGTAGAATAGCAGATCTATGCACAGCAGGAAGCAAACAGGTTGGTGGTTCAAATCCTCACCGTCCTGGTGGAAGAGCTGGTGGATGGCCGCCTCCTGTGGGTTGAAGAACAACGTCGCCATGTCGTTGTAGGTTTTATTGGAGCAGAAAAACTGCCGGATGGTTGAGTTGATGTCTTCGCTGCCAGAAACCTGCAACGGAAAAACCGTCTGTGCCGACATGAAGCTGAAGAACGTTTTACTTCCTGTTCGTTTGTCACAGAATCGGTGAAAATGATCCATGAGCTCACTGTGGAGTTATGGGTCGTCGGGGAGGACAGGTCCCGACATTCACCCAGCAGAACGGAGGCCAAAAATATCACCACGGTGGTCACCATGGCAACCAGCAGACTCTCCAGGACCCTGGGAACAAAACGCCATCAGCCTGTTTATCACGCGGATCGAGGCGTCACCGTCCAGCCGCCGGGCGGGGCGCACCTGATGAACCGCGCTTTGGGGTGAATGTGCCTCATTCGGTACTTGGCCAGGCACTTGTTCATGCAGTTGAAGAGCGCCCCCAGCAGGCCGCCCACGACGCCCATCAGCACGAAGAAGCCAAGGTCCACTGCTGTCCACAGATGGCATTTCTTATCCCCATCTGAACACTGATGGACAAAGATTAAATGACCAAACCAGATATTTTAACTCTGACTTATTCAGAAAAAGACTTTATTTATGGTTGACAATCATGAAGCGTTTAAAACCTGCTGGTTTAAAACCAATGGGATAAATGTATAAATATATGATTTTAACAATCATCATTACACATCAGCAAATATAATGTCTGTTACTGGTTCCCACATAAACCAGTAACATGTGTCTGATGTGTTTCTGATGCTTGTATGATGTAAAGGGCTTTGCTCTGCTGTGGTGCTGAACGTCCTATAAAAATAATTTATATCAATGGTTGATATAAATTAAAGCCATTATTTTTATTTGTGTCAGTCGACAAAATAATCAACAGGAATCGATCATAACGTTCAAATCTAAACTGGATTCACCATTTTAATCTAAATCAACCAACTTCAGATGCAGTTTCACAATTTTACTGGTTCAAATGAAAAACATGAAACTTTTTAATCTCTCATTAATCTCTCATTAATCTCTCATTAATCTCTCATTAATCTCTCATTAATCTCTCATTAATGGCAGGTTAATGTTTAAAGACTGAATGATTTAATTTGGTCTCATTGAAAATCATTCACAGTTCAGCTTTAGCTTCTCTTTTGCTGTCAGTTTTTCCCTGCAGTAAAACATCTGATGGCTTCAGGCGTAGAAATGCTGCAAACTAACCCGACTCATGACCTCACCTTGAATTCTCCAAAGTTGAGGAGCCCAGGCAGCTGGAAGGAGCCCCATTTATTGAAGTTGATCCCAGAGCGGAAGAAGTTCAGCGTGAAAGTGGCCGACATCGAACAGAAGAGCTGAAAACACAGGATCAGGTCTGAGAAGGCAACATCTCTTCAGTTCCTTTCATGTAGTTTCTGTAAATCTGCGACGAGCAACATGTCGGAAAATCATCTTAAAGAGGAGGAGAAAGTTCAAACATCTCTTCCATCCGCGGCTTTCAATGCAACGTGGCTGCAGCATTTCTCTGGACATTATGCCGTTACCACAGCAACATTCTTCAGTCAGAGGCTTCTTCCCAAGAGCTGTAAAACTGACTGCTACTGCAGCATCACCATCCACAAATGGTGCCAACGTTACAACCCAGATCCATTTGTGCTCTCAGTCCATCTAAATACGATTCAGAGCCGCAAACGTTACAAAACAGAGATACTTTGAATTCTTTTATAAATATCTATTCCAGAATTTTTTTTTAATATTTAGGGAATATTATGTAAGAAGAATTATTACCTGTACTTTTAAAGTTATTTTGTAGTGAAAGTGCAGAGCAATCACTCCCACAAAAAACCAAAAAACTTCCACAACCTGCATTTATTACAGTTTTTAAAAAATGTACTTAGTTCTTTAGCATTTCTAGCTAAACTTATTTCTGTGCTGAAGTTTTCCTACAGCAGAACGGATCAGAGCTGCTTCAGGAAACGACAACGCACCACTTTCCAGGTGAGCGCCTGGTTCCAGAAGGAGGAGCCCTCCTCCAGGCTGAAGAGAGTGCCCCCTATTGGCGCCCCGAAGGCAGCAGCGACCCCAGCAGCGGCACCGGCTGACACAAAGTCCCGCTTGTCTCTGGACAGCAGATCGATCAGGAAACAAGACACATTTCCCAATGTTCGATACGAGAGATTAGCTGAAGAGTCAGCAGGTCGTACCTGTCACTGCGGAAATAAGGAAAATCAAATCTGATCCTCCTGAAGGTGATGCTCTGAAACTGATGGGAGGGAAGAGCAGAAAATTAGACGCTGTGGAGAGATCGCTCATCCATCAGCAGTCAAACAGAGACATGGTTAACCTGTGTGTGTGTGTGTGTGTGTGTGTGTGTGTGTGTGTGTGTGTGTGTGTGTGTGTGTGTGTGTGTGTCACCCTGAGGTTAACCATCCTCTCATGGTTAACCGGTTCAGAGGAACATCAGCAGAGGTTTCAGAAAGCAGCTGATCCGTGTGGCAGCGACGCACCTGAGGAAGGCCGGCGCCCACTATGGCCCCACTGTGGATCATCGGACCTTCCTTTCCCACAAACAGACCTGAGAGACAAACAGAGACGACTAGGAGCATCAAACACACCTGCAGCTCTGAAAGACATTTTCCTCATACAAAGTTCAATCAGAAGAGAAAAATAGAAAAACTGGAGGACTAGAAGGTCAAGTGGACCCACACAGAACCAACAAGAACCCAACAGAACCAGAACCAACACAGAAACCACAGAACCCACACAGAACCCACACAGAACCAACACAGAACCAACAGAGAACCAACACAGAACCCACACAGAACCCACACAGAACCAACACAGAACCCACACAGAACCAACAGAGAACCCACACAGAACCCACACAGAACCAACACAGAACCAACAGAGAACCCACACAGAACCCACACAGAACCCACACAGAACCAACACAGAACCAACACAGAACCAACACAGAACCCACACAGAACCAACACAGAACCAACACAGAACCCACACAGAACCCACACAGAACCAACACAGAACCCACACAGAACCAACACAGAACCCACACAGAACCCCCACAGAACCACACAGAACCCACACAGAACCAACAGAGAACCCACACAGAACCAACACAGAACCAACACAGAACCCACACAGAACCCACACAGAACCAACACAGAACCCACACAGAACCCACACAGAACCAACACAGAACCCACACAGAACCCACACAGAACCAACACAGAACCAACAGAGAACCCACACAGAACCAACACAGACCCAACACAGAACCCACACAGAACCAACACAGAACCAACAGAGAACCAACACAGAACCCACACAGAACCAACACAGAACCAACACAGAACCACACAGAACCCACACAGAACCCACACTGAACCCACACAGAACCCACAGAGAACCAACACAGAACCCACACAGAACCCACACAGAACCAACACAGAACCAACAGAGAACCCACACAGAACCCACACAGAACCAACACAGAACCAACAGAGAACCCACACAGAACCAACACAGAACCCACACAGAACCAACACAGAACCCACACAGAACCAACACAGAACCAACACAGAACCAACACAGAACCCACACAGAACCCACACAGAACCAACACAGAACCCACACAGAACCAACACAGAACCCACACAGAACCAACACAGAACCCACACAGAACCAACACAGAACCCACACAGAACCAACACAGAACCAACACAGAACCCACACAGAACCAACACAGAACCCACACAGAACCCACACAGAACCAACACAGAACCCAACACAGAACCCACACAGAACCCACACAGAACCCACACAGAACCAACACAGAACCCACACAGAACCAACACAGAACCAACACAGAACCAACACAGAACCAACACAGAACAGTCGATTCCTTCAATAATCCTCCGCTGCAGCTCTACCTCCTGCCACGCTGAACAGGACTCCAGCAGCTTTGCAGAGAAACGTTCGAAGTCGCACGATTCCTGGGATCTTCACTCCGTTCAGGTAACTTTTGATCTCTGGAATACCGGAGCCTGCAGCCACCGGCTGCAAGACGAGACGCATCGACACGTTTACGATGGAAAGGTTCGCAGATCGGCCTCATCCCAGCAGTGACGCTTTCCTTACCTCGATGAGGACGAGGAGGCTGGCGATGAAGACGAACAGCATGTTGAAGGAGAGCAGCTCCAGCAGAGACAAAGACAGACAGCCTCTGTCTGTGCATTTCTCTATGGCTGGAATCTGCAGTCAAGGAGCACTTCCTGTTTCACATGATGGAGCTTCCTGTGTGTTGCAACGCTAAAGGATACAATCAGCGACCACGGAGTATTTGATTTTAGTGAAGAGATGAACAAAGAAGTCCACAAACAGCCCGACCAGTCCGACCGTGACCCCGATCACGAACACCATCACCCACCGCACCGCCTCGTACTTCCTGGCTTTCTGAGGAAAAATTAAAGATGCATTCAGACGTCACACGTCAACCATCTTCAGATGATTTTATATTTATATCTTTTTCTGAAATGACAGTAAAGCTTTATGCATTTGCTCACCTTGTTGTCCATTCCCTCCAGAACCTCCACATACGGCTCGTTGATGCAGCGGTCATAATCCAGACTCTGACAACGACAAACATATTCACAGATTCATCTGGGGGTAACTTCATAAAACTCTGTGATAAACAGTTTGTTTCTGCATACTTTCCTTTCATATGGAACAACATTTTTATCCTTTTTAAAGCAGTTCTGACCAACAGTTTCATGTACAGGTGGAAGGTCCAGGTTATCACACCCAGATCAGGGATCAAAATTAGGGCCGTGACTTTAATGGGTTACATTTTAATAACTAATTACATAGATTTTAACACAATTAATTGCATTTTTTTTAAATCATGCAAAAGTTCCAGTATGCGTTTCTGGTAAACCTGTAAATCTGAGCCACATCAACACCAATGGATGTCAGAAATCCATGATCTCCTACTGAATAACTGGGTTCTGACAGGTCCAAATGCACAGAACCAGGATGTTCTGCGACCTGAAGTCAGGAGGTAATCAGGAGAAAGTGCTGATGGTGTGTAAAACTGGGTCACTCAGGGTCAAAGCAACACAATACCAAAGAAAAACTGCAGATCAGGAACACCTGAAAACTTCCCAAAGGTTCCTCACCTCGTAGTCCTTCCTGGGCAGAATCTCATCCTCATCATCCCGGATCTCCCCAAGAATTGTCTGAGAAAATATGAAAGAATATGAATATTTTAAAAAGTATGCACAACAGATTTAATCAGGACTGCAGTCAGCTGACTGACTGACTGACTGACTGACTGACTGACTGACTGACTGACTGACTGACTGACTGACTGTCTGCTGTCTGTCTGACTGACTGACTGACTGACTGACTGACTGTCTGTCTGTCTGTCTGTCTGTCTGACTGTCTGACTGACTGTCTGTCTGCTGCTAACTTCAGATGGACGATCAGGACAGATGCACAAAATACTAAAATGAGTTTATAGCAGCTGATAAACAGAATGAAATTAAACCAACAAATGGGAAGAGAATCTGATTCTGTCTGCGGAGAAGCTGATCATCTGAGGCTGGCAGGAGATGCTGCAGCAGCAGCTGCAGCAGCTGCAGGGTGGAGCAGAGCAGAGATTCCTGCAGGAACTCAGCGGAACCGGGCCAGAACCCGGGAATGCCCCACCGAACCCCGCCTTCACCGTCTGAACCCCCGCCGTCCTCACCAGCTCCTCCGGCGTCCGCGTCTCTCCCTCCCGGCAGCAGCACTGGCAACAAAAACAGCTTCTGCAGCACGCCATCTTTGCTGTTGTGTCATGCTGCCTTCAGGAGCCGTGGTAAAAAACAGAGTCCGCCGAGCGAAACGCTGAGAAAGAACCAAAAAACCAAGAGATGTGATTGAAATATAGTCAATATGACGTAATTTGCTTCAAGTTGTTCAAGTTGTTCATAATCTGACAATTTACTCATTCGGAATAATTTAATAAATACATCAATTTGTTTTGAAAGAGAATATTTCCCGAGGCAAGTGAATGCAACAGAGCTCCTCTCACGTGACCATTTTTTTTTGTTTGAAAGCTTTATTAGACAATTTTCCGTTAACAACAACAAAAATACTGGATAAAAAACTGGATAGTTATAAATATATCCATCGCTATAGAAATAAACTGAACTGAATAGGTTCATTATATTTCAGAATCACTTTTTTCTCTTAAAAAATAGTCAGAGGCAACATTGTTTTCTGATTGCTCCTTTAAACTCTGCGGTATTTTAATAAAACTACAAGAGATGCTGGAGTGGATTTATTTATGCAGTTAAAGGAGAACAAAAAGAAAATTAAAAAACAAACTTAATAAACTACTTTAATTAACTGGGCTTATTGCACTGTTAAATAAAAACTGAAATGGTTTTAGTGCATTGAGATGATATTTGTTGTGAATTGGCACAATATAAAAAGTAAAAAAAACAAAAAAAAAAACAAAAGCTCTTAAGCCAACAACCAATACTAAAGAGCAACTCAAAAATAGTTTAAAACCCCAAAAAAACAACGCAAAAAAAGTTTAAAAAATGTTAATTCATAGCAATGTTAAGGCATTTTACAGAAAGTAATATCAAATGAGTCATAAATTCCATTTGACTCCAGTTATCAATGCATTAGGTTCAGTTTTTTATTGAAGTAGTTTAAGTTTGTACCAAAGGAAACCCAGCAGATTACATGGAGACATTACTTACAGCTTTCACTCCATCTGACCAGCAGGGGGCGACAGGAAGTCGCCCGAGTTGAGTCGTTGACTTGACAGCAAACCCTCACACTAAGCAAGCATTTGGTGACAGTGGAGCGGAAGAACTCCACTCTACCAGGAAGAAACCTCCAGCAGAACCAGAACCGGGCTCAGTACCATCAGCCATCTGCTATGACCGACTGGAGCTGAGAGAAACAGAGCAAAAGCACAGGAGGTGAACTGATCAGGAGAACTTTCCATGTTTATGGAAGTGAAGAGTTAACAATGGTAGAAGGAGACCGGTTGGGTGATGGCAGCATCATGTTAGCTATTGGCCTCCTCTGGGAAGAAACCACAGCCAATCAGAACGCCGGACCAGGTGTAGCTTCTATGGAGAGAAAATAATATTTTATATCAATAGTACTAGTCATATTGACAGGTTAGGTTCTCCTACTCACTGTTCAGTTTGACCCTACATGTAATCAAACTTTGTTATTCAGCTTATGCAGTGTCAGTCAATGTCTGTAAGGAAAGGAACTTGAATAAACCACCAGAACCAAGCTGACTGAAGGCAGCCATTTTACACCAGTTAATAGTGTTGGGTCTTCACTAGAGCGCCATCTTCAGGTCTCTCTCCAGATCAGTTCAGTTGTTTCTGGTTTTATTTTTTCCTCTCTGTGTGCTGCCACCTTATCATGGAGGTTGGGTTTGAGTGTCCTAGAGCTCCTCGGAGCTGTCAGAGGCTTCAATCCTCTGGTTGGGTCGGCACAACCGGGCAGATGGCTCCTAGAGGAGGGATCGGACCAAGAGCAGCCCAGAGCCCGACTACAGAGGAAAAGGGAAGGGGAAGAAGTCATGAGAAACTCAGCATAAACATTACATTAAATATTTTAAAAAGTAAAGCTTCAGTCGACCAAGAAAAAGACGCAGCGTTGGTAACATTAATATTTCTGTCATGTCATTGTTTGTAGATGTGGATGGACTTCGTTGGACCCGGGTGTTTGTGTAAAAATAGGTAACACTTCATTTGACAGGCTGTGAGTAAGACTGACATGACGCTGTCATAAACATAACACCTGTCATAAGCATGAGTTAGTCTTCCCGAATATTTATGACCGTTGTCATACAGTGTCACTCAGTAAATCATGACACTTTTAAAACAAAATTATTCAAAATGTCTTTGTTCTGACAACTTGACATTAACCAAGAAATCAAGATCTGACATAAATTTCTTATAAATGTATTACTGGTTAAACCTCAAAATGATGTAGCTTCATTTTATTAAAGCTAAAGTTTAATAACACAGTAACACAAAGTGATTTTGATAAGTAATTACTGATCGATTACTTATCGAGTCTGACTATATCATAAAGTTGTGGTGAGGCAGGACGCAGTGGACCCAGGATGAGATGAATAGACGGTGGTTTAATAATGAAGTACCGCACAAAATAATCCGAAAGTCCAAAATCCAGGCAGAAAAGCTGGAAGGCAAAGGCTCAACGCTGGCAGCAAGTGGCAACGAATGGACAGCAGAACAGACGGGGACGAGACGTACGACTAGGACCCGACAGAGACACAGATGACATTAAATACACAGGAGGTCATGGGAAGACAGGACAAAACGGAGACTCAGAGACACAGAAACTCAAAGTAAACGCAGAAAAACTCAAATCAACACAGAGAACACCAAATCCTTACAGACTCCTGGATTTGAAATGGCAACATGTTAAATTGTTACTGTCTAAAGTGGTCTGTTGTCAATAACACGTTACTGATGTCACTGTTTTTTGGGGGGGGGGGGTTACACCTCACCGCCATATTGTGTCGCGTTAAAAAGCCTTCCCTTTGTTGGGGAACATTTAACTGTTTTAGGCTGTTTAGCTTCATGTTTCCATCCCATTTCTGACACAACTCAGATATCAGCTAAAGAGAAGGCCTTCATATTTCTTGGTTTGTTATTTAACTAATTTCTTACAGTTTAGCTAATAATCTAGCTAAATTGTAGCCAAACAAATTTTGGCTAAATTATTTGAATTGCAGGTAGTAAAGAATAATATTTATTATTTTTAGGATTTGCATTTTGGAAAAGTTAACAAATCTAAATATTTATTCAATTTAAATGTTTCCAGTCAATATTTAGTGTAATTAAAATGTGAATGTAATATTATGAATCACAGATTAAAAACTCAAGCTAACGAGGTCAAACATAAGGCACAGGGGCCAAATCCGGCCCGCCACATCCCTTCATGTTGTGTGCTTAAATATCATTTTGTCAATCAAATGAGTTTTTATCTGCATATTTTAACAGTTTAGTATGTTTTATCCACAGTTATGTTCTTAATATGCCCCAAAATGAAACTGAGTTCGACACCAGTCACTGCAGACTGAAGAACGTAACACCTTCAACCACTGGGTGGCAGTGTCCAATACGTAAAAAAATTCAGCAAGTTTACAGAAAAATCTAAACATTTTTATCTAACATTTTAAATGAGGAAGATATGAATTTGATTCTAAAATTGAAAATTCAGTTCCTTCCAAATCTAATTTTGTTGTACTTTGTTTCCTTACTATCAGGATTTCTGCATTTCTGTGGGTGGAAATTTGGCCTCAATCCACAGCTTTGAAGAAAACAGCTTCCTGAGTGACATGGTGAAAAGAGTGACGGGCCAACATCAGGTCACCTGGGCTGGAGGCCACGATGGCGTCCAGGTGAGTTCACAGAAATAAAGATATAAAAGAAATAAAGATATAAAAGAAATAAAGATATAAAAGGTCCAGCAAAATGTCCTGATTGTTTAACAGTATTTATGTTTCCACATGTATTAAACTTGAACATTGTATTGCACGTTGCTGTGTGTGTGTGTGTGTGTGCGTGTGTGTGCGTGTGTGTGTGTGTGTGTGTGTGTGTGTGTGCGTGCGTGTGTGTGCGTGTGCGTGTGTGTGTGCGTGTGTGTGTGTGTGTGTGTGTGTGCGTGTGTGTGTGTGTGTGTGTGTGTGTGTGTGTGTGTGTGTGTGTGTGTGTGTGTGTGCGCTCCCATAAAAACACTGTTAATCAACAGAAACTCAGTTTGTGTCACTCTGAAATCCAGTTTGGAATAAATGTTTGGATATGGGTCTGAATCAAACGTGTATGTTTACTCAATGCTCTTTATTCCATAATATAATAATGAAGTTCTGTGTTTATTGTCAATGTAATTAAGTCCAGTTGAGATGAAATGTGCTTTGGACGATGACTGTGGCTGAATTATTGTTTGTTCGGACTGGATGTGTGAACTACAGCAAGTGGGATAAAAAGTTTTGCTTCTACATGAAGTTAATTTTGTCTTTATTCAAACATAAGATTATTCCTTCTGACGTTTCATTTCCTTTAGGAGGGCAGATGGCTTTGGAGTGACGGATCAGCGTTCAAATATTCTCGCTTTGCTCCAAGGAAGCCTGATAATTATGGAAACGCGGAACACTGTCTGGAAATTAACTATCAAGGTAAAGATAAAACATTTTTTTAATTGCCAGTTATTTGGTCATGTGGAAATTCTTTTGTAACAGACGTCTGATAAACACCTACACATCAGGGAGATGCTAGTCTACACATTTCCTGTCACTGGAATGTAACCAGACCAGATTGGTCAAACTTTAAAATGCAAAAAGAAGAAACAGGGACTAGAGACAAAGCAAAGAGAAAATGTAATAGCAGAACTGTTAAACTTTGCTTTTCTTGCTTATTTCAAAATGTTAAACATGAAAAACCCACCAAATATCAACCATTATTGAGGGAAATTCATTGACTACTGAGCAGAGATGAAAAATTGTGCAGCAGATTGTTGCAGGCTTCAGAGATTCTTGGCACAAATAAATGGTCTTAGATAATAGCAGTAAAAGTCGTTCCACTTGTTTACTGGTGGAGAAGAAAAAAATCAGGCATGAATAAACATTTGATTCCAATAACATCCTTCTTATTTAACGTTTTACTGCTTTTTAACTATATTTTACTTTTAACACGACACAGATTCAGTTTTCAGCCTTCAATCATTTTAGCTTAAAATAACTAATTTTTGTGTAGACTAGCATCTTCCTGATCTGCAGGTGTTTATCAGACGTCTGTTACAAAAGAATTTCCACATGACAAAAAAAATAAAAAATTAGAAACTGATGCACAGACTGATAAATACTTTTAAACCTTTTGTTTAAACTTTACCGCAGCATTAATGAGCTTTCCGACAGGTGAAAATGGTGAAATACATTGCAAACACATGAATGACTCAAGCTCCAAAACAAACACACAAAACCACAGAACGTGAAATTCCTCTGGGAATTTCTATAGACCGGTGGGAGAGTCGACTGACAAATCCAAGACCAGTAAAGAAGGGATGTCATGACTTAAAGCGACGTCCAGAGGAAAGGTGGAGGAAGAAAAGGTACGTAATGATTCAAGTCTTTTCTAAACATGCAGCATTTTGAAACAGGAGCATGTTTATAAAGGTAATGCCTCCCTCTAGTGGTTAGGAGTACTTCTGTTTTGTAGCATCCTATTGTACTTGGTGGTGCGTTTACTGTTTACAGTAAACCCAAAGGTCTCAAAGGCCACTGTAGTGTTGTCTTGCATTACTTTCTTCAAGTAACAGACAACTTTTGAATTTGAAGAGGATTTAATGCAAAAAAGTTTGAAATTGAAATGAGACAAAACTCAGACAAATACTCCAAATAAAAATACAGTAAAAATAAAAATATTAGCTAATAAGGCTCATTTAAACTTGGAATTCCCCTTATATTAAGATAGATAAGGCTGAAATATATAATTTGACCATGTAATGTTTTAGGAATATTTTAAGTTTTGAGGTCAGATGAAGCATTTTTGTAAATAAACCCCAGGAACCTCAGCCAATCATGGCCGTATTAAATATGGAAGGTAAGACTTAAGGCATGACAGTATATGCAAAGTTTGGCAAAAATAAAATTACCAGTTTTTGGGTGAAAACAATAAAACGTCCTAAAAGTTTCATGTCTGGTTGGCGGCCATCTTGATCTGATCCAGATGACAGCAGGCAGCGTTTTCACAGCCATTCAATCAACTTCCTCCACATGTTACTTCCTGTTCAGCTTCCAGTTCAGACTGGAAACAGTCTTTAAACTGACTTCATAGTTTGGAAGGAGTTTGTCAAAGTTTCCTCTCCATCAGGCTGTTTGTAGCGAACAAAGGCAAACTGAGCAAAATGTAAATGCAAGTCAGGTTTATTGAAGAAAGTTGAAATAAAAGCAAAAAGAATGAAGATTGGGGAAGAAAAACAAATAAAATGCAAAGAAAACTGGAAGACACTGAAGAGACATGGAGCTGCACATCAGTGGATCACATCATCTGTAGATGTTACTGATTGTGATGCATTTCGTCCTCAGCACATCAGATCTGATGGTCGTTTCATTCAGTTTGAAGTTAAACTGAAACCTAGAATTATATTAACAATATAATTATAGCAGAATGCATTTTAGACATCAGAAAGTAAAATATCACCAGTTCTAAACCTGCAACAAGGCATTTGGAGACTCAAGGCTGGTTTTCTGACTTTGATGCAAAAATTAAATGTATTCTTTCTAAATAAATGCAGAAAGACCAAGGCTGGGATTCAAACCGAGGACCTTGTTGAACAAGGCATTAGTGCTACTGACTGTGTTACTGAGCTGGACTGGAACATTAAAGCTGATGAAGGAAAAGTTTTAACAATACTGCAGAGTTTGGACAAAACCTGCTCCACAGGATCGCCATGGCAACCAAACTCCAGGTCTGGATATTTTATGATGTGATGCTAACTTTTTTATACAAAAAGGAAGAAATTAGAGGAATGGAAAAACAGGAATAAACAAATTAATAAATAAAATTAATACATAAAAAAACAATATGAATGAAATTTAAAACTTAAAAATGTAACCTTGCTTATATGGATGAATTTAGAATAAAAAAAAATATATCAGTTAATTAATCTGCCAATTAAATATCTGGATTTGTTAAGGTTAAAAACATGGTGAATTAAGCTGCTATTGATGGAGTTTCCTTTTAATAAATAAAAAAAGTGTGACATGAATGGTTTTCAATGTTGTTATTGATTTTTAGAAAGACTGTACTGAAGTTAGACCATAAACTCACTTGAACAAATATATAGCACCTCCAGGTACTTGTAGGTTCCAGGACAGGGATCTCCAATCACAGAATTACTGGCTGTGACAGTGCACTCCGATTTCCCCTCACATCTGTGGATTCAGATAAAAATGTTTTCCTTGAAATTGTGATGTGGTGTTTCTTGGATTTGTTCAATTAATATTCTGTTTGAAAAACCTTTAACAAAGACTGAAGCTCTGTACCTCTCAAGTACTGAATCTGCCTTTGCAGAACAATTAGTATTATTTGTGTGTTCGTCAGGAATCCCTTCAGAGCACGTCGTCCGATCGCTGCGTCCGTATCTAGCACTGATCACAAATAGCGCCCCACTGACTGTTGAAAGATAAAAGAGGAAATGTTGGAAATCTGAATGTATTCATGCTGTAATGCTACAGAACAACCAGTAAAACCAGTGACCTTACCACACTGGATGTGACCAACTGATCCCTCACATGTCACATGGGACCTTATTCCTGAGAACGACCTTGGTTCTGTTATATGACAGATTCAGATCATATTAATATCAGACATTGAAAAGTTCAGCTATCCAGGATCTAAAGCAAAATTTATGTTTCATAATTTTACATTCAATGATCTTCATACTGAAACTTGAAACACTAACTTTTCAGATTTTGAAAACCACGTCCTGCCTGTTAAAAAAATAAATAAACAAAATACAAAATTAATCACAAATGGAAACGACAGAGGATATTTACTTCAAGCTTCTTGGAGCTGTAAGCATCAAATTAAAATCCTGTTAACAACTAAACAGGAAAACTATAATTGCTAAATAAAACCAGTAAAATAATGTTTTTTAACAGCAGATACTCAAACCACAAAGAGAAGAGAAGGTTTTTCACTCACATTGATTTCCAGGACGAATCCACAGAGGAACAAAGTAAAAAGGACGAATTTCATCTGTATGAAAACAGGAAACATTCAGTTACTCTGAGATGACTGAGAAAAACTCAATGATTTTATTAAACATTTTCAACAATCCGCTCAACTAGAAGACACATTTTAATTAATTAATATGAACATAAAAGATTTTACAAAGATTCAAACTTACTATTCCTTTTTTGTAAGTTTAAATCTTAGCATATAAAAAATGCAACTATAGGTTGACATCCAGTTTTAGTCAAATCTTACCTTGTGATGAAGAATCAAAGCAGCAGCAGGACTTTCTGGAAGCAGTGTGTCTTCAACAGGGGAATGGAGGGTTTATAAACCTTCACTGATGATCTGGCAGAGGAAGAAAATATTTTTTGCTCCTTCAACAATTCAGCCTGCTGAGTTTTTCTAACCAGAAGTTCAGGTTGGTGAAGGGTGTGTCACACCTGAAGCCATTTCTCCTCATTCCTATCGATAAATCATTGATCATCTCTTTATAGCCCCCAGCCCAGCTAGCAGGTCACACCAGACTGATATTTTCCCTAACCCTAACCTCGAGTTAGCATAGACAGAATGTTTTGCTCTCATGGTCATGAATGTGTTTTTTGAGCAGGAAGCTTTTGGGCGAGTCTCAGAATCTATCAAAAAAACTGATTGTAGAAAATCTTCCCTCATAAAAATCAGGAAAATTCAGGATATTTCTCAGCTGAATGTTTATTTATTTAGCCTCAATCAATGAATTACAATCCAATTATGGAATATATATGAAACCACTTATCCATGATTCATTGATTCATTTCAAAACGAAACAGGAATAAGATAAAATCTGTTTTATAAATGAATCGTGTTTTTGCTCAAATTGTTTTTGTCTTGAAACAGCAGAAAGTCGCTGTTTTCATCTCATTTTCCCCTGAAGCTTCATGTTGGCTGGAAACCTGGAGCAGAGATTTTTCGCCTGTTACAAACTCAGAGACAAAACAACACAAATCACAGCACGAAGGTCAAGAGGTCATCTCATAACCTCAGCCCAGTCTGCTTCTCTCTCCTCAAACAGGTAATGGCGGCTGCCATACCAGGTGAACCCAGGGGGGCAGCTGCCGCAGGAATCCGCTGCAGCAAGAAGGCTGCGTCATCACCATCATCATTATTCTATCAACGCAGTCTAAAAACAAAGAGCACTATATCATAATGTCTGCAACACTCTATTAAGCACAGAGAACATAAAATAGTACATTATAGTTGAAGGTACATGGAACATTAACCTGTAAATTTAAAATTATTTTACAAATACATTAAAGAAATGATGCACACATTCTGCATCTACAGCTTTGCTTGTGGAGAGTTTTTTCATCTGAAGACCTGCAGAACTACATAGTGATCCAACACCGGAACGATTAGAGAACGAACCTGGATCAACAGGACAACTCACCTGTGAATAAAAAAAACAACAAAAGGTCAAATTTTAACATTACATTTAATACATTTTTAATACATTTTCCAAAATGCACAGAGAAGTGAAGGATTTTACTCACATTTACTTTAAACTTGAATCCACAAATGTCAAAGCAAAAAGGACAGATTTCATTTGAATGAAGATGGGAAAAATTTCCTCTAAACATTCAGACACATAATCCAGAAATATTATTTTTAGAAATATGCTGAGTGAGTGGCACATTTTCCCCATTAGTATGAGCATGATGAAAATCAATGTAGCAAGTTTACGTGACTTAACAAGCACTGATCAAGCACAGAGAGAACCGTTAACTGTAAATGTGATGTGGATGTTTCTGCACTTATGCTTGTTTTTCCATCTTTGTGGGACCTTTCCAAAACTCAATTCACACCTTGGTCCTAAATCTAAACCAGGACCAAAAAACAGCATTTCCATTGTGGGGACCAGGCTTCTGTCCCCACAAGGAGCAGCGGGTCCCCACAACGGTGGACATGTCAGGAAAACCCAAAAGGGAATAGAAACACACACACACACACACACACACACACACACACACACACACACACACACACACACACACACACACACACACACACACACACACACACACACACACACACACACACACACACACACACAACCGAACTAAAAACTGAATTATTTAATGTAAGGCTGTGTACACATTCCTCTGTGTCTTTTGTTTTATTTTGGGTGAAGTAGTTTACCAAGTGAAGCAGTTGGACAGAAAGGCTATCATTAACCTTTATATTAAAGAAAGAAAAATGAAAATATTTTCAAACTAAATCTGTGATATTACTTTATTTATTATGTTTAATTGCAATTCAGATTATTTTCATTCAGCTTCTTGAGGAAGCTAAGATCCTTCCAGGTTTGCAGCAAGATGCTGCAGATCTTCTCTCAGTCTGTTGCCCTCTGCGTCATCTGTTGGGGCAGCAGAATCAGAGCCTTCATCGGCATCCTGATGAAGAAGGCGACTTCTGCTTCTATTCTGGGCACAACTGGGGAACATCTGGACATGATGAAGATGACGAGGCACAAGATTATTTATAAAATCAAGAAAACTATCGACAACCTTGACGACCTCTTCAGACTGTCTCGGGAAAAGAGTGTCTTCAGTCAGAGGTTTCTTCAGAGTCACTGTAATGCAGACTGCTACAGGAAATGATTCCCGTCAACAACCATAAGCATCAATAAGAACTGAAGAATTTTAATGAATGAGTTACAACATTTAATTTCCCATTGCCATCAATAAAGTATTTCAAACTTTTAACTTCAAAGATTGGAACCTGTTTTTGATTTATGCATAGAAATTTGAGGCATGTGGCTCTTGATTCAAGTGCTTGATGGGTTGAGCTGCTTTAACTCATCTGTAAGTGTTCAAACTAAAGGATGCACTAGTTGGTGCAACTTAAAATATGTACTTCTATCGACTTGTTTGGTTAAGTGCAGTCGATTTCCAAGCTTTTTGAAGTATTAGTAACTAATTAGATTTTACAGTGTAGATGATAGCGGCTTTTGGCAGAAGAGATCTCTTGTAGCAGTCAGTATTACAGTGAGTCTGGAGAAGCCTCTGACAAAGACAGTGTCATGAAGAGAACGGTCAGGGTTTTCAAAATCTGAAGATATAATTTTTATTCGATTATCATGATTTTAAGATTTAAAACCAAAAATGGATGAAAGGAAGCAAAAACGCCTTTAACAAATAAATAAATAAAAATAAAAACTAAATTTAGACCAGAGAATTTTCAAATGTTTCATGAAAACACCAATATTTTGTGTTTAATTAATTTGCCAATGTAATGTTCTGGGTTTGTTAATCAGGCTAAAGAACAAAGTGAATAAAGCTGCTACTGATGGACTTTTGTTTAGAAGAGGCGCAACATTAAAACGAGATGAAAAGCATCCATAAAGTGTCTGTTTGTGTTGCACCAACTTGTTGAAGCTGTTCCTGTTTTCAGAGAGATTTTAGTGAAGTGAGCCTGAACTCACCGTAACAAATATATTCCACCTCCAGGTACTTGTAGGTCCCATAGCAGGGATCTCCCAACACATAGTTCCTGGCTTTGACTTTACACCACTGTTTCCCATTGCATCTGTGGATTCGGGTCAAAGTCAGCGATTTGCCTTTCTTAGACGTCCTCGTTCACTCATTCACATCCAGTTTGATAAACCTTCAGGAAACACTGAAGCTCTGTACCTCTCACCAACTTTCTCTGCGTCTATGGAGCACTCGGTGTTCTTTAGCTGGTCGGCAGGTCTCCCAGCGCTGCACCTCTTCCTATCACTGCGTCCATATGTAGCATTGGTCACATAGATGGCCTGACCTTCTTCTGCCAGAGACAAGAGGAAATGTTGGAAACCTGAATGTATTCGTGGTGTAATGCTCCAGAACCGACCAGTGAAACCAGTGACCTTACCACAGTGGAGTTGAGCCACTGTTCCCTCACATGCCACGAGGGATTTTTCCTCTGGGAGGCATGCTGCATATGAGACATTCAGATCATATTAATATGAGGACACAGAAAAGTCCAAACACCCATAAACTAAAGATAAATTCATGTTTAACAGTTTTAGATCCAATAAATGATGAATGTTCAACATCAGCCTTCATGCCCAGCTTGTCTTCACACTACAACCTGCAGCGCCACCTTGTGATCTCAAACCATCAGAAAGATTAAAGCACAAACCTCCTGATGAACTTTTCCCCTGTTAATCAAAAGAGACAGATATAAAAAATAATTACTTATGAAAAACATTTTTGTCTTCAAAGTTTTTAGAGTTGATTGACGATAAAGTTATCATCGTTTATCTGCAGTTCATTCAGACACATTTCAGTGTTTCACTGCCTGTTTCATATATGGACAAAATAAAGAGATAAAAACACTAAAAGTACATTTTTAACAACTGATCTTCTAAACAGCAAACAGAAGAGAAAGATTTCACTCACATTTACTTTGAGCATGAATCCACAAAGGAACAAAGTAAAAAGAACAAATTTCATCTGTAAGAAGATAAGAAACATCAGTAACTCTGAGATACGACTGAAAATATTAGATGATTTTCTACAACATTTTCAACAAGCTCCTGAACCAGATGATACATTTCATCCATCAATATGAACATGATGGAAACAAGTTTTCATGTTTCTGAGAATCAGAACTAGATTTTATCATAAAATATATCAGAAGAACAGAATTGTAAGCAGGTTTTAGTTTTGCGTTTGTTGAGTCAAATCTTACCTTGTGATGAAGAATCAAACCAGCAGCAGCAGAAACCAGATTCACTGGAAGAAGTGTGCCTTCAACCAGGGAATGGAGGGTTTAAATACCTTCACTGATGATCTGACAGAGGAACAAAATGTCTTTATCCAGGCAACAATTCATCCTGTTGAGGTTCTCAGACCAGAAGTCCTGGTGGTGATGTGTCAGGTTAACTTTCTGTTTGGATCAGCTGTTCTTGAACGTCTCCTGTTATTGCCATCAGGACAGTGCTGAGTTTGTTCTGCTGGTTCTGCTGACTGTGGCCTGATGTTGGCAGAGGTTGCTTGTTTCTGATTCAGAAAGCAAAATATTTTTTGATCATGATCCGGATTCTTAAAATTCTTGTCCCTTTAAGAAAAAATGCAATTTCACAACAGATCTGCGATTTGGAAATGCATTGGAATCAAGAAACAGTTGGTTAATTTGAGGAAACATGTTGCATGTTTATGATAAGGACAACACTGGAGGACAAAAATACTTTGGCTATTTAAATGTTGCTTATCCAAAAGTCAAGAAAAGACTCACTTGTTAGTTTTGCTAAAGGCAATAAGTGAGGATTGTGCTTCTTGAGTTGATGGAGGGGCTGAAAATACATTTGCATTGTTTAAAAGCATTTAAACAATGACTAATGGGTTTTACTTTGACTAATGAGCTCATTAGTCAAAGAAAAACTACAGGCAACATTTTAAAAAATGTGCAGAACAACACGGTCTGACTTTTCTATATTTCTGATTATTAGAGCTTATCTAACCTTTTTCTGTTTCCTAGAAGTCACAATGTTAACATCAGGCTTAAGTAGTTTGGAAAAACCGTTTGGATTTTATACTGTTGCTAAACAATCCGATGCTTTATTTTCCTAAAAAGTTTGCTTTAAACATTTTGTCTTTGAGAAGGAGCTCTTATCATTAGATATCACACCATCCACAGCAGATATTTATGCCTAAATCTTAATCCTTTTGTAGTTTATAGCATGTTGCTGATGCTAATGGGGATCTCATTCAACATAAATAATCATAAACATAAACATGAACCTCCAGTCCCAGACAAAGCAGCAGAGACTCTGGTGCAGAAACATCCACATCACATTTACAGGTAACGGTTCTCTCTGTGCTTTTCCAGAATCCCACTTGAGGCCTTTGAAACGACTTGGTGCCCATTTCCAGGCTGAAATATCAAAGATTCATCTCCTCTCTCTTCCTAAATGTATTTACATCAGGGTATGATAAATAAATTTAGATAGAATTTAAATGAATTAATCATTTAAAACAGCATTTTGTTTTTACTGGGATCAACTTTGCATGACACTAAAATTTGTCCACAATCTGACAAAACTGAGAAAAGCAAATTCAGAAGGAATCGTTAGCTCCAACATGTTTCCAGAGATATTAGGAAGGTTTTAAGTATTGAACTAATCCAAGAGTAAAATAACTGGGATTTCATAGAGCTGATAAAGACATCAATGGTTTATGATTCCTGTATGAAACCAGAGAGCGGATGGAGACGGCTGACAGAATCACGGTCCACATCAAGGCCAAGAATCTCTGTTAACAGAAAATCCCACCTGGCTGCTGCAGCCAGTATCTAAAACCCAACCGGGTTTTTCGTCCCATCATTTTCAGTCTGGTGTGACCTGCTAGCTGGGCTGGGGGCTATAAAGAGATGATCAATGATTTATCGATAGGAATGAGGAGAAATGGCTTCAGGTGTGACACACCCTTCACCAACCTGAACGTCTGGTTAGAAAAACTCAGCAGGCTGAATTGTTGAAGGAGCAAAAATATTTTCTTCCTCTGCCAGATCATCAGTGAAGGTTTATAAACCCTCCATTCCCCTGTTGAAGACACACTGCTTCCAGAAAGTCCTGCTGCTGCTTTGATTCTTCATCACAAGGTAAGATTTGACTAAAACTGGATGTCAACCTATAGTTGCATTTTTTATATGCTAAGATTTAAACTTACAAAAAAGGAATAGTAAGTTTTAATCTTTGTAAAATCTTTTATGTTCATATTAATTAATTAAAATGTGTCTTCTAGTTGAGCGGATTGTTGAAAATGTTTAATAAAATCATTGAGTTTTTCTCAGTCATCTCAGAGTAACTGAATGTTTCCTGTTTTCATACAGATGAAATTCGTCCTTTTTACTTTGTTCCTCTGTGGATTCGTCCTGGAAATCAATGTGAGTGAAAACCTTCTCTTCTCTTTGTGGTTTGAGTATCTGCTGTTAAAAACATTATTTTACTGGTTTTATTTAGCAATTATAGTTTTCCTGTTTAGTTGTTAACAGGATTTTAATTTGATGCTTACAGCTCCAAGAAGCTTGAAGTAAATATCCTCTGTTGTTTCCATTTGTGATTAATTTTGTATTTTGTTTATTTATTTTTTTAACAGGCAGGACGTGGTTTTCAAA
This sequence comes from Poeciliopsis gracilis, assembly GCA_911649635.1. Lineage (NCBI taxonomy): Eukaryota > Metazoa > Chordata > Actinopteri > Cyprinodontiformes > Poeciliidae > Poeciliopsis > Poeciliopsis gracilis. The sequence goes on along the minus strand of CAJVRI010001526.1, from coordinate 2,343,333 downwards.
ATCTGAAAAGTTAGTATTTCAAGTTTCAGTATGAAGATCATTGAATGTAAAATTATGAAACATAAATTTTGCTTTAGATCCTGGATAGCTGAACTTTTCAGTGTCTGATATTAATATGATCTGAATCTGTCATATAACAGAACCAAGGTCGTTCTCAGGATTAATATCCCTTGTGACATGTGAGGGATCAGTCAGTCACATCCGGTGTGGTAAGGTCACTGGTTTTACTGGTTGTTCTGGAGCATTACAGCATGAATACATTCAGATTTCCAACATTTCCACTTCTGTTTTCCAACAGTAAATGGGTCTATATCTATGCTCAATGCAACATTTGGACGCACTGATCAGACGATGTGCTCTTATGGGAAACCTATCAACATGACAACAAATACTAATTGTTCTATGAGGGCAGATTTAGTGTTTGAGAGGTATAAAGCTTCAGTCTTTCCTAAGGGCTTTCAAATCTGGATATGTATTCATAAATCCAAGAAACACCAAATCACAATTTCTAGAAAACTGACTTTGATCTGAATCCACAGATGTGAGGGGGAATTGCGGTGCCCTATCTTAGCCAGTACCTCTGTGTTTGGAGATCCCTGTCCTGGAACCTACAAGTACCTGGAGGTGAAATATCGTTGTCGGAGTGAGTTTATGGTCTAACTTCGCTAAAAACCTTTTAAAATTCAAGAACAACATCAAAAACCATTCACGTTGCATTTGTTTTATTCAGGTAATTTAAATTTCCATCCTTTATGTTAAGAAATCTCCATCATTAGCAGCTTAATTTACCATGTTTTTAACTTGATTAACAAACCCAGATATTTAATTGGCAAATTAATTTACTGAAATAATTTAGTTTTTTTGTGTCAGATTTCATTTTTATTTTTAGTTTTTACTCATTATTGTTTATTATTCATATTGTTTCTTTATTTGTTTATTCCTTTTTTGATTCCTCTATTTCATTTTTTTAAATTTAGCATCACATCATAAAATATCCAGACCTGGAGTTTGGTTGCCATGGCGATCCTGTGGAGCAGGTTTTGTCCAAACTCTGTAGTATTGTTAAAACTTTTCCCTCATCAGCTTTAATGTTCCAGTCCAGCTCAGTAACACAGTCAGTAGCACTAATGCCTTGCATCAACAAGGTCCTCGGTTTGAATCCCAGCCTTGGTCTTTCTGCATTTATTTAGAAAGAATACATTTAATTTTTGCATCAAAGTCAGAAAACCAGCCTTGAGTCTCCAAATGCCTTGTTGCAGGTTTAGAACTGGTGATATTTTACTTTCTGATGTCTAAAATGCATTCTGCTGAGATTATATTGATATTTTCCAGATCCATTACCACGTAATTGGCCCAAAAACGACCATCAGATCTGATGTGCTGAGGACGAAATGCATCACAATCAGTAACATCTACAGATGATGTGATCCACTGATGTGCAGCTCCATGTCTCTTCAGTGTCTTCCAGTTTTCTTTGCATTTTGTTTGGTTTTTTTTCCCCCCAATTTTCATCCCTTCTGTTTTTATTTCAACTTTCTTCAATAAACCTGACTTGCATTTACATTTTGCTCAGTTTGCCTTTGTTCGCTACAAACAGCCTGATGGGGAGGAAACTTTGACAAACTCCTTCCAAACTATGAAGTCAGTTTAAAGACTGTTTCCAGTCTGAACAGGAAGCTGAACAGGAAGTAACATGTGGAGGAAGTTGATTGAATGGCTGTGAGAACGCTGCCTGCTGTCATCTGGATCAGATCAAGATGGCTGCCAACCAGACATGAAACTTTTAGGACGTTTCATTGTTTTCACCCAAAAACTGGTAATTTTATTTATGCCAAACTTTGCATATACTGTCATGCCTTAAGTCTTACCTTCCATATTTAATACGGTCATGGTTGGCTGAGGTTCCTGGGGTTTATTTACAAAAATGCTTCATCTGACCTCAAAACTTAAAATATTCCTAAAACATCACATGGTCAAATGAGCTCAGGATTTTGGAATGCTTATTTGAATTGTTCTAAATATTTCATTCACTCCATGTATGGCCATATCTTCCAACGCTTCACTCTGGGTTTTGTCACAAATTTGTACTTAACACAAACATCTGTATCTTCCTAAATCCTTTGACAATCCCAACTAAATTGCTCCCAATATTGGGTCATGTCAGCCTGAGTCATTCTGCAAAGTTTGGCAAGAGTCAAATTCACATTTATCTTGGCCAGCAAGACTCTTAACCTTTCAGGGTCTGATCAAACCTGCGCCCCCTCCAGGATGTCTCCTAGATAAAACACCGAAGGAAGGTGAAACTTGCACCTCTCTGCCTTTACAAAGAGGCGATTCTCCCGGAGGCACTGCAGAACAAGATGTACGTGTCTGTTATGCTGCTCTGGGCTCTTACAGTAGATAAGTATGTCATCGAGATAAACAAAGACAAATATGTTGAGAAAGTCGCAGAGGATATCGTCAATGAGGGCCTGGAACACTTCTGCTGAGTTACATCGTCCAAAAGGCTTCACCAGATACTCCAAATAGCCGATCGGGGTTTTAAATGCCACTTTCCACTCATCTCTGTGGCAAAAACAGATGAGGTGACAGGCATTACGGAGGTGATGCTTGGTGAAGATGGTCGTCTCCTGAACCAGTTCTAACGCTGAGAAGAGTCGGAGGGGGTATTTATTCTTTATGGTGAAACTATTTAAGCTATTTTCATCTATACAGGGTCGGAGGGAGCCGTCCTTCTTGCTGACAAAGAATAAGCCCGCTCCAAACGGGGAAAATTAAGAACGGATTATACCGGCAGTGATGGTCTCATTTATGTATTCATCGCCTGACATTCAGGTTGTGAGATAATGTACAAACGGCTAGATGGAGGGGGTGCTCCAGGCAAGAGGTCGGAGTCATATGAGTGGTGTGGGGGATGGAAAGAGCCTTGTCCTTGCTGACCTGCTTGACCTCCTTGAGATCATGGTAAACTTTGGGGGTGTCTGTTAGATCGATAGGGTCTGCCTCATGACTGGCCGCCGGAACGGGACTTGGTGGGACGGCAGACTGCAGACAGGAGGAGAGAGAATGTGAAAACCATGCTTTGGCCTGGGAAACAAAAGCTTGATCTATTCAATTATAGATCACTTCTCCTCACCTCTAATGCAATGAGGAGAAGCGAGTCAGGGCTCATTGAGAACGTGAAAAAAGGCTCTCTTTAATACACAGGCATTCCAGCCTGAGGACGTGGCTAGGGTACGAAATTCAATGAAAAACTCTGCCACTGATCTTTGTCCCTGCTTCAAGGACAACAAACGGTGGGCTACACCTGCCTGATCAGCATCCTTATTAATTTAAACTCTTCAATGACTTGCTTCAAAGTGCAACCAAAACTGGAACAGTCAGTGATGCGCGTCTTGGCCCGTCTTAGCGCCTTCTGAAATACAAGCCCAAGAAAAAATTAAGATTTTCCTTCCCGCACCTTTGTGGGAAGGAATGCAGCGAGCGGTTAAATACAAGCAAGCATTGTAGGAGAAATCCTCCAGAGCTGCCCGCATCACCTGAGAATTTCTCGGGGTTAGGTGAACTGACATCTCGTGAGGTGGAAAGCTGCTGGGTGGCTGGTAGATCCTCCACAGGGAAGGTTGGTTTCTTGGACTGTTACCTTAGCAATAGTGGAGCTACCTGCTCCAGGGTTTGAGTAGTAGCTTCTTGCCAAGAGTTCTCAGTATGGCGTCATGCGACTCGATCAGACAGTGCTGTTCTGCCATTGTTCTCCTGAGGGCATCTACTGGGTCGTATTGGCCAGCGTGTTCTGCCATGCTTTTGGAAATCGGTTTAACCTACATGCAGAAACACCATGGAGATCAGAACAGCACTTTTGCTTGCTTTACAATAGTGCGACAGCGTATTAAAAAAGGAGCCCAACACTGAAACAAAACCCACTGGAAGATGGGCTCAGAATATAGTGCTGGAGGAGCGATCCACTAGGGAGGGGGGACGTGGGAATAAGAGGACGAACGGGGCAGCTGGGACCAACTGGGGAAGCTGCGGGGGAAACATCGCTGTGGAAATCGCTCCGAACCAGAGGAAAGAATCCATGATCTTGGTGGAATCCTGTGTAACAGCGTACCTAGTGAGGCAGAACCCAAACGTAGATGAGAACAACTAAAAAGTCTTCAGACAAGGACCTGAAGTTTAGAGGGGGTGGAGTTACCACAGAGGCGAGCACTCTGCTGTCGGAGAATAGGCCACTGGCTCTTCTTATGAGCCACCTATGAAAGATGATTACTCACAGCAGGTGTGTGGTAGAAACTCACACACCTCTACTCCCATCCTGCTCTCTGAGGACATCTAGTGAGGAAGGAAGGGACTTGCAGGTGATGATGGAGCTTCCAAACAATTTGACCATAATAAGATTTGTATTTGGAGTATTTTTCTGTTTTGTCTCATTTCAATTTCACACTTTCCTGCATTAAATCCTCTTCAAATTCAAAATCGGTCTGTTCCTTGAAGGAAGTAATGCAAGACAGTTTAACAGACTGAGAACATCAATAAAGTCCTGATGTACATGTACATTGCACCCAATATACTGTTGCACATTGGCTCTGTCCTGATGGAGAAACAGGAGACGTTCAAGAACAGCTGATCCAAACAGAAAGTTCTCTACATCATCACTACATCATCGCAACGGCTGATAACCGTGGAACCGACTGGACAACAACAGCAACACACTGCTGCACAGTAGATAAGCAGCTTCTGCGTGGATATCTGACATCTGACATGTGAAGACACCAAACTAGATCTACATTGTTGTTTCCCAGAATGCTTCTGGCCCCTACCAATAATCTACTTCTACAGTTTGGCTGCACTTTCCCTAAATGTTGTTAGTAAAACTGAATCAAAAACATGGAAACTAAAAATAAATTCATACTGTCAAATTCAAACTATTTAAAGCAATTTTTTTTAGTTTCTTGAATCATCTAAGCACACACTGAAATATTTTCATGGTATGATAAAACCTGACACATCCCTACCTCACCCATTACCAGCCTGGACTTCTGGTCTGAGAATCTCAGCAGGATGAATTGTTGGCTGGATGAGAACAACCAGTAACCAGTGATTCCCACAAGCAGCAGCGAGTCCCCGCAACGGTGTACATGTAATAAAAATAATCCCCAAAAGTTAATACAAACAAACTCACACACACACACACACACACACACACACACACACACACACACACACACACACACACACACACACACACACACACACACACACACACACACACACACACACACACACACTCACACACACACACACACACGCAGGCCGGTCTGTCAGGAACTCCAGGCCTCTTTCTCTCCAGTTTGCTCCTGGGCTTCTGTATCACTAAGATAAGAAAAATTCCAGAGGAAAAACTATTCTGGGTATTTAAACTTATTTCTGAAAAGAGAAGAAAAGACTCTTGTTAGTTTGCTGAAGGCAATAACTCAGGATTGTGCTTCTTGTGTTGATGGAGGAGTGTGTAAATGCTTTGCATTGCTCAAGAGCCTTTCCTTCACTGAGGGGTCAGAAGGAGGTCAATTCTGGAGCTACTTCTACACATTTCTGATTATTAGAGCTTATCTAGCCTTTTTCTGTTTCCTAGAAGTCACAATGTTAACATCAGGCTTAAGTAGTTTGGAAAAACTGTTTGGATTTTATACTGTTGCTAAACAATCCGATGCTTTATTTTCCTAAAAAGTTTGCTTTAAACATTTTGTCTTTGAGAAGGAGCTCTTATCATTAGATATCACACCATCCACAGCAGATATTTATGCCTAAATCTTAATCCTTTTGTAGTTTATAGCATGTTGCTGATGCTAATGGGGATCTCATTCAACATAAATAATCATAAACATAAACATGAACCTCCAGTCCCAGACAAAGCAGCAGAGACTCTGGTGCAGAAACATCCACATCACATTTACAGGTAACGGTTCTCTCTGTGCTTTTCCAGAATCCCACTTGAGGCCTTTGAAACGACTTGGTGCCCATTTCCAGGCTGAAATATCAAAGGTTCATTTCTTCTCTCTTCCTAAATGTATTTACATCAGGGTATGATAAATAAATCCATCCATCCATCCATCCATTTTCCGTCACCCTTCTCCCTAACGGGGTCGGGAGTTGCCGGTGCCTATCTCCAGCTGCGTTCCGGGCGAGAGGCGGGGTACACCCTGGACAGGTCGCCAGTCTGTCGCAGGGCAACACAGAGAGACAAAGAGGACAAACAACCATACACACACACACTCACACCTAGGGAGAATCTGGGAAGGCCAATTAACCTGACAGTCATGTTTTTGGACTGTGGGAGGAAGCCGGAGAACCCGGAGAGAACCCACGCATGCACAGGGAGAACATGCAAACTCCGTGCAGAAAGACCCCGGGCCGGGAATCGAACCCAGGACCTTCTTGCTGCAAGGCAACAGCGCTACCCACTGCGCCACTGTGCAGCCCATAAACCGGGCATAAATAAATTTAGATAGAATTAAATGAATTAATCATTTAAAACAGCATTTTGTTTTTACTGGGATCAACTTTGCATGACACTAAAATTTGTCCACAATCTGACAAAACTGAGAAAAGCAAATTCAGAAGGAATCGTTAGCTCCAACATGTTTCCAGAGATATTAGGAAGGTTTTAAGTATTGAACTCATCCAAGAGTAAAATAACTGGGATTTCATAGAGCTGATAAAGACATCAATGGTTTATGATTCCTGTATGAAACCAGAGAGCGGATGGAGACGGCTGACAGAATCACGGTCCACATCAAGGCCAAGAATCTCTGTTAACAGAAAATCCCACCTGGCTGCTGCAGCCAGTATCTAAAACCCAACCGGGTTTTTCATCCCATCATTATCAGTCTGGTGTGACCTGCTAGCTGGGCTGGGGGCTATAAAGAGATGATCAATGATTTATCGATAGGAATGAGGAGAAATGGCTTCAGGTGTGACACACCCTTCACCAACCTGAACGTCTGGTTAGAAAAACTCAGCAGGCTGAATTGTTGAAGGAGCAAAAATATTTTCTTCCTCTGCCAGATCATCAGTGAAGGTTTATAAACCCTCCATTCCCCTGTTGAAGACACACTGCTTCCAGAAAGTCCTGCTGCTGCTTTGATTCTTCATCACAAGGTAAGATTTGACTAAAACTGGATGTCAACCTATAGTTGCATTTTTTATATGCTAAGATTTAAACTTTCAAAAAAAGGAATAGTAAGTTTGAATCTTTGTAAAATCTTTTATGTTCATATTAATTAATTAAAATGTGTCTTCTAGTTGAGCGGATTGTTGAAAATGTTTAATAAAATCATTGAGTTTTTCTCAGTCATCTCAGAGTAACTGAATGTTTCCTGTTTTCATACAGATGAAATTCGTCCTTTTTACTTTGTTCCTCTGTGGATTCGTCCTGGAAATCAATGTGAGTGAAAACCTTCTCTTCTCTTTGTGGTTTGAGTATCTGCTGTTAAAAACATTATTTTACTGGTTTTATTTAGCAATTATAGTTTTCCTGTTTGGTTGTTAACAGGATTTTAATTTGATGCTTACAGCTCCAAGAAGCTTGAAGTAAATATCCTCTGTTGTTTCCATTTGTGACTAATTTTATTTTTTAACAGGCAGGACGTGTTTTTCTTTACCCAAAAGGTAGTGTTGCAAGTTTTAGCATGAAGCCAAGATCATTGAATCTATAATTATGAGACAGTTTTGCATTAGATCCTGGATAGCTGAACTTTTCAGTGTCTGATATTAGTGTGATCTGAATCTGTCATATAACAGCTCTTCGTGTGGCATGTGAGGAATCAGTGGCTGAAATATTGTGTGGTAAGGTCACTGGTTTTACTGGTTTTTCTGGAGCATTACATCATGAATACATTCAGATTTCCAACATTTCCTATGTTGTTTTCCAACAGAACGTGGGACTATATTTGTGATCTCAGCCAGATATGGACGTAGCGACCAGACGACGTGCTCTGAAGGGATGCCTTTTAACCAGACAAAGAATTCTGCTTGTTCTACGATGGCAGATTTAGTGTTTCAGAAGTACAGAGTTTAAGTCTTTCCTTAAGGTTTTTCAAACTGGATGTGTTAACAAATCCAAGAAACACCACGTCACAATTTCTAGGAAACTGACTTTGATGTCAATCCACAGGTGCGACGGGAAATCGGCGTGCGCTATCTTAGCCAGTAGTTCTCTGTTCGGAGATCCCTGTCCTGAGACCTACAAGTACCTGGAGGTGCTTTATTTTTGTCAACGTGAGTGTATGGTTTAACTTCACTAATATCTTTTTAAAATTCGAGAACGTCGAAAGCCATTAATGTCACATTTGTTTTTTTCAGCTGATTTAAATTTTCTTCTTTTATTTCAAGAAACCTCCAATCAGTAGCAGCTTAATTTACCATGTTTTTAACCTGAATAACAAACCCAGATATTCAACTGGCAAATTAAAGAACTGAAATACTATTTTTTAAGATTCTAATTTATTTTCAGTCATATTTTGTTATTTGTTTTTTTTGTTTTTTTAATTTAGCATCACATAATAAAATATCCAGACCTGGATTTTGGTTGCCATGGCGATCCTGTGGAGCAGGTTTTGTCCAAACTCTGCAGTATTGTTAAAACTTTTCCCTCATCAGCTTTAATGTTCCAGTCCAGCTCTGTAACACAGTCAGTAGCACTAATGCCTTGCATCAACAAGGTCCTCGGTTTGAATCCCAGCCTTGGTCTTTCTGCATTTATTTATAAAAAATACATTTAATTTTTGCATCAAAGTCAGAAAACCAGCCTTGAGTCTCCAAATGCCTTGTTGCAGGTTTAGAACTGATGATATTTTACTTTCTGATGTCTAAAATGCATCCTGCTATAATTATATTGTTAATATTTATGTGGTTTCAGTTTAACTTCAAACTGAATGAAACGACCATCAGATCTGATGTGCTGAGGACGAAATGCATCACAATCAGTAACATCTACAGATGATGTGATCCACTGATGTGCAGCTTCATGTCTCTTCAGTGTCTTCCAGTTTTCTTTGCATTTTATTTGTTTTTCTTCCCCAATCTTCATCCCTTCTGCTTTTATTTCAACTTTCTTCAATAAACCTGACTTGCATTTACATTTTGCTCAGTTTGCCTTTGTTCGCTACAAACAGCCTGATGGGGAGGAAACTTTGACAAACTCCTTCCAAACTATGAAGTCAGTTTAAAGACTGTTTCCAGTCTGAACAGGAAGCTGAACAGGAAGTAACATGTGGAGGAAGTTGATTGAATGGCTGTGAGAACGCTGCCTGCTGTCATCTGGATCAGATCAAGATGGCCGCCAACCAGACATGAAACTTTTAGGACGTTTCATTGTTTTCACCCAAAAACTGGTAATTTTATTTATGCCAAACTTTGCATATACTGTCATGCCTTAAGTTTTACCTTCCATATTTAATATGGCCATGGTTGGCTGAGGTTTGTGGGGCTTATTTACAAAAATGGAAAAATGCTTCATCTGACCTCAAAACTTAAAATATTCCTAAAACATCACATGGTCAAATGAGCTCAGGATTTTGGAATGCTTATTTGAATTGTTCTAAATATTTCATTCACTCCATGTATGGCCATATCTTCCAACGCTTCACTCTGGGTTTTTTCACAAGTTTGTACTTAACACAAATATCTGTATCTTCCTGAATCCTTTGACAATTCTAACTAAATTGCTCCCAATATTGGGTCATGTCAGCCTGAGTCATTCTGCAAAGTTTGGCAAGAGTCAAATTCACATTTATCTTGGCCAGCAACATGTCTGAACATGAACATATTTCAGCCTTATCTAACTTTATCGAAGGGGAATTTCAAGTTTAAATGAACCTTATAAGCTATTATATTTATTTTACTGTATTTATATTTGGAGTATTTGTCAGTGTTTTGTCTCATTTCAATTTCACTTTTCTTTATTAAATCCTCTTCAAATTCAAACGCAGCCTGTTCCTTGAAGGAAGTAATGCAAGATAGTTTAGCAGACTGAGAACATCATTACAATACTGATGTACATTTCAACAGTACATTGCACCCAATACTGTTGCACATTGACTCTGTCCTGATGGCAATAACAGGAGACGTTCAAGAACAGCTGATCCAAACAGAAAGTTAACCTCACCCATCACCACCAGGACTTCTGGTCTGAGAACCTCAACAGGATGAATTGTTGCCTGGATAAAGACATTTTGTTCCTCTGTCAGATCATCAGTGAAGGTATTTAAACCCTCCATTCCCTGGTTGAAGGCACACTTCTTCCAGTGAATCTGGTTTCTGCTGCTGCTGGTTTGATTCTTCATCACAAGGTAAGATTTGACTCAACAAACGCAAAACTAAAACCTGCTTACAATTCTGTTCTTCTGATATATTTTATGATAAAATCTAGTTCTGATTCTCAGAAACATGAAAACTTGTTTCCATCATGTTCATATTGATGGATGAAATGTATCATCTGGTTCAGGAGCTTGTTGAAAATGTTGTAGAAAATCATCTAATATTTTCAGTCGTATCTCAGAGTTACTGATGTTTCTTATCTTCTTACAGATGAAATTTGTTCTTTTTACTTTGTTCCTTTGTGGATTCATGCTCAAAGTAAATGTGAGTGAAATCTTTCTCTTCTGTTTGCTGTTTAGAAGATCAGTTGTTAAAAATGTACTTTTAGTGTTTTTATCTCTTTATTTTGTCCATATATGAAACAGGCAGTGAAACACTGAAATGTGTCTGAATGAACTGCAGATAAACGATGATAACTTTATCGTCAATCAACTCTAAAAACTTTGAAGACAAAAAATGTTTTTCATAAGTAATTATTTTTTTATATCTGTCTCTTTTGATTAACAGGGGAAAAGTTCATCAGGAGGTTTGTGCTTTAATCTTTCTGATGGTTTGAGATCACAAGGTGGCGCTGCAGGTTGTAGTGTGAAGACAAGCTGGGCATGAAGGCTGATGTTGAACATTCATCATTTATTGGATCTAAAACTGTTAAACATGACTTTATCTTTAGTTTATGGGTGTTTGGACTTTTCTGTGTCCTCATATTAATATGATCTGAATGTCTCATATGCAGCATGCCTCCCAGAGGAAAAAATCCCTCGTGGCATGTGAGGGAACAGTGGCTCAACTCCACTGTGGTAAGGTCACTGGTTTCACTGGTCGGTTCTGGAGCATTACACCACGAATACATTCAGGTTTCCAACATTTCCTCTTGTCTCTGGCAGAAGAAGGTCAGGCCATCTATGTGACCAATGCTACATATGGGACGCAGTGATAGGAAGAGGTGCAGCGCTGGGGAGACCTGCCGACCAGCTAAAAGAACACCGAGTGCTCCATAGACGCAGAGAAAGTTGGTGAGAGGTACAGAGCTTCAGTGTTTCCTGAAGGTTTATCAAACTGGATGTGGATGAGTGAACGAGGGACGTCTGAAAAATGCAAATCGCTGACTTTGACCCGAATCCACAGATGCAATGGGAAACAGTGGTGTAAAGTCAAAGCCAGGAACTATGTGTTGGGAGATCCCTGCTATGGGACCTACAAGTACCTGGAGGTGGAATATATTTGTTACGGTGAGTTCAGGCTCACTTCACTAAAATCTCTCTGAAAACAGGAACAGCTTCAACAAGTTGGTGCAACACAAACAGACACTTTATGGATGCTTTTCATCTCGTTTTAATGTTGCGCCTCTTCTAAACAAAAGTCCATCAGTAGCAGCTTTATTCACTTTGTTCTTTAGCCTGATTAACAAACCCAGAACATTACATTGGCAAATTAATTAAACACAAAATATTGGTGTTTTCATGAAACATTTGAAAATTCTCTGGTCTAAATTTAGTTTTTATTTTTATTTATTTATTTGTTAAAGGCGTTTTTGCTTCCTTTCATCCATTTTTGGTTTTAAATCTTAAAATCATGATAATCGAATAAAAAATTATATCTTCAGATTTTGAAAACCCTGACCGTTCTCTTCATGACACTGTCTTTGTCAGAGGCTTCTCCAGACTCACTGTAATACTGACTGCTACAAGAGATCTCTTCTGCCAAAAGCCGCTATCATCTACACTGTAAAATCTAATTAGTTACTAATACTTCAAAAAGCTTGGAAATCGACTGCACTTAACCAAACAAGTCGATAGAAGTACATATTTTAAGTTGCACCAACTAGTGCATCCTTTAGTTTGAACACTTACAGATGAGTTAAAGCAGCTCAACCCATCAAGCACTTGAATCAAGAGCCACATGCCTCAAATTTCTATGCATAAATCAAAAACAGGTTCCAATCTTTGAAGTTAAAAGTTTGAAATACTTTATTGATGGCAATGGGAAATTAAATGTTGTAACTCATTCATTAAAATTCTTCAGTTCTTATTGATGCTTATGGTTGTTGACGGGAATTATTTCCTGTAGCAGTCTGCATTACAGTGACTCTGAAGAAACCTCTGACTGAAGACACTCTTTTCCCGAGACAGTCTGAAGAGGTCGTCAAGGTTGTCGATAGTTTTCTTGATTTGATAAATAATCCTGTGCCTCATCATCTTCATCATGTCCAGATGTTCCCCAGTTGTGCCCAGAATAGAAGCAGAAGTCGCCTTCTTCATCAGGATGCCGATGAAGGCTCTGATTCTGCTGCCCCAACAGATGACGCAGAGGGCAACAGACTGAGAAGATCTGCAGCATCTTGCTGCAAACCTGGAAGGATCTTAGCTTCCTCAAGAAGCTGAATGAAAATAATCTGAATTGCAATTAAACATAATAAATAAAGTAATATCACAGATTTAGTTTGAAAATATTTTCATTTTTCTTTCTGTAATAATTAATGATAGCCTTTCTGTCCAACTGCTTCTCTTGGTAAACCACTTCACCCAAAATAAAACAAAAGGCACAGAGGAATGTGTACACAGCCTTACATTAAATAATTCAGTTTTTAAGATTAACAAAGTATTCCTCTCGCTTCACAGGAGCCAGGCTGGTAACTGAACTCTGCTGGCGAACTGTTAGCATGCAACCCTGATCAGTGTTTGTAGTTTGTAACGAATATATCCATGAATGACTTTTTGTTATTTCACCTTCACTGAAATGTTGGTAAAAACAAACTGAATGTTTCCATGACTGAGTGGCTGTTGATGCTATATGAGAACTTACCAAGCAGGTTATGCAGAAGTCACTGGGACCAGTACCAAGTGGAACTGGGAGAACTCAAAGGACAATAATCCACATGGTCATCACATCTAGAAGAGCATATTAATGAATAGGTCTACATGACTCAGTTCTACATGACCCAGTTCTATTTCACCAAGCTCTACGTCACCCAGTTCTACAGTCCTTCACTGAGAGAACAGAATTTAAACTACTGCTGGTCATTTATAAATCACTGAACAGACCAAAGACGTGCTGCTTCTGGATCAACCTTCAGACCTCTCAGGCTGTGGTTCTAGTTCTGCTCAGCATCCAGAACCAGAACCAAACATGGAGCTGTAGCATTCAGCTTCTATGTAACACAAATCTATTAAAAAAACTTCTAGAAAACTGCAAAACAGCCAAAACACTGAGTTCCTTTAAATGAAGGCTAGATTCCACCTGTTTAAAATTGCTTTGAACCAAGACGAATGATTGATGATTATTGATGATGTTTATGATTGCTCTGTTTTTATTACTTTTTGTTTTTGTGTTTTTATGATGTAAAGAATTTTGGACAGAGTTTTTTGGTGAAATGTGGTTTACAAATAAACTTGATTGATTGATTGACTGATTAAGTGATTGATTGACAATAGAATACCAGAGGGCCCAAAATTCTGATTGTAGTTTTTTTAGATTCTTATGTATTACACAAAAAACACACTCGCACAAACACGCACACACCAGAGTCTGTGCTGCTTTGTCTGGGACTGGAGGTTCATGTTTATGTTTATGATTATTTATGATGAATGAGATCCCCATTAGCATCAGCAACATGCTATAAACTACAAAAGGATTAAGATTTAGGCATAAATATCTGCTGTGGATGGTGTGATATCTAATGATAAGAGCTCCTTCTCAAAGACAAAATGTTTAAAGCAAACTTTTTAGGAAAATAAAGCATCGGATTGTTTAGCAACAGTATAAAATCCAAACAGTTTTTCCAAACTACTTAAGCCTGATGTTAACATTGTGACTTCTAGGAAACAGAAAAAGGTTAGATAAGCTCTAATAATCAGAAATGTGTAGAAGTAGCTCCAGAATTGACCTCCTTCTGACCCCGACCCTTATTCACCCTGGTCACAAGTAAAGTGGACCTGGCCATTCTGCACGTTACTTTAAAGATTCCTTGGAGTTTTTCTTCAAGTACTTGAGCTCCTCAGTGAATGAAAGGCTCTTGAGCAATGCAAAGCCATTTACACACTCCTCCATCAACACAAGAAGCACAATCCTGAGTTATTGCCTTCAGCAAACTAACAAGAGTCTTTTCTTCTCTTTTCAGAAATAAGTTTAAATACCCAGAATAGTTTTTCCTCTGGAGTTTTTCTTATCTTAATCATGCAGCAGCCCAGGAGCAAACTGGAGAGAAAGAGGCCTGGAGTTCCTGACAGACCGGCCTGCGCGTGTGTGTGTGTGTGTGTGTGTGTGTGTGTGTGTGTGTGTGTGTGTGTGTGTGTGTGTGTGTGTGTGTGTGTGTGTGTGTGTGTGTGTGTGTGTGTGTGTGTGAGTTTGTTTCTATTCCCTTTTGGGTTTTCCTGACATGTCCACCGTTGTGGGGACCCGCTGCTCCTTGTGGGGACAGAAGCCTGGTCCCCACAATGGAAATGCTGTTTTTTGGTCCTGGTTTAGATTTAGGACCAAGGTGTGAATTGAGTTTTGGAAAGGTCCCACAAAGATGGAAAAACAAGCATAAGTGCAGAAACATCCACATCACATTTACAGTTAACGGTTCTCTCTGTGCTTGATCAGTGCTTGTTAAGTCACGTAAACTTGCTACATTGATTTTCATCATGCTCATACTAATGGGGAAAATGTGCCACTCACTCAGCATATTTCTAAAAATAATATTTCAGGATTATGTGTCTGAATGTTTAGAGGAAATTTTTCCCATCTTCATTCAAATGAAATCTGTCCTTTTTGCTTTGACATTTGTGGATTCAAGTTTAAAGTAAATGTGAGTAAAATCCTTCACTTCTCTGTGCATTTTGGAAAATGTATTAAAAATGTATTAAATGTAATGTTAAAATTTGACCTTTTGTTGTTTTTTTTATTCACAGGTGAGTTGTCCTGTTGATCCAGGTTCGTTCTCTAATCGTTCCGGTGTTGGATCACTATGTAGTTCTGCAGGTCTTCAGATGAAAAAACTCTCCACAAGCAAAGCTGTAGATGCAGAATGTGTGCATCATTTCTTTAATGTATTTGTAAAATAATTTTAAATTTACAGGTTAATGTTCCATGTACCTTCAACTATAATGTACTATTTTATGTTCTCTGTGCTTAATAGAGTGTTGCAGACATTATGATATAGTGCTCTTTGTTTTTAGACTGCGTTGATAGAATAATGATGATGGTGATGACGCAGCCTTCTTGCTGCAGCTGATTCCTGCGGCAGCTGCCCCCTGGGTTCACCTGGTATGGCAGCCGCCATTACCTGTTTGAGGAGAGAGAAGCAGACTGGGCTGAGGTTATGAGATGACCTCTTGACCTTCGTGCTGTGATTTGTGTTGTTTTGTCTCTGAGTTTGTAACAGGCGAAAAATCTCTGCTCCAGGTTTCCAGCCAACATGAAGCTTCAGGGGAAAATGAGATGAAAACAGCGACTTTCTGCTGTTTCAAGACAAAAACAATTTGAGCAAAAACACGATTCATTTATAAAACAGATTTTATCTTATTCCTGTTTCGTTTTGAAATGAATCAATGAATCATGGATAAGTGGTTTCATATATATTCCATAATTGGATTGTAATTCATTGATTGAGGCTAAATAAATAAACATTCAGCTGAGAAATATCCTGAATTTTCCTGATTTTTATGAGGGAAGATTTTCTACAATCAGTTTTTTTGATAGATTCTGAGACTCGCCCAAAAGCTTCCTGCTCAAAAAACACATTCATGACCATGAGAGCAAAACATTCTGTCTATGCTAACTCGAGGTTAGGGTTAGGGAAAATATCAGCGTTAGGCAGTGTTACTAAAATCAATGGAAATGAATATAGAATCATAACATGGTGAAAATATAAATTTCTCTCTGATTCTGAAGCTGGTAATGTGGTGAGGATGCTTAGATCTACAGTTTCTGAGATTATTGTTTATCAAAACGTCAGTGCATCACTGAAACCTTGCAACTCTTATCATTGATAAGGAACAAATCGGTTTTTGGTCAAGGCCATTTCTTTATGAAGGTCTGTGACTGTTGTCATAAAGTCTCTTTCTGTAAATCACTTTTGGTGCAAAGTTGCATTAAAAGTTCATTAGAAGTTGTGACTTTATATTGTTTTGTAAATAATGACATAATGTGTTATTTCCCAGTCCTGCTAATAGAAATGCAGCTTCCTGTTTCAGACCTGATCTGCAGCAGGAAGCTGCAGATCAGGTCTGAGGCTGATTGTTCAGATGATTCATTGTCTGCAGATCTTAAATCTCCACAGGTGAAAGCGATAGTGCAGGTGAGATTCTCTGCAGGATTATCTTTTCCTGAGATAATCAAACATGACATAAAGAACATCATAACTCCAGAAACATTTTGTTTTGTAATTTGTTTTAAACTTTTCTATTTGTTTTAATTTTTATAAAACCAAGTTGCTTTGAGTTGGAGATTTTTTTACAAATAAAATATGGATCTCAATTTAAGCAAAACCTGGTTAAATAGGAGAAATAAAGTAAAGCAATAATAAAAAGATCAGTGATATAAATGTGCATGAGGATCTAAAGAGTCGACTTCTTTAACCAAACAACCTGTTTATTAATCTGAGCTGATTTCTGCAGATTTATAGGCCTATAAAACTAGAGGCACAACAAGGACATTTTGTTTTTCACAGATTTGAGTCAAACTACGAGTCAGTACTTCTCACCGCAGCCTGAATGCCGAGTTGCTGTCGCCATGGTTACAGTTAGGCTGCAGTAAAACTACTTCCTGTTGGAACAGATGTAGCTCTGATCCAACAAGAAACTAAATCATTTTAGCTTTTTTCCAAATCCTCTAAATATTCCTCCTGAAATGCCATTGTGCATCCAGGAGAGAACTGAGATATGAATATCTAAAAGCTGTTGATATCGCTCAACCCGTCAGTATTTGGACTGTTGAAACCGTGCGAACAGAACCTTCCTGCTGTTGATAGAAGTTCACACATCAGTAGCTAATTTATCTCCTTAAAAATGGAGCTTTAAGCCATCAGTAGATGTTTGTTTACGGCTTTATAAAATATGTTGCATGTCAAGAAGCATGAGTTCCTGTAACAGCAACATGCTTCCCTGTGACAGGAATAAAACAGGAGTTCTGCATTCCAGCATGACCGGCTTTATAAGCTCCGTCCTCCAAACTGGGATCATCTGTCAGGATTTAACCCAGTGAAGGTAACATCTGGCAGCTCTTCATTCTGTAATGATATTATTTCTTCAGTCTCTGATGCTCAGGATGGATTTGTGTTGTTAATGTTTCTCCTCAGATGGCGTCTGGCTTCGCGTTGGTGTTCCGCCTCGGCTCCATCATCGGCCTCTTCACTACCTGGTGATTGGTGCTCAACAAAAGACTGATATGGAAATGTTAACGGTTTTTAAACAGAAAGCAGCAAATTAGTGTTACGATGTCGCCCCCTGGTGGCTGACCTAAAGCATCACATCACTGACTCTACAGGCTTACAAAGGGAATTAATTATTTTTCACATTCTTGTCTCCAAGCTGTTTCATGCAGAAGAACAAGAGGGGACAGGATTTGCTTTTCAAATCGCCCAGTTTGATCATTTATCAAACATGTTGCTCCAATATTTCCATATATTTCATTACTTAACGCCCACATGATGCTGCGACTCCAGGGATGATGCAAAGAGTCACCGGACCACATGACGCGTCTCCAGAAACAACGATCTTTGTCCCTGAGCTCAGCTGCAGTCCAGTGGTTCTGGTTCTGGTTCTGGTTCTGGTTCTGGTTCTGCTGCGCTGAGCCGCTGTCAGTCAGAGGAGCATCACTGAAGATAACAACCAGATTCTAATCTGCAGTGTTTGGACCAGAACCCGTCTCCTTCCTGAGTGATGGACAGATTCTGTCATTACAGAGGCTTTTAGCAAATAGAAATAATTTCAGCCATTTTAGCTGAGCTAAAACAAAAGAACTGATTTAACTTCACTGAGAAAAACTCGGCCGTTTGTATTTAAACTTCTGTATCAGCAGAACTGAACAAATTTGAAATATAAATTTACACTTGAATTTATTTAAAGGAGATTTTTGCAAGTTAAAGCTATTTTTCAACATAAAATTAAATGTTTTAAATGTCCTCAAATTGAAAGTGAAATTTCTCAAAATGTTTCTAAAAAATCCCACTGATTGATCAGTACAGACCTGCAACAAGAACGCCAACACATGCGTCTTCGAATCAGCAACATGAGCAGAGGAATGTGAAACCGCTGATTTGTCTTCATTTATTTTAAGTGTAGTTTCAATTTAAAAAAAACTGTGTGTAACATGAGTGACAGTGAGGGAGGAAGGAGGTACAGGCTGAAAATGTCAGACGTTTTCTAATTAGAAAAATAAACGACATCAGTGACAGACTTGGTTACACCAGGATGACGAGTTCATTCCTACCGTTTCCATCAAAGACACAGTGGCTGAAAATGCACCAATGTGATCAGTCATGTACATCGGACCCACAGAGGAGCGCCTCAGAACGTCGCTCGTGTTTGGAACAGTTACAGTTTCGAATAGCGTGAGGCTGGCAGCCAGCTGTGCTCTGTGCCTGCTGAAACTGGAAACCATGACGAAAACGGTAAAAACACAACTAATGATTAACCTGATCATAACGAGCATCTTGCACTGAAAGCAACTTCACTTGGAGTCGGGGTGAAAAGTGTCGTTAAGAAAACAGCTGGAAAGGTCAAACGTACAACGATGAGGGAGGAGCTTAATGCACACGTTATTCCCAACCGGAGCGGAGGCGACGCTCCTCCGGACGGCGCCGGAAGGTTCCGCTCCGCGTCTCCTCACATGCGATGCTTACGGCGCCGAGTAGATATCCAATAAGATTAACTCTTTAGGAATAAATGGGCTTGAGGTTCCTATGATCCTGTCAAGCACACACATCAAAGAATACAACCACATCTCACGCTATTCTTTAAGCAGGAAGCACAGCGGCTCCGCGCCCCACCGCCGCCGCTCAGTCCGTCTAAGACACGGCGTCTCGGTTCCCCACGCGTAGACTCCCTCCGCTCGCCACCAGGTTGCGCAGCAGTTTGCAGCGGCCGGCCAGGTAGTCCTCCTCATCAACATTGACCAGCAGTTTGATGGCCTCGTGGCCCACGGCCTGCTTTAGGGAATCCGTGATAAAGACGCCTTTGAGCGCCTCCAGCAGCGAGCCGTTGATGTAGTCCCTCCAGAAGGCGTCCAGGTAGGTGAGCTCCGAGAACTTGATGTCGCAGATGATGGAGCCCAAGTCTCTGGATTTCAGGATGGTGTTGGCCTGGTTGAAGCGCTCGAACTGCCGCTCCACCGCCTCCTGCTTGTTGGAGAAGATGTTCCCTTGGAGGGCCGACTCGTGCTGGCAGTATTCTGCGCGAACCCGAAGACGAATGTCTGAAAAGGAACCGGCGTAAAATCAGAAAATGATCCCGTCGTTGCACAGAAATGACAGAGTTCTATGAGCCTGGCGGGCCTCCAGGTTCTCTCCTTCACCAGACGGAACCCCTAACCCTAACCTCTAACCCTAACCGTAACCTCTAACCCCTAACCCTAACCCCTAACCTCTAACCCTAACCCTAACCTCTAATCCTAACCTAACCTCTAACCCAGTTTGTTATAATTTATCATGAGACTAATTGATTTATTGTTTCTTGCAACACGATCAGCAGGGAAACCACTCCCCGTCTTCACCGCTCTACAATCTAACAACTGCAGCCAATAAAGTCTGAAGACTCAGATAAAGGATCAAAAATATTTTTATTTTAATTAAGATAAAATAACTGAAGGGAAAATATTCCTATTTATTTTAATTGCATTGTTTACCTTTTTAAAGACGTTAATCTGTAGTTGGTGTTGGTGATGTTTTCCAGTAACACATCATTGCTTCGTCATATTTTAAAATTTCCTGTCGGCTTTAAACATTTTAAGTGAAAAACACGGCGAGTTGCTGCTGGACTGGCAACATGTCTGGAGGAAACTCTGCATTGTTTCTCTGGTCTAAAGAGTTTCTGTGTTATTTACAGAGGCGCCACATGGGGGCGCTGTGGGACCTCAGAAAGATCAGAAAATAAAGGGAACATTTTAAAAATCACATAATTTTTTAAAACGTAAAATGTTTAATAATAATTTTTCTTCTCTGTTATTCGTTTTTATAAGAAGTAAAAGTTTATGACAAGAGAAAGACCAAAAGAAATGAGGAGCTTTCAGCTGAAACTGGGGGTAAAATTACATTTCATGTGATAATATAAAATATGAAATACATATTAAATAATATCTGTTCATCGCTTCCTGTTGTCTCCCTGTTACAGAGCTGAGCTCAACATAGAAATCAGATTCCGTCATTTCTTCTTCTGTGGTGTTGCTGCGCGTCGTGCCGCTGATTCAGAACCGACTGCTCCTGTTTCTGTTTCTGTCCCACATGGACAGAAACTTTCCTTCTCACCAACATCAGAGATCGTTTTGGCGTTACATTCTCTCTCATAACGTTTCTAACACCTCTGAGCTGAAATCTGTTTCATTCTCACCACAGGTTTGCTTTTCTTTGCAGTCGGCAGACGAGTTACTCCTCTTGCGCTTGCGGTGCGGCGCCGGAGGGCTCGGCTTGGTTCTGGGAGAGCCCACATGTGACCCTGATGGGGGGCAGCATATGAACGGCTGTGAACCTATGAAGTAGAATCAAGTTTAAACCCGTTAGGAAACCATCTCAGCTGAAGTTGAAGGTCTTTGAATGAAAATATTGCAGTTTGTTGTTGGTATTTTGCCTGCTGTAAACATGGCGGCTGGGATGTTTCCCACGCAGACCCACCTGTTCTTCTGTGGGCTACAGCGTCTTTACATTGCTCTGATCCTCTGGGTGAAATGTATCGCACAGACGTTTCCTCCAGGTACTTGTCAACAGGATCTGGGCACACTGGAAACAACTTGGTTAGCAGCTGATCGCTAATGCAAAACTAACAGGGCCAAGAACCCAAATGCACCAGCGATCAGCGAATGCTGCAGATTTTACTATTCAATTTTAAGTCAGTATGATGAAAAATGTTTTAAAGAGACGGTCCCTAGATGGCAGCAGTGTTCAGATTAATCCATAGGCTGCCTGTTCATTCCAGGAGAGGAAGTGACCAACACACTGATGACAGTCAAAAGTAATATTATGACTTTATTTCTGTCATTAAAGAGCAAACTGGCCAAAACAGACCAGGAAATGTGGAAACCTACATAATCCTTGAGTTTAGTGATTGTTCAGTCTGCAACGGTTCCTCGGATGATTCGAAGCGACGTTAAATTAAGTTTTATCATTTTATTTAGCGCACCGTGTTCCACCGGGGTCATTACTGCAGCGCTCTCACAGTTGTTGCTACGCGCTAGCAGCAAGGCGGAGGCGTTTCCGGTGTCTTATGGGACAAATAAGCATCATTGTGCTGGGAGTCCAGCAGCTTCTGTCATGCTGTTACATTTCAGAGGAGAGAGAGAGAAAACGAGAGAGAGATCCAAAAAATTCTGAGTTTCAAAAGTAAAAAATTTGCAATAAAACTCAGAAGAAATAAAAAAAAAAAGTCAGAAATTTTACCAAACAGCCTGAAAAAAACATCTTCTGTTGAGCGACCAGGAAAAAACTCCATTTTAACTCCATTCGAGCCAAAGTGGAATAAAACCAAACCTTTGTGATTCTGCAGAACCCTTCCTGCAGCAGTTTAGATCAGCTGGCCCTTTAAGAAGTTTCAGTTTTGCAGACACCACACAGATTAATGTTTTATTCAGGAACAAGATGTTCAGAACTCTGGCATTGATGTGCAAGCGAAGCGATGGGCCCCACGGACGTCCCTAATGTGCATCCTGGATAAAAATAACTCCAAGATTCCAGTCAGAGGAACGGACTGCAAAGAGACGCCACTGGAGGGAAACGACGGGCCGCAGAAGTTTGTTCCCAAGGTGTGTCTTCTCTCAATTTATTCAAACTTTTATGGGTTTGTGATGTGCTTTTAATCTATTCGGTCGAATGGATTCTCAATGCAAAATTACAGCTAAATATCAGAACAGCAGCAAAATCAGATTTTTGGAAAATCCTGTTTTCAGGTTTAAAGTCACAGTTCGGTGTTTTCAGGAGATAAAATATGTTGTCGTTTTTAACTTCATTTGGCAGTAAATGGAAAATAATTTTCCATTTCTGACATCAAATTGATTTAATTTTATTCTACAACTTAAAAAATTGAATTAATTGAACTAACTGGTTTAATTGTTTTCCATGAATAAAACCGTAAACGCAGGCAGAGCCAACAAACGGAAAGGTACAACAATACAAGCGCTTGAAACCGGTGCATGTTTGAATCACTCAGAGTTGTTTTGATATGTTGGCGGCCTTGTGTCCCAGTTGTACCCGAATGCATCAGCGGCGGATGCGCCGGCTGAGGAGGCTCCGGGTAGCTGGATTCGGACTTTAGCTGATTTTCCTCAGTGCTGACAAAGAAATCAGAAAAAGTATTTTTCCCACCTAATAAGTTTCACTGCAGGCTGAATGATTAAAACGTTTCTGCTACTCCACCAGTTCTTTTCTTCTCCTCCTCTGTATAAACCAGCACAGTGTCGCCCCTGTGAGGCTGAAGTGAAAACTGCATCTCTTTAACTGGACAGCAATAGTTCAGTTGGACTAAAAATATCTTGAGTCTGTGTTCATGTTTGTCCAAGAGGGCCAAGCAGAGCACAGCGGCCTTTGGATGACCCAGAGGCAAATGTTCGACCCGCTTCCTGTCGGGTTTATAAGAGAACCACGATGCAGGGAGAAAGTTTATCGACATGAATTACTGGATTTATCAGAAAAACTTGGACCAGTTTGGTACTGGAGAAAGTTGGCTGCAGAATCTAAGTGGATCTGAACTGATTTTGATTGATCCGTTTCTTTTCTTTCAGAGGTTTTATGAGAATCAAAGTTTCTCTCTAGAGTATAAAACACTTTCATTCCTGTGATAGTTTACAGGCTCCCTGTGAAAGCTGTGTTTACACTCATAATGTGTGCAAATCTTTTTCCATATTCTGCTAGTTTTGACAAAAGAAAAAACAATTTGGCAATTATGTTGTTTCCATTAAATAGGAAATTAAAGTCATACATGAATAAGTTTTCTCCAGCAATAAGTTATAGAAAATCATGGCAGCGATGGATGGAAACAGTTACATCATGGCTCAGCCAATCAGAGGGGACATCAGCGTTCCACGCAGGCGTTGGAGCGACAAGCCCCGCCCACTAGGGAGCGGCTATGTCTGCGGCATTTTGGGAAAAATTTGACATGTTTGAATGACAGACTTTGGCTGCACATTGTCTGAAAAAAACAAAAACAAACCGTCCTCCTCCAACTACTTCCTGTCGCCTTTTTTGTCGTTTCTGCCAGCAGTAACATCATGTGACTAATGTAATGTAAAAACAAGTGTGTCCATAGCAGTTTTGCAAGACATATCTATTAAAATCCGTCTGAAAAATCACTTCATCGTCCAGCAAAAGATCTTTCATTAAAATATATCAGTTTTTTCAAAAATGCTGTGTTTCTATTGGGAAATTTATTTTCATAATTCAAGATGTGCAGTTCTGAATAAACGCAGCTGCTGTTGAACAGAAACCGTAACTCACCAGTCTGCCTCTTCCTGAGGGTGACGTAAGGCAGGAGGTCGTGGCGCGTGATTATCCTCAGAAGCTGGAGAACGTGTCGAAAGTTCGTCTCGTCGCACCGGCCCTGGCGTTCCAACGCCAGCAGGAAGTCTCTGCCGCTCCTGATGCCGCCGCGCTCGTACTCGTCGATCACGTCGACAAACAGGAAGGACAGCACCCTGACGTCCCTGTGGGTTAGCTGGGCTCCGACTATGTCGAACATGCGATGGAGGGAGTACAGCCCATGGGAGTTGTCTACGGCCTCCTCAGGCCACGGCTCAAAGCCCCCGTCTTGTCTGGATGAGCCGGAGTTTGTGGAGCGAGCAGAAATGTTTGTGTTGTCCGTCTGGTCGCTGGTCGCCGCCACGCTGCGGCAGCCGCGCCTGCCCAGCAACGCTCGGTGCTCCAGTGGCCCGCTGTTCGCCCGGCTCTGACTGAAGTCCACCCGCAGCTGGGAGTGAGCCGAGGAGCTCGGGGCCAGGTGAGCGGGAATACCGGCATTCGGGATTGGTTGTTGTTGTGATGTCATATCCAAGGTCGATAGAGACGGGAGACGTTAGGATCCCACCAACTTCCACGCGTTCCTCTGCTCCAACAGACGAGCTGATGAGACGAAAGCACAAAGCAGGAAGAGTAAAACTACTTTTCATCAGGCTTAGCAGCTACAAACCACGTCTTCATTCTGTTTCCATTCTTCACTGAAATACCTTTTCTTTGCGCAATTGTTCTTATTACTAATTAAATTATTAGTCGCAACAGATCAATTAATAGTAGAACTGGACAAAATTACTGAAAAACTTTTAAGTGGTAAAACAAAACGTTACGTTTTGTGTCCAGAATACGTTACATATTCAGTTAATATTAATATTCAAAAAATAAAAAACACATTGTAAGAGGAAAACAGTCTTGAATGTATTTATATTGGTCACATTTTTTATGTATGCACCAGACTATTTCAATACCAAATAAAGCTGTTTTTTAATTAATTGAGTAGGAATATATTTCACTTTTATTGGAAGGTGTTGGGTTTTTTCCACACATACTGTACAATTTTGTTCTTTTGATCATAATCATAATCTCATTTTAATCACTGTACACAACATATCAACAACAGTATTGGCCGATGTTGGACATTTTACAACTAGTGCTGGGACTCCATTAAAATTAAAGCTAGTGAATGTCAGAGTCTGTAAATAATTGTATTTTAATAATTTCCAGCATTCCTTTAGATCATCTTTAAAGTACAAATTAACCCCAGTGTGCTCAGAGAAAGCCACACTTTGAAAACCACCAGATGTTGCTTGTGCGTCTGATTTATGGGTGTACCAGAAATGAACAAAAACAAAGGTTCCGGCGGGAACCAATGTTTATTTCCATCTGGTTGCGGTTTGTATTTCAACATAAGGAGAGAAAACTGTTAACCATGATGAATGCAGAGCAGGACTGCAACAGAGAAGCAATGCCAGTGATGTTGTCATGTTTTTACTGTGTGCAAAGAAGTTAGTTTAATATTGGAAGATATCAGGTAGCAGCTATCACAGTTATATCACCACATTCCTAAACTGATCAGTATTATCTATCCTATGTTTTCCAATTTTCTCTATTTAAAATCAATTGTTCTTATTGCTATGTTTTACCTTTGCATGCTCCCATTTTCCTTTGACTCGCTGCTGGTACACCTGAATTTCCCCATTGTATGACAATGAAGAACTTTTCTATTCTATCGTTTTCTAAAAATATAAAAACAGTTGCAAGGGTGAAGCTAAATGGTGCAACATGCATTTCTGCCGTAGGGAAATAAAAACTGATGTCAGGTAATATAGATCTGGATGATAATCGATATCAGTGTATATTAGTTGTCATTTAACTTAATGTGTCAGGATAAAAGGGTATTTAGCTGTGATCAACCTCTGAGCTGAACACATGTGATGGGCTGTGGCTGTTTACTGACGATGCTAACGACAACATTTCATTCTGTTAGCTGACAGATAAACTAACTCCAGACAGTGAAACGCATCATCCACACGCAAACGTCTCCTGCGGGTGACAGTTTTACTTTACCTCGAGTGTTTTGGGATGATCTGGATGAGCCTCAGACAGCAGGAGTCCGCGGGGGATAAACAACATGAAGCTAGCTGCTCCTGAGCTGTTAGCAGCTTAGCTTCTCCTCCAGTAAAACCCGTCAGCTCCGTTCTGCGGCTGCGCTGCAGTTCACTGGAACCGGCCGAACCATCGCTTAAACGCGGACTGAGGGCCAAACCGCGTCCCGCAGAACACGACAGAAGGGCAATGCGGCTGTTTTGGTCCGGCTGTCGACATCACAGGTACATTAAGCTAAAGAATTTTCGGTGTTGAGGTAAAATGAAAGAACTTCCGGGTCGCGCTGCGGTTAACTTCCGGGTTTAAGATTCATTGGTTTTTTTTCAAAACAACTTATCGAATTTGACACAAATAAAAAAATATTAAGTACACGAACGCAATTGTTCAATATTTAATTTAAAAATTCTTAACTGTAGTTTTAATTTCTGTAAAATGATCTTACAGTTTTCTTGTTTTTGTATTTTTGACACATTTTTTGAGATGATAAAAATGTTGTTTCAGACAAATAATGCAATTTTAAAATAATAATTTAATTTATTAATAAAAAAAAACTGCTTTCTAAACCAAGCTAGTCCTATATCAGCTTAATAAATCATAAATTGACTCTGGATGACCATGGTTTTTGGAAAGTTGAGTTCATTTTCATTTTCATCTACTAGATGAGTAGAATCAGGAAATCACTTCAACAGAAAGAGCCTGAAACACGTCAAAAAGCTACAAATCACCACCACAGTCAGAGGAAGATAAGGAATGGATGAGAAGCAATTAATATATAGAGATATTCCTAAAGCTTTGGGATTCAAATGGACACATTCACTACCTGGGATGGTGGTGAACCGTCTCCGCAGGGGTCAACCAACCCAAATTACTTCAATAACTCATCAATGATTCATCCAGCAGGTCACAGAGGAACCCAGTGCAGCTGAAACCCTATAGGCCTCCCATGCTTCAGTTAAGGTCATTGTTCATGAATTAAATACTATCTACTAAGACATTTTATCAAAGAAACATCTTAAAAATCTCTACAACTTTTGAGGGTGAAAATTTTCTGGACTTATGACACAAAAACTGAAATTTCAGAACAATTTCCATCCTATTACATTTTGTGCAAAACTAACACAGCGTCTCAAAGAGTACAAAACAAATAGGTAAACATGAAACATGAACAAAGTCAGGAGTTAAATCTGACTGATGTGATTTCATGTGCCTGAACTCCTCTAAATATCAGGTCAGTTCAAATGGAAACCTGATGGCCTCTGCCAGTAAAAACAGGTTTTCATTTTCCAATAGGATCATGACTCCTATTGGAGTCACTTTAACCCTCACAGCAACGGCTCACCAGACCCAAAGTCAATCTTTCTCTACTGAGCCGTGTAGAAACCTTTGGGCAGAGCTGACAAAGGTTTCTGCACCAGGCCCATTCTCCAGCTGGTCCTGGAGAATATCAGGACTGTCTAGTGGCGTCTAAAGTCAGGCCTCAAGGGCCGGTCACCTACGTATTCCAGATGTCATCCTAGGTCAACAGACCTGCACCAAATGACTGGTTCGTTCCCAGGCCTGTGGAGAATTTTAAGACGTTGGTTTGGTAATTTAGCTGTTGAAATCAGCTGAGCACTTCCAAACTTTGCAGGAACTGGCCCTGAAGACCTGGATTCCTCTGATCTAGAGAGAACGGTCAATGATCCCTCCATTCGCTCCATCTCTATGAAATGATGTGGGAGGAGACTAACCGCAGTTCTGTTGGTAAAATGGGTTTTCTACCATCTGTTAGCAGCTGGGCTGAATATAAGTGTGCGTGGAGATTTTGTTTAAATATTTAATATTCTTCATCAGCAGTGCTAATAACTGTGGGAGATGTTTTATCTCAGTATCATGTCTAAATATGGAACATCGTTTGCTGGAAACTTAATCAGCTCGAAACATTTGATCACGTTAATGACCATATCTGTCAGTTGGTGCATGTTGGTTCTCACCTTCTCTGTCTTGGACAAATGATTTTCTAGATGTCTCAAACCATCAGCATTACCTTTTTTCTATGTTTATTTTTGTTCTTCCTGTAGATTCTCAATCTGTCCTCGGTCTTTTGCCTGGACAGAAGTCACTTCTCTGCGGAGCTTCTTGACATGAAGCAGCTGTCTGGACGTCTCCATCTCACTGCCATCCAGATTCATTTATATCAACTTCTGCAGCTGCTGTGGAAGCTCCTTGGGGAAGGAGAGACGTCGTCTCAACAGGACGGTTCTGGAGCTTGCTGGACTCTTTTGGACATCATAAACTGAACCTCTTCTCTTGAATCTAGATTATCACATTATTATTATATTTATTTAGATATTTCATTATTTTACACACCTGGTTTAAATGAATAGGCCATGGGAAGGAAACGTTTTGTAAGACCCTTCATAATAGTTGGGATTAGACTCATTAGCTCGATTCTGCCAAGCCTGAAAAAACCTGCTGTCGTGTTATTTTTTGACATTATATTAATATAATAATCCAAACAATTATAGCAATGATTTTATTGAAAAGTCTTTTCATATGCACTTGTTTTCATACTGCTGTCAGAAGACAATGTTTGTAAAGAAAAAGTGTAAACATGTCTTCAGGAATGGACTTTGATGACGTTGCAACTTGAAGTGAAGCGTTGTGAAGGGAAATGCCACCAGAGCGTTTTACTCAACACCTTTCATGAACTCCAGGAACTCTGCCAAAGACAAAGACACACAATCTGTTCATACAGCTTCTTTTATCAGCCATAAATATCTGCCAGTTTATGCATCGCTTTTCAAGACTACAACTCTCCAAGAATTGCTGCAATCTGCAGATATCTGAGATCCCCTCTAAGATGTAGAACTTTCTGTTTTACCAGTTAATAAACCAATTAAACCTTAATATGCATTAATACACACATTGGAAACCATCTCAGATGCTAACATCAACTGTCTTCAGCCAATCAGCACCAAGGGAACTAAATGTCATTCCTGGATCGACCTCTTTGCAAACGGCAGCCAACAGCATGTCAACTAGTACTGCACTTTGGTATTTCTGCACTGTCCTTCGAATATTTAAATTATGTGCTATGAAAAAATTCTGCAAATATTTTGAGATGCACAGAAAAATCAGTGAATAGGCAAAGGTCCAATCAGAAATGCTTTCATCCCAATAAGGACTATTGCTTTGAGAGACACAGACTTATATTAAAGACAGTTTAGTTATCAATAGATTTCTTTTTCATAACTTAAGAGTTGTGAAAAAAAGATCAATACCATCATAATCAATCTTCCCGTCATTGTTTTTGTCTCCGTCTTTCATCAGCTCCTCGATGTCGTCTTCTGTGATGGGTTCTCCGGTGGACTCCAGCATGCTCTTCAGTTCTTCTAAGTCAATGTAGCCGTCGCCGTTCCTTCACAAGAGGCAAAACTCTGCTTTAAAGTTGATTCAAGGACGAGTCAACCTTCCAATCTGTATGACGAAGTCAGTGTTTCTTTGCCTCTACCTCTTGGAGAGAACCACCATTTAAATAAAACCTACTTGTCAAACATGCGGAAAAGTTCAGCCAACTCTTCTTCTGATTTCCCTTTGCTCTCCTCCTTCATGCATCGGACCATCATAACCAAGAACTCATCGAAGTCTACTGTGCCGCTCCCTGCAAACACAAAGCCTGGTGTTATAAAACTACTTACATCTTGGTGGTATCCCTCAGCATTTCTACCTTTAAATCACCCAATAAGACAGAAAAGGAATTCCTACTTAAAGTGAGGTCAAAATGTTGACCCACCATCCTCATCCACCTCATCGATCATCTCCTGCAGCTCTTCAGGAGTCGGATTCTGTCCGAGCATTCGCATCACCTTCCCCAGCTCTTTTGTGCTGATGCAGCCATCTTCAGCATCCTGAATGAAGATGTCAAAGGCAGCCTTGAATTCTGGAAGAGACACAGCATTAAATGTTTGAGGACCAGGAAGTTTCTGGTGAGACGTGGGAACAAGAAGTGGCAAAAAGAAAAAAAGGGAAGAAATGCATCGACAACTACAAATACACTGCAAACAAATGGCAAACCACATGACTGGACAAAACTTACTGAAGATTCAAGGACTGACCTTTCAAATGATTTTACAAAGGAAAAGCTTCAAAATAGAGAAAGGGTTAAATGTGTGAAACATTTGCTGTCATTAAAGACCAGTAAATCTTGTCTCTGTGGTCCGAATGGATATATTTCTCCACCGACTTGTACCAATCCACGACTGGGTCAGAGAGGCACCAGATTCAGGAGAAAATCCCTGATAAACCCAGAGATGCTAACCAGCTCTGGGTTTACTTTACATTAATGTTACATATAATTAATGTTCCCATAATGTTACATATAATTAATGTTCCCAGACCAGACGGGTCCAGGTCCTTCTAGAGCTTTTGGGATTTGACCAGTTGGACATTCAGGTATAGTTATGAAATGTGCTAATAGTGGAGCTAATTGTTTTTGTTAGCATTTTAGCATCTTCTATCCTTTACAATGCATTTTTTCATTTAGGTTCCCCTAAATTAATTTTCCAGGTAAATTCCAAGGTGCCAATTTTCTTGACTTTTGAATAAAGTATCGACATGATTGAATTTACTGTTTTACCATTAGCTTCTGCTAAATACCATGTTGGTATAGCTCGTTAGCATTAGTGAAATTAATGTTAGCGATTAGTGCTTTAGGGTTAGCACAGCTAACATTTTAGCTGGCATTGCTCACCACTGGTTGGACCTAAAAAATAATATTTGTACAAATTTCCTAACTCCAAGTGAAAGCAGAGCACAAACCTGGACATTAGAAATGCTGTAGGGGGCGCTAATATCTAATGACTCAGAGCTCTGAAGAGCCGACAGATCAGCAAAAAGCTTCCAGTTTTTCTGCTGAGTCTGGCTAAAGTCACAGATGGATGGCACCAATGAAAACACAGGCTTCCTGCCCTGAGTGGGCGGGGCCAAAATGTTGGCTCTGATGGCAGAGCTGAGGTTCACACCAAACATGGCCGACCTCAGAGCCGACTCTTCACGCTTTCAGATTACTGTCAGAAGACTCAATGCATGTGATACTTTTTCATCTCTGTGTGTAGAGATATTATTAGTATCAAACACATTAATACAGACAAACATCATAACAAATAAAATCAGTATTTTAGTCGGTTTTATTCTAGCAGTTGCAGTTTCCTCACCATTTTTCTGCTCCTCTGTCAGATTCTCTACCTGCAGATGAAAAACAGTTATTTTCCTTCAGAAAGGTTCATCACACCTTTGAGGTGAAGTTGGACCTCAGTTCTCCTGGTGACAATATTCTCAGTTTAGCTGCACTGTAAGGCGACACGCTGCTTCAGCCGCTGCTATTCTTGTGAGGTTTGTGGAGCTTAAGTGACGATCTGTTCCTCACCAGCTGTTCATTGTTCTGATGTCAGTCAGAAACCAGAACCAGGCCTCTATCCGCTCTGTGGACGTCTATTTCTGGTTGCGTTTGCAATAAAATTTAGATTTTGAGCAGTTAGAAAATGGTTGATGCAGTAAAATAACGTCATTGATTGAGATGTTTGACCTTAGCGTAGCTGATTGGAAGCAGGTTTAATTTGTAACGATTACTTTCAACATTGACTGAAACGTAACTGTTTCCCCCATGAAGGAGAGCAAGTTAGCAGATCAGAGCACCAATCATCAGAACTCACCGCTGCTTTATAGACGTCATCCATGACTGCTGGTCGGTTCTGGACTCGGCCACTCCGCTGCCTTCAGAACCAGGACGAGCTCTGGCAGGAATATGTTGCTCTGTCTGCTATGTTGGCTCATATGGCATCTAAAAAAGGTTCTGGCCCAACTTTCATTATCCTATGATATTGCAGGGCGGGAGGAGTGACAATGAAGAAGAGAGGCCATCTATAAATGGAAGATAACAGAAGAAACCTAAAAATAGATAAACACTGTGTGCATGCAGCCTTACGGTGGATGTGTTACATTAGGAGGCTCATTCTGAAATATGAAATTATGATTTTTACAGGAAAGAGACGCACTGAAACAAAAAGCCGTGCAAACGAGTTCTGACTCAATCCACGGGATGAAAGCAAAATTAAATCTAGTTTGTGGCAAAGTGCGACTGGATGAACTCTAACGGTACAGTTAGCAAGAAGGTGTCAACCAAACACAGAAACATCAGCCAAAGTGAAGAGAAGAAGAGACAGAAAATGAACAATCTTTGTACATCCTGACTGTGAAGTACGGGAGTGGCAGCATCATGCTGTGGGCTGCTTTGCTGCAGGAGGAATGAAATAATATCATGTGGAAATGTTGGAGCAACATGTTCAGGCATCAGCAGGACGGTAAAGATGGACGATGACTGTCAGCAGCCAACAAGGTCAAAGTTTGGTTCTGATCTCTGGGTTGATCTGCAGCCCCAATAAATCTGGCCCAGTTCTGACCCGGGAACGGACCAGAACCATCCAGGTCAAAGGAAACGCCACCAAATACTGAGGAAACATAAACGTTGCTTTTGAAGTCATGAATAAATAAATCTGAACAATTATTTCTCTCATTTTTGTGAAATAACTAAAACCAAATGGATCAGGTTTAACTTCACACTGTTGTCATTTTGTGTTTGTTGGGCTCACAGCCTGCTGATACTATTAAAATGCTCACTGTAATTTGACACAAACAGTAATGGAAATTATGGCTGATTCTTAAATAAAAACACTTTTCATGGCTGCATTTACAGCCTGTGAGTGGATCACAGATAGAAATAACAATAGTTGCACAGTCAGGGTTATTTTCAGCAGGTGTCCTTGACAAGAAATAGTTGTCCTTTGAAACGGGGAGGGCGACGGAGAGTTTATGGCAATAAATGTCAGAGACTCGCACTATGCAGAATCAGATGGCAGAGAGCAGCAGCTGCTGGGCCTCTAAGCTGCAGAGCCAGGATACGCGAGCGTGAAGAACTGCTTTTTGCTACTTAAAGGATTCCAAATAATTAAAGCTAATCCCATTGATTATGCATGTGTTACTTCCAGGCCAGACTAATTTATTATCAGGATGTCCACGAAGCTTTTTGCAGAGCTTCCAGCTCATCTAAAATGCCAGACAAGAGCTCTGATGGTGAGCATTAAGAGAATTCACATTTATTCACTTTTTACATCTTAAAAGGGTTAAAACTAGACTTTCTACACAACAACTACCAAACTTACTAGAAGATCTGCTAAAGCTACATAAAATGTGTCAAAATTAATTGTTCATTGCTGCTGCAAAATCTGACGCAAACAATGAAAAACGA
Organism: Poeciliopsis gracilis; assembly: GCA_911649635.1. Taxonomy (NCBI): domain Eukaryota; kingdom Metazoa; phylum Chordata; class Actinopteri; order Cyprinodontiformes; family Poeciliidae; genus Poeciliopsis; species Poeciliopsis gracilis. Next base: position 2,309,935 of record CAJVRI010001526.1, on the reverse strand, counting down.
ATCATAGATGGCAATAAAAACATCAACAAAACCCAAAACTTCTTTAACATTTAAAAATGTTCGAACCTGCAGTCAGTCATATCCGCTTTTACTTACTGAAGGAAATTCTGATCAGTAAAAGTTATTAAAAATGAAAAACACTTCCCGGTATTAATTTTATTATAATTACCATCCTTTTGTTTCGAAAAAAATAAAAAAATCTAAAAGTTGTGGCATGAATTATTCTCACATTGTGCCATTTTATAGGACAGTCAAGTAGCTATGATTCCTTCTGTTTTTGTGAAAATGTCACTCACCAAATATGAGTTAAAGAAATTTTACTTCGTAATTTAACTCCTTGAAATTGGGCCTCCGTCTCTTTAAAAACTCCTGCTATTTCCGAAGCTCCGCCTCCAGGAAGTCCTCCCACCATGGCTTCTCTGTTAACCTGTCAGTGTTTTTATCAGAGTAGCTCTGAGCAGCGGCTCCTGTAATGAGCTCAGCAGTTCCACCAGGTGTTTGCTAATTGCTGCTGGCTAGTCTGAAGGAGCTGAAAGAGGGAGGAGCTACACCTCAAAGGCGGGGCTAGTTCCACCCAGGCGTTTTGCACAGTTAAATGGTTGCCATGGAGTTTAAAGGATGCATGAAAGAATCAAAGCAACACTCCAGGCTTGTTTTTGATGAGGGAATAACATTATAATAACATGATAGAAAATTAAATTTTTCATAATATTGCAGTTTTCAGACACCCTGAGTTAATTTTCTGTGGAACAGGGTTTCCAACTTCAGTCTCCAGGGGCTTCTGCACGTTTTAGTTCCCACACTGGTTCCGCACACCTGGATCAGGCCTCTGCAGAACACTGACACACTGACCCCTGACCCCGCTTTATTTGTTTAATTTCAAGGTGAATGCTGCCACCTGGCGGCCAGTGACTGTTATGGCTGCACTAAAATAAACCCAAGTCATCTGAAGGAGGATGATTGCAATCTCCTGTGGTTCTGGTGCAGGAGCTTTTTACTGGGCAAAGTGGGAACAAATCTAGATTCAAGGTTTTCAGGAAACTGGTTTGGATTCTGAAAGATTTTACTTTCATGAGAGTTTTTATTCGTTCTGAAGATCTTTAGGTGCTGAGATAAAATGATCAGAAACATCAGCAGGTGTTGGTCTCTATCACACACACACACACGCACGCACGCACGCATGCACGCACACACACACACACACACACACACACACACACGCAGGTTCTGGATGTTGCAGAACAGAATCAGTCATCCTGTCTGACTCATGTTTCCTCCGTTTTGTTTTCTGTTGCAGGGAAACTATCATGTCGTATTAAAAATGAAACAAAACCACAAGCAGAACCAAGTGTGCAAGAAAACATGAGTACTTTAAATAATTCAGGGCAGCTAATATAACAATGAGCTTGTTGCTGAATGAGGCACCAAACAGACATAAACAATGAAGGACATGTCATTAAATCAGCAGGTTGCATGAAAAATGTTGCAATTTTCAGCAATTATTCATGCAGTCTTTAGAGACCAAAGGCAAAAGCTCCAGCTTTATTTGTAAATCTGCACATTGATATTTTATTGAACAGAGCAGCCTCTGGATCCAGAAGCTCTTTTCCTTTTTAAGCAGGAAGTTGAACCTCAACAGTGAAAGCAGCAACTGAGAGCAACCAGCTTTGCTGCTGATTCTATGACCCTCAAGTCAGGACAGATTTACATCTGATTGGACCGCTGATGGCGCGTCTGACCTACAATCTGCTGCTTTCTCTCTGCCATCTCCATGGGCAAAGGTTTCCATGGGAACAAGCCCTGGGCTCCTTTAATCTCTTGTTTTGCAGCCCTCACTCATCTGGAGGCAGGCTGGATTCCTTTTTGTCAAGCTCATATTCTTCTGCTCTATTTCCTCCCACAGCGCTCCCTCTCTCTCTGTGACTCTCTCTCTCTCTCTCTCTCTCCCTCTCTCTCTCTCTCTCTCTCTGTCTCTGTGCTCTCTCTCTCTCTCTCTCTCTCTCTCTCTCTCTTCTCTCCGTCTCTCTCTCTCTCTCCTCCCTCTCTCTCTCTCTCTCTCTCTCTCTCTCTGTCTCTGTGACTCTCTCTCTCTCTCTCCCCCTCTCTCTCTCTCTCTCTCTCCAATGTCAGCATTACTCCTCCTGACTCTTCCTTCTGACTCATGCTCTTCAGCTCATTCCAGTTTCCAGTTATGAAACGGTTCATGTAAATCAGCTGCAGAGTCTCTGCAGATTTAGCTGCCAAGAAGCTGAGAATCTGATCAGATTCCTGGTGAACAATTAAGATTAAAACTGAAAACATGGACGCAACAGATTTTATAAATGATATAATTTCACACATGAGTTCATTGTAAAATTATCTTTCATTTAATTGGCTCCTGAACCCAATTTAGGCCCACAGACCCACTGAACCGTGTGCATGCTAACGTATGTAGCATATACAATGTATTTATTCATTTGTATATTTATGCTTTTACACTCTTTATTAATGCTGATTTTGTACTGAATGCTCTGCATCAGAACCAGAACCAAACATGGAGAAGCAGCTTTCAGTTTCTAGGCACCATAAATTGGAACAAACTTCCAGAAAACTGCAAAACATCCGAAACTCTGAGTTCCTTTAAAATCCCAAAGTTTCCTTTGATTAATAATCAATGGAACTTCAATCAATACATCTTCATTATATTGATCATTTTAACAATGAAACTTAACAAAATGTAATATTTGTTTTTGATTGTTTTTATGCTTTCAAAGTAAAAGTCTTTGCTCTGCCTTGATGCTGAAATATGATCAAATATAATAAAATGCTTAGTTTGAGTTTAACTCAGACTTTGTAACATGTTTATTTTCTCTTTGTACAATATCTTATAAATTGTCACAAATTGAGAAAATAGTCACATAAATTACAATAAAAATTTTATCTATCTATTATCTATCTATCTATCTATCTATCTATCTATCTATCTATCTATCTATCTATCTATCTATCTATCTATCTATCTATCTATCTATCTATCTATCTATCTATCCATCCATCCATCCATCCATCCATCCATCCATCCATCCATCCATCCATCCATCCATCCATCCATCCATTGTTCACCCCCCCCTCCCTGCACTTGGTCGCTCCCAGACGGATCGCCGCAGCCGCGGCGGCAGCAGCGATCCCAGCCATGATCCCTTCTGTCGCTGATGATGAGGAAGATGAAGCTCCATGTTTGTGAATGAATCCAGGGCTCCGCTGCTGCTGCGGCTGCTGCTGGACGGATGCATCGCTTGCTGCCTTCCTTCCTTTCCTCCGTCTTCGTCCTGTTGCTGGTCGCTCTCTCTGCTCTCTCTGCTCTCTCTGCTCTCTCTGCTCTCTCTGCTCTTGCTGCTCTCTCTGCGCGGGATCTCTGTGATTATGGACGTGCTGTGTTTTCTGTGGATGCTGCCGGCGGTGTGGGCTGTGGAAGGTAAGCCTGTCTGCCTGCACAGATCTACGCTCCTCTATCTGCTGCAGACATCCAGAGGAAACCTGCAGCAGGAAAACCCTCAATGCATTTATTATTGGCAGTATTATTACTGCTGCTGTTGTTGATATTATTGGTCTCCATGTGAGCCTGCAGCCTGATTTTGTAGGATTTTGGAGATTCGGGGCCTTCCTGCAGCGATCCTGTGAAAACTGGACCCAGCAGCTCACAAAGTAACTCTGTGTCAGTTTGGTCCAAATCAGAACCAGCACAAAGCAATTAGATGCTACATTCATTCAGGACTGTACATAAAGTACAAGAAAATTATTATGAAATAAATTAAAGACTTTCCTGCACACAATACAGTGAAACTAATCAGTATCTGTGAAGAAGGAAATAATGAAATTCGTATCAAACAGCAGCTGGAAGCTGCTTGTAATTAAATGATTAGAAATAAAACTTATGTTTCCAATTAAACCTTAAATTATTGTTTATTTTTGGATAAACTGTTCAGTTTGTTCTCTGGAACATGAATCTGTTTGAGTTCTCCTTCGTTGGTTTTCAGGAAAGGATTTTCTACCAAAGTTGTTTCAGGGATGAACTTTCATAAATCCATCATTAGACCCAAATATTTCTGGTTTCGTAAGTGACAGGAAAATATGATTCTGTCTGCAGCACAAGGCGTCAGAGAACCGCTTCTGTTTGGACAGATTCTTAAACACACACACACACACACACACACACACACACACACACACACACACACACACACACACACACACACACACACACACACACACACACACACACACACACACACTTATCCAATGTCTCAAACTGTGAAGTTGGTTTAATCAGTTTAAATTGAGGATAAATTCAGCAGTCATATAAAGTCCTGTTATCTCTGCTCTTCGTCTCTTATGCCGGCAGGATTTGACTTCGTTGCATCCATCTGGTGGAGACTGTTTGCTTTTTAAAAAACTACATTTTTAGTTTAAAACGGTATTTCATAAACTATCAGGTGTTTATTGAAAAATGAAAGGAGTTGGTTCATATATTGCAGTGAGCAATAAATCAATTAATCGCAAGATAAATTAAAGTGAGATCCATAATTTCCATTTCTCTTTTTTCTCTTTCTACCAAAAACTGGATAATTAAAGTCTTCAGTCTGATCCTTTTAATCTCTTTTTCTGAAGGATAATTTTGCTAAAAATCTCCATAATTCTTTTTATTTGTTGTTTTGCTTATTTATTTTTGGATATTCAAAATATCTTCCAGTTCCAGTATTAAATGTTCATTTCAGTTTAAAGTTTATTGATCTTTGAGAATGTTTTCTTGCATTATTACTATCATATCAGTTGAAAATGGTCTGTAACAATACTATTGTTCATTACAATAACTAATGGGACCATGTGGCTTGTGGTACCATGCCTCACTGATAGGGGGCAGCGCTGAGCCCCATAGACGCTCTTCTTCTACGCATTGAAAGACTTTTAAAAGTGTAAGATCCTCAAGAACTGTTGTCTGTAAATAATGGCATTTTTAATGCAAAGCTGCATTAATACTTGCATAAAAAGTCCATTAAAAGTTCATGCTATGTTATGACATGTTTATGTGACGCCAGCCTCATGCAGCCTGAGGCTCTGCTGCTCCACCAACATGGAGGCCTCAGCTTTCATCTCCAGTCTGTCTGTTTGTGAGCTGCTCATGTTTCTTCTTCTCCAGCTGAATGCTGGTTCACTATCTGTCACGTCTGGGTTTTTCTGCAGCTTGGTGCCAAGCAGCATTTCTTTTCACTGGTCCTCCACCTGGATGGGAGTCAGTCTGAATCCTGAACCCATGATGTTGATGTGCAGCGCTGCTGTTCCTGCAGCCTGACTGCGTCTCCTTTGCAATGTGCTCAAATCTCTGTCAATATTACGCTAATGTCGGAAAAACAACTTCACAATTGAAAATCACTTGTGAATACATTAATTCATGTGTTAAGTTATGATCCGTACCTTCAGCTTATTGGCGCTGAAGAAATATTTCCAGATTATTCTTAAATTTACATCAACAAAGTGTAACATATTTATTCATATTAATTACAATTACTTAATGAATAGTTGTCATAATGTAGCTAAAAGATTATATGTAGAAAATTGGACGTTAGCTGGTGGTTACGGTCAGAGCGCCCCCTGGTGGACACGATAGAAAGACCCTTATTTTATAATAATCATAAATTTTATGAGATTTGCTAAATGTGTTATGACCAGAAACAGTCATTTATTACTTTATCTTCCCTCACGTTTGGTTATTGTACATTCATTCAGGCGATTTGTTTTTTCAGTGTCCATTAAATGACATTCAGAAAGGATTTTTTATCAACTGACACCAGTTGCCTGTGCGATGAACTACATCAGTCAAGGTGTGAATTATAATCTGTCAAATGACCAATGGGCTTCAAATTTTCCCATCGTTTAAAAAAATAATCGTTCAAATACAGAAATATTCCGTTAGCGCCCCCTGCTGTTGACCTCCTGCTCTCCTGATTGGAAAAAAGTTTTTATTTTTTTGACTCAGCCACAGAATTACCTCAGCCGTCAAAACCAAATTAGTATGTAAGCAGTAAGCAAATATTAAGTTGTTGATGTGTAATTATTGGGTCGGTGGAAGCGCAGCTGCTGTGGCTTTGAGTGGTTGGTTGTCGTGTCTGCTGAACCTCGCCATGCGTTTCTCTGCAGCCCTGCGGGGCGGCCATGTCTGCTGCCGTGGATCCTGGTCTTGTGCTCCAGACTGATGGGATTTATTGTAACATTTCTGTTCGTTGTGTGCCAGGAGGAGAGCATGAAATCAACTTAACGGGCTTCTTGGGACACTTTTCGTGCAAACATGCAGAATCAGGACACAACAGAGAGGCTGTTCTCATCCTGGAGGTTTTATTATTCCTGTGTGCTGATAAATAATCCATGTGGAGGTAAAAAGGAGTGAAACACAAACTCATTTCATCTTCATCATTTTGGTTCTCTCATGTTTTTGGAACACGAGAAAAAAGCTTAAAGAAAAGCCAATATTCACAAAAAACCCATAAATGTCCAGATTTTACGTTAAAATCTTCTGTCAGTGTTTCGGTTTGGATAAAGACGTCCTGATAGGAATGACCTCAAAGCTCAAAGCCTCTGCGGCATCAAGACATCGAGTCCCATCGTCACTGATGCATCAGCTTCACTGTAGCATATTTTATTTCCCGACGGGATCAGCAGCTTTAGTCCACGTTATTTCTTCTCACTCAGTCTCTAGTGGACAATCCACTGCTGTGTGACATTTTCCCAGCAGCTCCGCAAAAAGTCCAGAAAATTAGTGATTCATGCAACATTAGCCTGAGATCATTTTAATTTGATTCCAGAGCGTTTCTATGACTGAGTGAGTCGATTCACTCAGATTGCATTAAAGATTCTCTATACATAATCAATCACATTTCTTCTTCTACAGACAAACGTCCTGAGGCGGAACCTTTGTATCAGCATTTCCTGTTCACCTGTTAATGTGACACACAGGCTAACAGGCTACATCCGCTAACAGCAGCGAGGGGCAAAGTGGCTTCCTGCTAGCGCCTCCATCTGATTGGACGCTGGAAAAAATGACTGTTGCATCAAGTAGTGCTAACAGGAGTTAGCCTATCGGTAAAGCTGTTTTAAAATAGCATCTCAGTGCTAAACATGGAGCAGCTAACGCTAATGTTAGCATCCATGTTTCGAAAGGAAGAACTTTGCTCCAAAAACCTGAAGAACAGATTAAAAACTTTAAATATCTTCATTATTCTTCAGCTCTTGTCTGTTTATTCATTCAGCTGCAGAAAGCAATTGGAAATGCTCTAAATTTTTTATGCAATAAAGAAAAACTTGTTTTGTCCAAATGTTTAGCTTATTAAAATCAATACAATTATTTAATTAAAATTAACACATAAATTTCCTGATCCTAATATAAATGCTTATTGTGAAATGCTGGGATTTGCTATTCCTGCTACAAAGATGCTGCAGGATATAAAATAAGATTTATTACCTTTATTAGTTGGAAGTTACTTGAGGGAAATTTATGATTTGATTTATTCATTTCTGCCAACATATTTTTTATTACTAATGTCGTGATCCTGGATGGTTTGGGTTTTTCTTTGCATTTTGGTCATTTCCTCCTTTTGGGTTTGTTTCCTTTGTTTTCTCTAAATCCTATTTCTGCCTCTCGGCTGCAGCTCTTCAGCAACATGAGGAGGATTTTATCTCCCAGCAGGAAAAATGTGTGCAGATCTTTGCTCATAATATGAAACAATCAATCCTGGATTTTATTGCTAAAGAGATAAAAGCTGACATCACTGCTCGGTTTTTTACCATGTTTGTCGTCATGACGAGTTTTTCCAAATGAGCCGCGTGGCGTTGGGAGCTAACAGCCGCCGCTGCTTTCAGGGAGTTTTATGATGCGTCTCTGTTGGTTTGATCTATCATGACATATATTATGTGATGCAGCCTAGTAGGATTATGTGCGCTGGGCTTAGTTGGCCCACTCTCTCCTCCTCTTTGGCCTACTTTTACTGAATGATGCAGGGGGACGGAAGCACAAGAGCGCCCTCTACATCCAGGCAGCAGAACTGCAGGAACAGATGGAGCCAGTTGGAAGAATCAAAGCTAATTAACTACAGTCTGCAGGAAAAAAGAAAATATAAAAATCATGCATTTCTAATGCTTATAGTATGAAAACAAACATATTTTACAAATCCAAGTCTTTGTGGAGGAAACTAGGTTTTGGTTTGAGCAGAAGATAATCTGTCAAGTTGATATAAAACAGTTTATATCAAAGTTTATCATGGATTCCTGGTATTTCAGGTGATTTCCAGCTGCTGGAAATGAGAACCAGCTCTAATAAATATGCAGCAGAAAGGAGAAGTTCAGACACTAATGCACCTCGTCTCTCCTCTTCCACTAGAAGCTCCTGCTGTGCTGAGAACCACATGCATTTTAAATGTGGACCAGCAGCAGCGTCTTTCATTATTAACACACATTCACTGGTGGGTTTAATTCTCCTTCCCTCTGATTATGACGGATTTGTTTCTGCATGTCATGTGCAGCTTGGAGAACATTTTCCAACATTCAGACAGCGAGAATATTTATCCAAAGCTTCAGATTCCGATGAGCGTTTTTACATTTTTCATCAGGAGTTTATCCCAATTTCATTCTGCCACAAACAGTTAGAGCGAGTCGTGTACAATTAGTGTCAAGTCAGCTGAATTTGGTTTTATTAGTGCCTGCAGTTTAGCACTGGCTTCACGACTGTTTAACCGACTCAAACCCTCTGAACTGCAGAGAGGGGACAACTAGAAAGTAACATGAAGAGAGAAAAACTTCAAGTATTTGTACTTTGATGCAGCATTTAGTCAAAGTATTTTCCAACAAAATTATAAAAACTTACTTTTTCTAAATGAATCCAGCTCCAGTCGAGTTGGAGAGTAAAATAGTAGAAGTGATTTTTTTTAAGTCAACTATTTTCAGTTAAATTCTATTTTGCAGTGTAGAATCTTAATTTATCATTTTATTCCCCATAGATGGGATTACAGACAACAGAAAAATCTTTAAATTACTGTTTAATTAGGGCTGAAATGATTAATCGTAATAATTTGATTAATCTTGATTAATCGATTAATGAAAAATTCATCTACTAATTTAGTAATTGTATAATAGCTAAGTAGAGTATGAAGTCATAAAAAAGTGCCTATTTGCTGAAAAAACATCAGACTTAGAGGAATAATTCAGCTAAAATGGGACAAACAATACAAACATTTTGCATAAATAAAACATTTTAAAATGTACAGAAATCCTCAAATGACAGTTTTACCTTCAGACAGTTCAAATTCTGTTAAAAATAAAAAAAATCTTTTAGTTTAGGTGTCCAATTATTAATTGATTAATGTCAGTAGAACAATTGGTCAATATTTGCCGTCTTGTTTGTACCAAACCTCCAGAACAAATCCTGGGTCACAAGCTTGCATCTTCAATACGGACAGTTTAGAAACTCAACGTCAGCTGGTGAAGCCGTGAAAGCCTGTGATGATTTGTGTCTGCAGCCAGCAGTGCCCTGCAGCCAGCAGTGCAGCAGTGCTGCAGCCAGCAGTGCTGCAGCAGCAGTGCTGCAGCCACTGTGCAGGAAGCTGCAGCAGAGAGGAGAGGAAAACTGTGGTGCAACTTTGGTGCATCCTGCTGGAGCTGCAGACCCTCCTGAGCTGCAGACCCTCCTGGAGCTGCGACCCTCCTGGAGCTGCAGACCCTCCTGGAGCTGCAGACCCTCCTGGAGCTGCAGACCCTCCTGGAGCTGCAGACCCTCCTGGAGCTGCAGACCCTCCTCCAGCTGCGGACCCTCCTGGAGCTGCAGACCCTCCTGGAGCTGCAGACCCTCCTGGAGCTGCAGACCCTCCTGGAGCTGCAGACCCTCCTGGAGCTGCAGACCCTCCTGGAGCTGCAGACCCTCCTGGAGCTGCAGAAGCCGCAGCAGAAGCTGCAGCCCAGCCGCAGTGCCTCTGAAGTGACTTTTGCTTCCAGAAATAGAAGACATGTGAATTAAAGTCACATTAAAAAGTGTCGCTACATGTGATTCGATCCAATATTCTCCAATGAGTCACTGATTAAGGCACCGTGATGGAAGCTACTAACATTAAAAACACAGTAAGCATGAAGCAGTTGGTGGGAATCTTGAGTTTTGAACTGTGAGGGCGAATAGATTAATTTGAAATGTGCTGCAGGTCAGCGCTGGTGGCCTCTTTGTTCCTGCCTAACTGTGGCTCTGACACCTGGCTCTCCACTCGCTCCCTGCTCCTCATTAAGCGCTGCTGATGCTAACAGGAAGCGATCACCCGGAAAAATGGGCCATTTGGTTGCAACAGTGCTGCTCACATTTTAGCATCGCTGCGATCAGCCAAGCCCTGCCAGTCATTCCCCAAAGTCCTGACTAATTGCTTCAGTTTGAGCTTCTTTCATTTTGCTGAACACAGAACCAAAAAAACAACAACTGTCAATTGAAGACAAGATAAACAACATTTTAACCTTGAACAGGAAATAATCATGAGAAATGCTGTGAGCAGCAGGAACCCAGCAGTTAGAGTCTCAAACTTCAGCATCGTGTTTTCAAAGCTGCAGCAGAGACAAAAAAATCACGTCATCCTTTATTGCGATAACTAATTTATTGTCCAGCAGGATTTATCATTGTGCCATCTGTGTGAAACTCCATTTCTCTCTGTCCCAAACAAACATGAGGCCATATTTGTGTCGTTCTGTTGCTGTTACAGCGCCACCAATTGGCCTGGCGGACCCACTGCAGTGTTTTCACATTTTTTACTAAAGTTTCCAGAGTTTATTTGCCTGCAGGCAGAACCACATTTTGCTTCCTAATCATGTGATCCATATTAAAGGTCCTGTTGTTCATATTCTTTGTTTTTTATCCTTCCAATAAACAGTTGAAAGTACAAAAGAAGTTGATTTCTTCACAATCTTCTTCTCCTTCTGTGTTTCCTGCAGAGGTTCTGATGGATTCCACCACAGCAACAGCAGAACTGGGCTGGACCATCTACCCATCACAAGGGGTGAGACAAACAGGGACGCAAAGTGGATCTGAATGATCAATAACATTCATCGGTCTGTTTGTGTTTCCGTCTCAGTGGGAAGAAGTGAGTGGCTATGACGAACACATGAACACCATCCGCACCTACCAGGTCTGCAATGTGTTTGACAGCAGCCAGAACAACTGGATCCGGACCCGGTTCATTGCGCGCCGCGGCGCGCAGCGCATCCACGTCCAGATGAAGTTCTCAGTGCGGGACTGCAGCTCCATCCCCAACGTCCCCGGATCCTGCAAGGAGACCTTCAACCTTTACTACTACGAGTCGGACTCCGACGTGGCCAGCAAAGCGTTCCCGGCCTGGATGGAGAACCCCTGGGTGAAGGTGGACACCATCGCAGCCGATGAGAGCTTCTCCCAGGTGGAGCTGGGAGGACGCATCATGAAGATCAACAGCGAAGTGCGAAGCTTCGGGCCCGTTTCTCGCCAGGGATTCTACCTGGCTTTCCAGGATTACGGCGCCTGCATGTCCATCATCGCCGTCAAGGTGTTCTACAGGAAATGTCCGCGGGTGATCCAGAACGGCGCGGTGTTCCCGGAGACTCTGTCCGGAGCGGAGAGCACCTCCCTGGTGGCGGCCCGGGGAGTGTGCGTCCCCAACGGGGAGGAGGTGGACGTTCCCATCAAGCTGTACTGCAACGGGGACGGGGAGTGGATGGTCCCCATCGGCCGCTGCATGTGCAAGGCCGGGCACGAGGCGCTGGAGAACGGCACACTGTGCCAAGGTAAGGTCAGAGGGCATTTCCTTAAAGGGGCAGTGCCACGGGTTTTCCGGGCACAGAGCGCCATTTTATGGCATAATCAAGTAACCTAACTGTGTCACCTTCAGTTGTTTTAAATACCAAATATGATGTAAGTTGAACTTCTTAACTCTTTGAAATTAGGACTCTGTCTCTTTAAGAACTGCTGCCGTTTCCTCTGTTAACCCTTTAGCATCGTGTTTGAACTGAGCAGCAGCTCCTGTAATGAGCTCAGCAGCTCCAGCAGGTGTTTGCTAACTGATGCTGACTAGTCTGAAGGAGCAGAGCGGGGAGGAGCTGCGCCCCGGAGGCGGGACTGCGTCCACCCAGGCGTTTTGCACAGCTGAATGGTTGCCATGGAGATTAAAGGATTTCTCAAACTTGAAAGACTCAAAACTCTAGTTTTGATTTTGATGAAGGAAAAACATGATAACATATAAGTAGATTTTACATGTTACTGGCCCTTTAAGGTTGTGCCCTGAATCTTTTGTAACTTTACTTTATTTTCTCTGCTGAATCGGGACATTATGCATTATAAAACCTTTTGAACACTAATATGACTGCACCAATTACAGCTGTAATGTTTGTCGCTATGGCAACGGTCTTATAACCCTAACCCTGAACGACCCAAAGCACCAAAATCATCAAAAGTCAGAAAATTAGGAAAATGATTTTCCACAGAAACTTGCTGATTTAGCGGATTCACCGTGTTCGACATGTCAGACTGATGGCGGTTCTTGTTTTCATAAAAACTGATTCCGTGGCAATAATTAACAATTGATATTTATTTAATAACAGGGACTTTCCCGTTATGCATAAATGTTCCTGCACTTTGTCAGACTGCTGCCGGTTAATGTGAAGTTTACAGGATTTACAGTTTGATTATAATTTAAAACAAACATTTTTCTGCTGCTTTCGCTCTGATTGCATCGTCTCATATTCTAACATGCTGAGGTAATGAAAAGCGACAGCATCTGTCGGGGTCTCTGTAACTGTCATGTTAATGAGCTGACCTTTGTCAGACGCAGACATGAGCAGGCCTTACGCTTTCTGGAGAAAGAAACGCAGAACTATAGTTTTCAGAACAAGTCGAGCGCTGATGCGTGTCTGGACTGTTTTTCCTTCCTGAGCCTGGAGTTTCTGTTCTTTCTCCAGCTTGTGTGTCGGGTTTCTTCAAAGCTGCACAGGGAGATGAGAAATGCCTGCAGTGTCCCATAAACAGCCGAACCATCAGCGACGGCGCAACCAGCTGCATCTGCCGGAACGGCTACTACCGCGCCGACCCCGACCCTCCCAGGATGCCCTGCACCAGTACGTAAACGCAGCAACGCTGCAGCAGCTGCAGCAGCTGCAGCAACCTGCAGCACGCGTCACCACACACATCCCACTGATGATGATGGTGATGAATGAGTTACATTTACTCAGTTACTTCAGTAACGCTTTTAAAACTAATATTTTTCCTACTTTTGAGCAACTTTATTCTGAAGCATCTTTACTTTTATTGGAGTGAAATTTCTGGATTCTCTGAATGAAAAACAACCAAAAACAGGCAACAGCTGCAGGTTAATAAGATTTTATGGAAACAAAAGTCTTTGTTACTTCTATAAATTATTGTCACTTTGGTCCTTAAAATACCAACATTTCCATTTAACTTTATATTTGGATCCATCTGATGATTAATATTTTAAAATATTAACTGATTGATCATTTGACCGGTTACTCAGTACTTCACATTTTACCAAATAACTTTTTCTGTAATCAAAAATACCTGTTTAATTATAAGACATAACGAGATGAGCTCACAGTGTGGAAACGTCTTGTAGATCATCGTGTGACGATGCTCAGCCGGTTTGCTGCTCTGCTTCCCTTCCAGCGGTTCCTTCAGCGCCGCAGCGGGTCATCTCCATGGTGAATGAGACGTCGGTGCGGCTGGAGTGGAGCCCGCCGCTGGAGAGCGGCGGCCGCGACGACGTCGTCTACAACATCATCTGTAAGAGCTGCGACAGCCGGCGGGGCGGCTGCACCCGCTGCGGAGACAACGTCCAGTTTGTCCCGCGGCAGCTCGGCCTGACGGACACCGCCGTCCGCATCAGCGACCTGCTGGCTCACACCCAGTACACCTTTGAGATCCAAGCTGTGAACGGAGTGTCTGACCAGAGTCCGTATTCGCCACAGTTCACGTCCGCCAACATCACCACCAACCAGGCCGGTGAGTGAACATCTTTCAAATCTGTTTCAACCATCAAGATCCTCCAGGACAGAAGGAAAACTGCATTTCTTCTTCTGTCCAAATGGGAGTTGAGATGGGGGGATGGTGCTTCTCCATGCAGATGGATGATTCCATTGACCTTTGACATATACGACACCATCATATGCATAAACAGTGGAGTGCAGTTGTTCCACTAATCCTTAAATGGCAGAGCTAATCGTAGCTAAACATGGAAGCTGAGCACATGCTAAGTTAGATACACACTGTATCTAACTTAGCATCTTTTTTCTCAGCTCCGTCTGCAGTGTCCATCATCCACCAAGTCAGCAGAACGCCCAACAGCATCACCCTGTCCTGGTCTCAGCCCGACCAGCCGAACGGAGTCATCCTGGACTATGAACTCCAGTATTATGAGAAGGTACATCCGTCTTTCCCTGGACTTGCAGAGGAGCTTCTGAACGGGGAGCAGCGGCGGGTTGAATCGTTTCGTCTGTTTCAGAACTTGGCCGAATGGAACTCGTCTCTGACGAGGAGTCAGACCAACACGGCCGTCATCCGGGCCTTGAAGCCTGGAACCATCTACGTCTTCCAGGTCCGAGCTCGAACTGTCGCTGGATTTGGAAGCTTCAGCGGCAAAATGTACTTTCAAACCACTACTACGGGTAAGAGCTGTTGAATCTGCTGGAAGGGTGGAAATAACCTTTAAGCTTCAGTCAACAAGCTGATATCTGTGTGTGTGTGTGTGCATGTGTGCATGTGTGTGTGTGTGTGTGTGTGTGTGTGTGTGTGTGTGTGTGTGTGTGTGTGTGTGTGTGTGTGTGTGTGTGTGTGTGTGCGTGTGTGTGTGTGCATGTGTGTGTGTGTGTGTGTGTGTGTGTGTGTGTGTGTGTGTGCATGTGTGTGTGTGTGTGTGTCTGTGTGTGTGTGTGTGTGTGTGTGTGCATGTGTGTGTGTGCGTGTGTGTGTGTGTGTGTGTGTGTGTGTCGTGTGTGTGTGTGTGTGTGTGTGTGTGTGTGTGTGTGTGTGTGTGTGTGTGTGTGTGTGTGTGTGTTTCATTCCTCTATGGCCTCCATTGCAGTGTGTAGAAGGTGATTCTATAGTCGCCTGCAGAAACCCTGCAATAGACACAGGTTGTGGGTTTAATTGCTTTTCCTCTTGTTGGATTGCTAATTGGATGTGGAGGATCTATAAGATCCAATCAAAACACTGAATTCATTTATGGCCTGAGGCGTTGACCCATCAGGGTCGGGCATTTAGAGGCATTTAGTTCAAGCCGGAATCTAGAGGTCAGCTTGTGAGAGTCCTTGCAACACGATGGAGGATGAAGGTCTGCCTGTGGTCGCAGGCGGCGAACGGTGGACGCAGACAGTCTGGCTGACCAACAGACGCTGCATTTCAGTTCAGTTTCAGTTCAGCTCCAGTTCATCTTTTGTCTGTTCCTGTTGTTTAGAAGAGTATAACTCCAGCATCCAGGAGAAGCTGCTTCTCATCATCGGTTCGTCTGCAGCAGGAGTCGTCTTCATCATCGCCATGACTGTTGTCATTATCGTTTGTCGCAGGTGAGGCATCATTTGATGGTACAGGTAAATAAACCAGGGCAACAGTTGTCATTACAGTAAGAACCAGTCTAAATCGTCTAAATGCATCCAATTTTCTCTTGGTGCCATTTACATGTAACATAAACACCTTGCTTTGATCTGTAGACGCTTTTCACCCTAAAGATCTTTGTTTCTCCTCCTCAGGAGGAGTTCAGAGCGACCAGAATCAGAATACTCTGACAAACTGCAGCATTACACCAGCGGCCACAGTGAGCAGCTCCTTCTGTCCCGTCCAACAGCTGAGACGATTACAAGCCGTCTCCAGTGAGAGAAAAGACTTTTTATGCGTCTCTGCTGCTTTTCCGTTTCTCTCCACGACAGTTTCCCCAGGAGTGAAGATCTACATCGATCCCTTCACATATGAAGATCCCAACGAAGCTGTAAGAGAGTTTGCCAAAGAGATCGACATTTCCTGCGTCAAGATAGAGCAGGTCATTGGTGCAGGTCAGGAGACGATGAATCAGAAACACAATGTTTGAGGATGAACTGGAACATTAGGAGCTTTGCTGTTTGGCCCAAATCTTCCTGCACAGTCAGAGATCTTAGTGAAATACCTCTTTGTCCTTTTTCACACTGCCAACTCGTCTCTCTGACAGGGGAGTTTGGGGAGGTGTGCAGTGGAAACCTGCGGCAGCCTGGGAAGAGAGAGATGCTGGTGGCCATCAAGACGCTAAAGGCGGCCTACACTGAGCGCCAGAGGCGGGACTTCCTGAGTGAGGCGTCCATCATGGGCCAGTTTGACCATCCCAACATCATCCACCTGGAGGGGGTGGTGACCAAGAGCAGCCCAGTGATGATCATCACAGAGTTCATGGAGAACGGATCCCTGGACTCCTTTCTGAGGGTAACGCTGCCGCATCACACACAACCATAGCAACACACCGTGAGCAGCGGGAACTCGCCCTCTGTTCATGCTGACCAGTGAGACTCTGGGACACTGATAAGCTTGATTTATGCAGTCCGATAGACTCTGTTCAGTTGGTCCAAGTGCACATTCACACTTCCCCAAATGAGCCGGACTGCAGAGACAAATGGAGTGTAGAGGGATTACAATGGACCAAATGTAAGTGGTGTGAATGCACCATGAGAAAGTGCCTCTAGGCAGTTCTGGGGCTCTTATAAGGTGAATCAACCTGACCTGACAGCCATGACACATTCAGAGTAACTGCATGTAATTTTTCTCTTTCCAAAAGCAAAACGATGGGCAGTTCACGGTGATCCAGCTGGTGGGGATGCTGCGCGGCATCGCAGCAGGAATGAAGTACCTCTGTGAGATGAACTACGTTCATCGAGACCTGGCTGCCAGGAACATCCTGGTGAACAGCAACCTGGTGTGTAAAGTGTCCGACTTTGGCCTATCGCGTTTCCTGGAGGACGACACGTCCGACCCGACATACACCAGCTCTTTGGTGAGTCCTCGCTGAACAGCCGCAGCTCCTGCGATGAATTCATTGTCAATTGGTGGCAAATTTCCGACGTCCTTCGTCCCTAATAGGGAGGGAAGATCCCCATTCGGTGGACGGCTCCCGAGGCCATTCAGTACAGGAAGTTCACCTCCTCCAGTGACTGCTGGAGCTACGGCATCGTCATGTGGGAGGTGATGTCATATGGTGAACGGCCGTACTGGGACATGAGCAACCAAGATGTGAGTAAATCCCAGCAGGAGATCAATACAGAAACTGTTTGGTGTCTACTGTTGATCACATTTAATAATTCAAAGTGCTTTACATCATGAAAACACAAAAACACCATTTGGCATTAAAATCATCAATACACAGAAAATATGTTGGTCAATGTTTCAGTTATTATTAGTCAGAAGCTAAAACAGCTGAAACAGCTTCGGCTGTTTTGCAGTTTTCTGGAAGTTTGTTCCAGATCTGTGGCTGAGTTCTGCTTGTCTGGTTCTGGTTCTGGATGCCGAGCAGAACCAGAACCAGGAGGCCTGAGAGGTCTGGAAGGCAGCAGATCTGTGTTTTCAGCAGAGTGGTGTGAATTTCCATCCATGTTTGGGCTTTTGCAGGTGATCAATGCCATCGAGCAGGACTACAGGCTGCCGGCGCCGATGGACTGTCCGAGCGCGCTGCATCAGCTGATGCTCGACTGCTGGCAGAAAGATCGCAACAACCGGCCGAAATTCACGCAGATCGTCAGCACACTCGACAAGATGATCCGCAACCCCAACACCCTCAAGACCACAACGCCGCTGTCGTCATGGTAACTGACAGACTCTTCGCACCCTGACCGGCCCGTTCTCGCGCACTAATCACTAATCACTCATCAATAATCACTCATCAATAATCACTAATCACTAATCACTCATCAATAATCACTCATCACTAATCACTAATCACTAATCACTAATCACTAATCACTAATCAATAATCACTAATCACTAATCACTCATCAATAATCACTAATCACTCATCACTAATCACTGATCACTAATCACTAATCACTGATCACTAATCACTAATCACTGATCACTAATCACTAATCACTAATCTCTATCCTGCTCTGGGTTTTTGCACCAGTCTTCACCTGCCTCTGCTGGACCGCAGCGCCCCCGACTTCACCTCCTTCAGCGCGGTGGACGAGTGGCTGGAGGCCATCAAGATGGGCCAGTACAAGGAGAACTTTGCCAACGAAAGCTTCAGCAGCTTCGACGTGGTTTCCCAGATGACCATGGAGTACGCTGGTTACCTCTCATTCATCATGCGTTTCAGATCGGTTCATTGACGCGGCACGCTGAAAACACTTATAAAACAAAAATGTATTTAGATCAAAGTTACGTGTAGAAAGACGTTCCGGTTAAATCCAGAGGAAACAGGGTTAAAATATTAAAGGTGGGATAGGAAATAACTGCAGCTAATTTTAAAATGCTGCACAAATACGACTACATTTATTAGAAACAAAGGATTTTCTGGAACTACTGAATAAGGAGAAGTGGAAGGACATGCAGCCCAGAGATCAGGAACAGAAGAAAATTCAAATATTGAAATAAGATGATCAATATTAATGCAGTTTTTCTAAAAATGGGCTAAAATATATGCATTATTTAATTATGCTATAACTACCCACCCAGTGTGTTTCACAAACAGAGGAGATGCAGTTGGCTGCTTCAATTAGCTTCAATTAGCTTCAATTAGCTTCATTTAGCTTCAATTAGCTGCAAGATGAACACAGGAAGTAGGGTGAGACTCTTATTGTGAAGGGTTAGTATGCTTCTGTACATTTCATAACTTTAGTGTTGTAAAATTACTGCATTAATATTGATAATCTTATTTCAATTACTCTATAAATTATTCTGATGTTTAATTGTATTTTAATTTTGACACTTTCTGCAGATTTTTATTCAATGCAGAACTTAAACCAGTGGAACTGAAACTGCCTCTTGATGTTTTGGACAAATTCACAGCCGAAGTTTTTATGTATATTCTAAATGCAAACTGTGTTTATTTGTACAGTTTTGGCTTAATCAGTGTGTTGCGGGTCTTGTTCTTTCAGCAGTTGGCCTTTTTGATTCTGTTAACAATTAATCTGTTTCTGAATTTCATGAATGGATTAATAGGATTAATGGCTTCAGCCCGAACCCTCATGTCTCTCTTCCTGCCTCAGGGACATCGTCAGGATCGGCGTGACGCTGGCCGGCCACCAAAAGAAGATCCTGAACAGCATCCAGTCTATGAGGGCGCAGATGAACCAGATTACCTCAGTGGAGGTGTGATTCCACGGACCCGTCCGCTCGGGCTTTGCTCCCCGCAGGAGGCCAGCATCCTCCCGAACTTCTGAGGAGAGCCAACAGCATCCATCCAAACTGTGACCTCACCGAACCTCCCCACAGACTCCACCCGTTCGGGTCCGTCGCTCGGCAGCGCAGAGACGTCGGCTTGTTGTCGTGGCAGGTGCTGCGTTCAGGTAACGGTGCATTCAGGGGCTTCGAGTTGCAGTCAGCCTGCAGCCGTTTGAGATGATGCGCTCTGTTCTACTCAACACCTCCACCACTGAGCAACCAGTCCGTCCAACATGACCTGCTGGCAGTTCCAGTTTCAGGGCGACTTGATGCCATCAGACCTGATGTGGTGCTTTTGGTGGCAGACGGACTCCGAGGCCTTAAACATCACAGACAATCAGCTGAAGGGAACATCTGGACTGACTCACATCTGTCTCTCCACTCCTCCGGCTCTTTTTCTACACCTTTTGCCAATCAGATTCCCTGACTGTTGGTTTGGCTTTGTGGATGAGGGCAGTTTTCAGCTTTTGGACGATATTTATTTTAATATTTAAAGGGGCAGTACTATGTAAAATCTCTCTCTTTTTTACTTTTACACCATGTGATAATGTTAGTCCCTCCTCAAAAACAAACCTGGAGTCTTGATTTTATTCTATCACACATGTTTGCGAAATCCTTTAATCTCCATGGCAACCATTCAGCTGTGCAAAATGCGTGGGTAGAACTAGCCCCGCCTTTGAGGTAAAGCTCCTCCCTTTTCAGCTCCTTCAGACTAGCCAGCAGCAATTAGCAAACACCTGATGGAACAGCTGAGCTCATTATAGGAGCTGCTTCTCAGAGCAACGCTGTTAAAAGGCTTAATAGAGGAGCCATGTTGGGACGACTTCCTGGAGGCGGAGCTTCAGGAAGGAGTTTTTAAAGAGACACGGGCCAATTTCAAGGCATTAAACTGAAAAGTCAAAATTCTTTTAAGTTATATTTGATATATAGCATTTTAATAACAATGGAAGTTAACATAGTTGGTTTATGCAATAAATGCACTATGTGGCTGGAAAACATGGTACTACCCCTTTAATAGGTGAATCTTAAATCCTGCAGGAACACATAAATAATTTAAACTCTTAGATGCACCTGCCTGCATGAGCCACAGGAAAACAAAAACAGTTTTATACAAAAACACATCTTACACAGACTGGTTAAACTTCAGTCCGTTTTGCTGCTTATTTCCTTTTTTTTTATCTTCTAACCAAAACTTCCTGTTCAACTCACTGAATTCGATTTCTGCTGATTCCTAATTACTCACAACAGAGACGTTCACTTCATTCCTCTGTTAATTTGAGTCAAAACGGCCGTATTTCTATCCATTCCCGTTTACCTGATGCTGTAAAAGAAACAGATTTAGGTGGATAATTTAAAGGCGCCGGGCTGCAAGGCGTCTGCAACCCGACTCTCATTAACACACAACTTTCATTTATGAAGACAACATCTAACTTTCTATATTTATGGCTCTCGTTCTCCATTTATATTTTTCTTCTGGCACTTTTTTACCATAGATTTTTATTTATTTATGTTTTTTTAATTAAACAAATAAATAAAGTCATAATAATATGAGAACAAGTGATAAATTTCTGAGAAATCTTACATGAAACTGCATCAAAATTAGGAATGTTGAACAAGTTTCACTTGGCATTCCTGTTACAAATACAGAAATACTTAATATTTTAAATTTTAAATGAAGAACCACACGGATTTGCTGAAAAAGCTTCTGATAACTCCAGAAGCTTTTTACTCATTGAAACATTTTTCTTCTCGTCATTTTACATTTAAATCGTTACATAAACGTCTTTTTGCAGCACGAGATGAATTTTTGAATGGTAAAGTTGCAGACCCCGGTCTAAGGAAACCATTGATTGGCTGCAGTTCTTGCAGGGCAGCAGTGGAGAGTACCTGCAGATTTTTAGTTTTCTTGCCACCCCTGATCTGATGGCGCCCTGGACACAGAGCCATATCCCCCAGGTCCAGAAGTGCCACTGCCTCCTTC
Source organism: Poeciliopsis gracilis (assembly GCA_911649635.1). NCBI lineage: Eukaryota > Metazoa > Chordata > Actinopteri > Cyprinodontiformes > Poeciliidae > Poeciliopsis > Poeciliopsis gracilis. Next base: position 2,288,531 of record CAJVRI010001526.1, on the reverse strand, counting down.
ATAGAAACTGGGAGCTGGTTCCACAGAGAAGCTCTACCGCTAAGCGCCTGAGAAAGTCCAGGAGTCACCAGGAAACCTGCAGCCGTTTGACATGACATGGAGTTTAGTCATTCAGGGCAGAAGAAGAAGAAAATCTGTCATGTTCTAGTTTTTGTGCTTTGGTGTAAAAAATAAAAAGTGGTCCTGTGAACCAGTAATTCAGTCTGATGGGTTAAAATAAGTCCACGCATGCAGAGTGTGGTTCTGCAGGAGACGGCCTCCATCCAAGTTTCACATTTCCAAATTTCTTCTAGAAAATGTTTGACGAGTTAATTTCTTTTCTCGTTTTACTTTTGTTTTACTTTTGGAGCTCAGTATTTTTTTAAAAAAGTATATCTGAGGTCCAGAAGTCAAAATTTCTGGTATTTCTGATATTTATTTGCAAATTTCATATTTTTAGGAGACATTCACTCCTTTTTAATCTGCTATTTCATTAATACGCCATCATAGAAAAACCTGCCATCCTTGGTCATTTGAGCCAAAACTGCTAACAAAAATATTCTTTTAAATCTGTGATAACATGAACACAAAACTCTCTTTCCAAACATGCAACTGATGCCTACATTCATCAGAAAAATAAGCTTTTGTTATAATTTAAGTGAAAAGGGAACAAACTACGTTAAATGACTGAGTTCTGCGTTTATACCTCAAAGAACTGAAATGATTTTCCTGGTTCATGTAACGTCATCAAATCTCTTTTTCCTCTCAGATATTTAGAATGTCAAACCTCTTCCTCCTGTTGAATTTGCACAAAACGTATGGAAGAATAATCCTGTCAAAAAAAACAAAAGCATGCATTTTCTGTTCAGCAGCAGAAATTCTTATTTTTACACTCAGATACTTTGCTGCTCTCGCTCCGAACTCTGAAGCCTCTGAAAACAAATCCTGATGTCCTGCAAACACACAATGAGACGCAGTGAATCCCTCAGAATGCAAAAGTTAATTTATTCTTCATCTGGAGTGAACTTTGAAAACTGGCATAAACATACAGATAAGTCACAACCATGTTTCTGTTCTATTAGCTGAAAGTTTGATAAGCATAGAGAAACAATCTCAGGATAATTTCCAAAAGAAAGAATCAAGCTTCCTTTCTTCCATCCGTCCTTTTGAAGGAAATAAATATTTGATCCAAACTTTCAATCAATCAAATTTTGTGACAGCAGCCTGTTGAGTGAGAGCAGCTCCAACCTTCCTGACTCGAGTGTGAAGATAAAAGACGCTCTCTTTTGTATTTTGACTGAAACATTCCTCTGTACAACCACATTTATTTACGTGAGGTTGTGTGTGATCCATGTTCTTGTTGTAAATTATAAGAATGTTTGATTTCTTTTGTGGTTCTGTGTTTTCGCCCACTGGAACGACCCAATCCACTTATTTTCTAGCAGATTTGAAATGGAGCAACGTCTGACCTGAAGTCATCAGTTTTTAAATCTAATTGTTTTCCTTGTATAATAACTTCTGGGTGCATGTTTCTGTTCGAAGATGATCTATATGTTAAGTTATGCAGCAAGTTCTACCTGAGCAAACGTTCTTCCAGAGCTCTTATTTTGAAAATCTCCAAGCAGATTTCAGATGTTTTTACCTTTTTTTTTTTTTTAAATGGGCAGACTTTTCTGAAAAAGTATTTTTGTGTGTCAGAAACAAAGTCCCTGGATGTGTGTTACACAGATGCACACAAACTCACTGCACTGAACTGTTTGCTCTGTTGCCACTCCTGGTGTAATAGATGCTTCCTGTGTCACACTGATGTGTTTTATAGGCTGTGTTTTTGTTGTGAAATCTAGTTCTTTCAATCTGTTTTTGCTAAGTATGGTTCCACTTTTTACTTTTTGTTTGTCTGTTAGTTGTAGTTCTTCAAAGTCTATCATAGAAATGCAGGTTTTTAATCTTTTTGTCATTGTTACGTTTCTGCACTCCTTTAGTTTTTCACATGCGTTGAAGAAAATAATCACTAGCCTGGATGGAATGGACACAGATTTGATATTTACATTTATTTTAATTGTTTTTCTTCTTATTTTTTTAAAATTATTGTCAAACTAATGTTGTTCTAACCTGAAGCTCGTCGTCTATCTGGATCCTTCACAGATATAAAAACAGAAACAACTTCACTGACATTTGGCTTCTGCATGTGGAGAGAAACTAATCTGTCTGCGTGCGTGCGTGCCTGCGTGCGTGCGTGCGTGCGTGCGTGCGTGCGTGCGTGCGTGCGTGCGTGCGTGCGTGCGTGTGTGTGTGTTTGCTGGTTCATGTTTATCCATATTTACTTATAGCAGGAAAAACCTGATTCTTTCTTCGTTTATTCCAGATTTGCTGTAAACAAGCTCAACATGTTCAGATGCTATTTATGAAAACAGTGAAAACACGACAGAAATGTCCATTTTATTATAACTTCTTCATTAGTGTTTCTGTTCTTTCTCAGAGACTGTGAGACATTCAAGTGGATACTCAGAGTGACCTACAGGAGGCGGCTGACCTCCAAAACTATCTTTCAAAACATGTTCTGGTTTTTATTTGATCAAATATTTTACTAAAATTATCAGAGGACATTTAGCTAATTTTTTATTTATCTCTTTGGCATTTTTACTAACTTTGAAAACATTTAGCACACTTAGCTTCCTCTATATTAATTTGTTCACATTAATTCTAAAGCACTAATTTACTTACTTGTTTTGTTTCCCAGGTGAGTAAAGAGTAAGTCCAGTATCATGGTCACAGTTCGGTTTGGTTTTGGTGAACAGAATCATTTTCACGGTGCACTGCAGCTCAGAAACCAATTTTTAAACAAATAAAGTGGGGATTTGATCATATGACACTGAATTATGCTCACTATACTGAACTCAATTATTTAGATGAACACCAACGTTTTACCAACATTTTACATATATCCTTTAAATGTATCCTTTTCTTTAATTTAAGGTTGAGAATTATATCCTGTCTATGTGCTTTTTGTTTTTTTTTCTTTATAGCAAAAAACTAAAAAACTTTTTTTTTAAATGCTGCAACTTCAGAGCTAGTTGTTATTTTTTCTATAGTAGATTTTACAGAGGTATTTAGACCAGATTTTACTTCATCCATTGCTTTTATTAAGTTAATGTTCTTTAGGTGTCTTGTCTCCTCTACGTCAAGCTCTTTTTTTAAATATCCACGTTTGCCTCACTCTCTGAAAAAACGTTCCCACCTCATTTTTATCAAGCCCTGAGAAACATCCACTCACAAAACGAAACAGAAATAATCGGATGGCTTTTAGGGTCACAGATACAATAGAGCTGTTGCTTTCTTTGTGAAATCAACAACGTTGTATTAAAGCTTAAGGCCTTAGCTGCTCCCTTTACAGCACAGTTTTACTTTTTGCAGAATATTTTTCCAGGACCGTTTTGGTCCGAAGAACGTGGATGATAGACCACATGGTGTCACCAGAAGCCAAACGATCCTATCACTGTGACCTCACTTGTACTTTTCTTCTTCTTCTTTTTCTTATATTGTATAAATGTACATTTGATGGCACTCCTGTGAATAAGGAATTGATTTTAAGTGTTTGTAATACTGGTTTTATTTTGTAAAAAACAAAGAAAAGACAAAATAAAGGAAAATAAACACATCCAAAGTTGTATTTTTCTTTGTATCAAAGGTGAACAAACTGTGTAAATGGGGATAAAATGGATGAACGTAAATCAAACATCTCAATGGAGGTCTGTTTAGTGATAACCAGTGATTGGAAACTGATTTTCACTGTGAAGAAACCAGTTTGAGATTATTTCAGCTTTGTGACAGGAAAGGACGTAGACTCAGACCAAAGAGGGATGGACAGCAGTGATAAATGTCAGTAAATGTCCACGTCATTAAACCCCTGAACTGGAATAGGTGAATGATACATAAACAGTTGAATAACACAAATATGAGTACAAAATGTGGAATAAAAATACAAAATTACATAGAAATGTGGAAATAAATGATCAATGCACCAACCTTCTTAATGGTTTATGTAATAAACAAAGATAAAAGAGAAATCTAAATCAAATTTTGTTTGAGTTTAGCTTCTCACTGCCCTTTACAGGCGACACATCTTTTAAATAAGTAAGAACACAAATAAAAACATTGCCTGCGCATTTATAAACACATGAATCTGAACTTTTCTTTATGTTTAATTATGCAAATTAGCTTTCAGTTGAATCTTCACAGTTGTCACCTCAAAAAACACCTTCGATTAAAAACAACTTTAAATTATTATTTATTTATTTTATTTTTTCGTTAATAAATATTTTTGTGTTTTTCATGTTTACTTGTTACGACATCAGAACCATTTATCTAGCGGTTCTTGTTTCCCTGGTGTCATTGAAAGCAGCACAAGAGGACCGTCTTGTTTTCATCACGTGACCGGAAGCCAGCGTTGATAGTTGAACGGTGTTCGGAGATGTTGGTACTTTCGTTGGTGTGACAGACCTGTCTGAAGTTTAAAACAGTGCTGACGGCAGTTTTTCTTTCTGAGAACCTGAGAAGAAGCCATTTTGCTGATAATTCCTCAGACTTTGACTCATTAAAAGCGGACTGTTTTGGCCTTAAAGCCCCAAACATGCATGCTAACTTTAGCCAAGTCGCTAGCTAACTGGATCCACAACCTTCTGTCCTTTCCAGGAGCACAGCCAGGCTGGGTTGTTTTATGGCTGTTTCATTTGCTGTTTCGGCTCATGCCACCGCCTGTTGGTCCCTGTAGTGCTAATGTACGTTGTGCTGTTGGTGGAAGTTGGCGCTATGCAGCTGAATAACAGCTAACTGTCTCTTCAGTCCCGACCCGAGGGCTTCTGATAAGACAGCACAAACAACCGTCACTTGCGCGTCCCAAACATGGACGCTATGGCTCGGTAGAACAAGAGTCGTCGTTCTCGGTGAGTCAAGATTTTAATAACCTTGAAACTAAATCAGGGGAGTAGTTGTCATGGCGACGGTCATTTTCCAGAGGAAAGTCTCAGGATTTGCAACTATGTTGCTGTTAAAAATGAGCCTCGATTGAAGAGTTTATTTACCTCTTATTATTATTTTCATTATGGCTGCTGATGGTCAGAAGTTGCTGACATGTTATACTGGATGTTGGTCGTTTTGCAAACGTTTTCACACCTTGAGCTTTTTCACTTTCAATCAGGTTACAACTACAAACTTTAATGTGTTTCACTGCAGTTTCCTAATGCAATGTAGACTAGATCCATGAACTCTGGAATGTTTTATTTATTTTTACAATTAGCAATGTGAAAATAAAAATACATGTTTCTTTTTCATGCTTCAGTATCTACCCTGCCATTGTTAACACTTCCTCTGCCTCCAGCAGCTCTGCACATATCAGAAGTGAATTTGTTTGCTGGTTATTCTTTGATAAATGGTTTAAGATCGATCAGATGGGATGGAGAGCATCTGTCAAAAATCAGTTTTAAAGAGCTACACATCTATAAGCTCAAATAATTTGATTGTCTTGTTAACAAATGTGGAAAAGATGGAGTTCTTTAGCAGAACTTTGAATAGGCCATCACGTTTGAATGCAGTAGAAAGTTTGGAGCTAATAATAAGTGTTGTTTCTTTGTAGCTGTAGAAATATCTCATTTAAATATGAATCCTGGGCGGCAGTAGTTAAATTTTCCCGTTGCTGTGAGATTTCTGCCGTTGTGTTTGTTAGACAGCAGATGCCTCCTCTGTGAGGCGAGCGACTGCCACCATCATCCCCCACCAGAAATACTCCAGCTCCTGCATCTTCACCTTCATCTTCTTCTTCTTCATCATCCCTGAGCCATCAGGATGTTGGAGGGGCTCGTAGCCTGGGTGCTAAACACTTACCTGGGAAAATATGTCAGCAATCTGAACACAGATCAGCTCTCCATTGAGCTTCTTAAAGGTAATAAATGGTTTATTATTGAGACTCGCAGCTTTTGCCTGAAAAGGATGGAAGGAAATCCTGTGACACAACAAGAATTTAAGGCGTAAGAAGTGATTTTTTTTTTCTCTTTCATTTATATCCTCAGGTGCAGTGGAACTGGAAAACCTGCCACTGAGGAAAGATGCCCTCCGAGAGTTTGACCTGCCATTTGAAGTCAAAACAGGTGAGGAAAAAAAAAACAAATATCAAACCCTGGATCACCAGGAAACTAGGAAACTAGGAAAAAAGAGTCTTTAGGGAACGAGATGAGGATTTATTGAGGAGAAGCAGCTCAGAGTCAAGACCAGAGACAGCCAGGTCCTGGAGAGACCCGCTGAATAACCAGACAAGATCAGGACCCCCTGCAGTTTGCTTTTATTTCATCACATTTTATTTTTCTGTTTTTATTTTGTAAAGTACTTTGAAACATCTTGTTGCTGAAATGTGCTGTACAAACATACTTGGTTGGTTGATTGACTAGGATCGTCACATTCCTGTTGATCATCATCAATCAGTAATAATAATGATCTGTTTACTCAGGACTCTGGCAGCAGCATTTTCTGTTTTTAACTGACACTTTAACCCACCAAAATAAAAGCTTTCATCCAATTTTCTGTCTTATTTTGACAGAAAATCTGAATTGTGGTTTTTGACTTGCAGTAGGCCAATGTGACTTTATTTCTGAGTCCATAGCTGAGTCTGGGATTTTAACAAGCTGTTGTGTTTTTACTGTAACTGAGTCCTGATCTAACAAATATAACGAGTTCTTTCTTTTCTGCTCTAAACCGTAAGGAGTTTTGATTTATTCAGTCAATATTCTGTGCATGCATCCACACAGAGAAATATAAAGATATGTTTTATCAAATCATGCAAAAGGCTCCTGAGAACAGAACCTTGGGGAACTCCACAATTTTAATGACACAATAATTGAAGTTTAGCTGCCATGTTTTTCTGATGCTAAAGTTTAAAAATGAAAAATCGTGCATTGTTTTACTTTTACACATTTAAACTCATCATTTTGTGCTAAGCTGTATTAAACATGTTGTGCTTTTCCAGGATTTATTGGGAAGATCACTCTGCAGATCCCGTTCTACCGGCCTTACAGTGACCCCTGGGTCATCTCCATGTCCCAGCTCAACCTCATCATCGGCCCCACGGAGCCGCAGGAGTTTGACGTGGAGAAGGAAAACCTGGAAGCGAGGGAACGCAAAAAGTACCTCCTCAAAACTCTCGAAGATAAATTCAAAGTGAGTTAAATTTTGGGTTTTTCCTTTTTTTTGTAGGTTTCTGTCTCTTCTTGAGGAAAATGACAAACTTTATATGTACGTTAGTGTTGGTTATGGTTGACATTTTCTGCTGTCATGCCTGTGTGTCTCCTGCAGAGTGAATGTGATCAGAGAGGAGAGTCGTACTGGTACTCTGTCACCGCCTCGGTCGTCACCAGGATTGTTGAAAACATTGAAGTGAGTCATTCTGCTGCATGTGATACATGTGGAAGATATTATATCACTTATCAGATCATGTATTATAAACTAGTATCACTGATGAATAATGCTAGTTTTCTTTCTGCCTTCTGTGTTCAGCTGAAGATCCAAAATGTTCACCTGAGGTTTGAGGATGACATTTCCATCCCGGAAAAGGCCTTTTCTTTTGGAGTTTGCATCAACAGGGTGTCGGCTCATAATCCTTCCAAAGAGCTGGTAAGCGTTTATCCTCAGGACGAGCAAGCACTTCCAATAAACAAACAATTATGTCCCTGTAAACAAAGCAACTTGCGATTAGCTTCTTCTGCCCTTTTATCAGTTTTTAACTACAGAGTAAAGTTCCTGTAAAGATTAAGTTTTTATTTTTAACAGGTTTGAATCCTTTTAGGTTTAAAAAATCTCACAAAACGTTTAGAGAGCAGTGGTGGCGGCTAACTCTATAGCTCTAAACATAATGAACATGACGACGCTGACGCGCTCCATGGTATTTAGTGGAAGCTAACGCTAACGTGAGACCTGAGTGGCACTGAACGTTCATATTATTAAGTCATTTGCAGAGATTTGAGGATGATTAGTTTAGCTGTTAAACGAAGCCTTGAGCCGTTCTCAGTTCTTGGTGTTAATACGGTTTTGTTTTGGTCTCAGATCCATAAGCCTTTCAAACAGAAGCAGCTGGAGATTGAAGACTTCAGCGTTTACTGGGACACAAAGTGTGAAATGCTGGGAAAGCTGCCTGCAAGCCAGATCCAGGTTGGTTACACATTTAGTTTTATTGATTTATACGCCTGTTTGGCTCTTTGAAACGGTGCAAAGGTCACAGTGTGCCTCACCTCTCCACCTGCATTGCCCCACATTTTTACTGCATCCTGAGTTTCTGCTGCAGGTTAAAGGCCTAAGCCTTTAAGTCTGTCATCCACATGAGCATCTTCATGTGGATGACAGACTTCCTTCTGTACAGTGTGAAACAGACATTGTGCTCTTTGTTGAAATGCAGCAGTGACGTGATTCTCTGTTTTCCATCCCGGCAGGATGCGATGACTCAGTGCATGCAGAGTCGCCAGCACCAGTACATCTTTGAGCCGGTGCGTGCCTCCGTGCTGCTCAGGAGAAACACCTCCAGGGAGCCGCTGAGGACCCGAAACATCCCCCGGATCGAGGGCCAGGTCCAGCTGGAGCCCATGTCTTTACGTCTCTCCCAGGTGCAGCAGAAAAAACGGCCCGTTTCTTTCTGGAGGATATCTGCATGTTTCTGCTCTCTGAAAGCGTTTTTATTGCGTTTTCCTGATATTTTCCCGCAGGTTCAGTACCACCAGATAATGGCTTTCCTTAAAGAAGTGGAGCGCAGAGAGAGAGGGATGCTGTACAGAATATGGAGACCCAAAGTCCCGATTTCTGGGAAGTAAGTGCTGCTTTGATCAACCAATCAATCACCAATCAAGTTTATTTGTATGTCACATTTCAGCAGCAAAGTGGTTCAAACTGTTTTAAATCATAAAAACACAAAAATCAACAATTGAAACATGACATTGAAATGTTGGTCAATGTTTCAGGTAAAATGTGTCAAAGCAGTTCTGGCCAGTTTGCTTCTAGTTTTAAAGTGTTTCAGCTGTTTTTGTTCCAGATTTGTGGTGCATAAAAGCTGAATGCTGATTCTTCATGATTGGTTCTGGTTCTGGTTCTGGTTCTGCAGAGTTGACCAGAACCAGAACCTGAGAGGTCTGGAAGGTTGATCCAACTGCAGCAGATCTTTAATCCGTTCAGTGATTTACAAAACTACCAGCAGTAAATTAAAGTCTGTTCTCTCAGAACAGACTTTAATTTAATTTAGAACCGAATGGTGTGGAACCGGGTTGGAACCGGGTTGGAACCGGGCGGAACCGGGTGGTGTGGGGAACCGTGTGGTGGTGGAACTGGGTGGAACTGGGCAGTGTGTCTCCATCTTCCTGGTTTTAGTCAGAACTCCAGCTGCAGGTTCTGGATCAGCTGCAGGTTCTGGATCAGCTGCAGGTTCTGGATCAGCTGCAGGTTCTGGATCAGCTGCAGGTTCTGGATCAGCTGCAGGTTCTGGATCAGCTGCAGGTTCTGGATCAGCTGCGGCTGGACGATGGATTTTTTTCTTCTTTTTTAAGAAGACACTGTTGCATCAATCAGCTTGAATTTTTCCTGGTTCTAATTTCCTTTGTGATTTTACTGGTTTCTGACTGGATTTCCTCGTTGTTTCTCCCCAGCGGCCGAGTTTGGTGGCTGTTTGCCATTCAGGCCAACCTGAATGACATCAGGGAGCAGCGGCGGCGAGGCAGCTGGGCGTTTGCGCTGCAGCGCGCCCGAGACGCGCAGACCTACACCGGCCTGTACTTCAGAAGGCTGAAAGCCTCCCTGAGCCCAGAGGACGAGGTAGAGCCGCACAAAACGCAGTAAACATTACACTCACAGTCTGCAATACACAGAAACATACGATTATGTTGTCATAAAAACACATTTTGTTAATTTTACCAACACAAGTTTAAGAAAATGTATTTAAATTTTTATCACGGATCATATTTAAAGCCTATTTGGTATTAACTGATTCCTTAAAAGTGAACAGTTGGTAAATTTCTTCAATAAAATCAGTGAATTTTGATGATGCACTAATTAGTTAAATGGCTAAAAACGTCTGACTGGTTTTAGTTAAACTTGTGTTAACTGTGGTTAATTTAAAAAAATTGATTTATTGTCATTAAGTGAACATTTTTCTCCTTTCTCAAGATTTTTACACTCGACAAAATGTAACATTTTTCCTGGTTTCTCAAATCGTGACTGTTGTTTTTATAACGTTTTATTTTTGTCTGTTTATGATGTAAAGCTCTTTGAACTGCCTTGTTACTGAAATGTGCAACAAAAATAAACTTATTGATACTTTATTACCTGGAGGATGTAAAAGTGTCTCGAGAACGGCTCCCTGGGGAACTCCATGTTATGACACTTTAATGCAAAGTTGGCACTTTTAATGCAACTTTGCATTAAAAGTTACTTCTAACAAGACTCCTTCATGTTCACTTCGTCAAATAAAGTTACCAAAATTATATTGGAATTCCAAAGTCCAGTGAATGTTTGTGCTTTTGAATGTTTTGTTATTTATAAACAGTTTTAACTATTTTCTTCTGTTTTGTGCTTCAGGCTGAACTTGAACGCATTGAAGAGGAGCAGACGCTGGAGGAGCTGCAGATTCTCAGAGAAGTCGTCCATGACAGGGTTCGATTGCAGGAAGAGATGGCAGATGTACGTTTAGATGATCGCAGAGGATTTGCAGATATAGGAATGGATTTCAGTAAATTTGAATATTATCAAAAAGCTAATTCAGTAATTCCAACAACATTACTTCCATTTATAGAGCCTTAGTCACACAGTGATGTGTTTATTGAGGTCATTAAAGTTAAAGGAGCTGCACTTTCAGTTTTGTATCCAACTATGCTGATAGAAAGTTGAGTGGAAGAAAAAAGTGCGGTAGAAAAAGATGATGCTACTTCTGTTTAGCCCTCTGAAGCTAACATTTTCTAATCTGTATGTAACTTCCCAGACTTTGTTTGAACAGATTTCTTTCTTTCCACTCCGTGTCTTTTGCAGAACGTTCGGGAGCCGAGCGGCAGCCCCCAAGCTGCTCCGCCTGCCACTTCCGTTCCTAAAAGTGGAAGCTACAGAATGATTCAGTACCTGCAGTCGTGGTTCCCTGGTTGGGGCGGCTGGTCTGGAAACACGCAGGTTCTGGACACGCCTGAAGAACTCCTGCCAAGTCCATCATCCTGGGATATTCTAGGTTAGCATCAGGCTGCGGAGTGAAAGAGGCTCGGGTGGAAGAGCGATCTGCTTTATGCTACGCTGTAATCTTTAATTCTCTGATTCTTCTCCAGCAGAGACAGGGGATTTGTTCGACCCACTGGAGGACTCCCACACTCTGAACACCTTCACTAGACGAGATTACATGTTTGCTCGACTGGAGATCTTTTTGGCGAAGGGCGGAGTCACTCTTTTCCACGAGGAAAGGAGAGCGAACTCGATGATCGAGAGTGGAGTCTTGCAGCTGGAGTTCTCAGGTACTAACTTGAATTTGTTTTTCCTTCAGAATAAAATAACTATCATTATTTGGTTACTTTTGAACATAATTTACTCATTACACTGAACAACTTGAAAGTTGGCAACTGATTTTTTTTTTTTTCTACGTAGTGGAAGTTAACAAACGATCAAAAGTATTAACCACCTGGTGAACTCCACCAATTACTGAATGTGACTGGAAGAAACTAAACACATTTATTTTGAGATAAGAAACGTTTTTTATAAAAACATGGTTCTAATTTGTTTTGTGCTTCAGAAATGTGACAGATTTCTCTTTAGAAGCAAAATTTGTATTTTGTGGCGTTTGCAAAACTTAGAAACTAGAAAACTGAAACCATGAATGAAAAATCTGATCCAGAAAATCATCATCCAGTGTAATTACCCTGTATTACAGTAATATAGCTGTATTACAGTGTAATTACCCTGTATTACAGTAATATAGATGTATTACAGTGTAATTACACTGTATTACAGTAATATAGCTGTATTACAGTGTAATTACCCTGTATTACTGTAATATAGCTGTATTACAGTGTAATTAAACTGTATTTGTGGTGCTTTACTCAGGAGTGAAGGTGATCGTGGAATCTCTTCCGCGCTCTGAGTCGTCCTTGCTGGCCGTTAAGCTGGGCAGTCTGTTCCTCAGAGACCTGACCACGCAGGGCACCATGTTCCCCTTCCTGGTGTCGCCCAAAATGGTAATCGACTTGCATCTCTTCATCAACATGCACCTTAATAATGCTGGCTTTATTATCTCTGTGGGTCTAACGAAGTCCACTTGTTGCAGGACAAAGTTGTTGTTGCCGTCAGTCAGTCCATGAGTCAGCACAGCGCTGCTGCTGGTAAGGATTCATTTATTTTATTCAGTGTCAATAATATTCTGGACGTCTCTGTCAGTAAGTTAAGGTCTTGCTTACTGTACAATCTGTACACATGTTGTGTCATCAGAGAGCGATGCTGAGTGGACTTCTCCAGTGTTCGAGATGATATACGAGCGCAACCCTGTGAGGTCCAAATTTGAGAGGAGGCTGGAAGTGAGCACCAGTCCATTAAACATCATCTACAGTCCACAGGCCATGAAAAAAGTGACTGAATTCTTCTATAAAGGAAGAGTTCACACTTCAGGTCAGTATCGAGTGTCAAAACTTTCCCAGAGTCATCTGAAAAAGAAAACACACCTTCTTTAGGTTTCATGGTTTTACACATGAAGACAAGATAAATCTGTCATACTTATCTCCAAAAACACAGAAAAAGTCACTTTAAAAAAAAAAAAAATCCCTTTCAGCCTGAAAAGTTGCTAAATACAGCAACAAAATCTTAAGTTGGCAACAAGGCATCTCTCCTTGTGGCTACAGCCTCCCTTTCCCACGCAGGTCATCTCCACTTGGCCACGCCCCTCAGTGTCTTGGCTCCGCCCACTTTTGTGAAAAAGTTCAACCTTTCGAGAAGCATTCAGCAGCAACGACTGCATGAAAACCGTTTTTATTTGTTTGAAATTGGGTGCAAGTGATTGGGGACAATGACTTGCGCCTGTCTGATCTTAACTGTCTGAGTTAAGATCAGACAGGACTGATATTTCTGAAATCTTCTGCTCCAGGCTTTGGCTACCAGTCTGAGCTGGAGCTCCGGGTGGCCGAAGCCGCCAGGAGGCAGTACGACAAGCTGAAGAAGCAAACCAAGGCGGAGATCCGACAAACCATTGATCAGCTGCTCGTTGGAGAGTTCATTGTAAGAAAAAGTTGCTGGAATGTCACATGAAACAGATCTTCAAATCTACTGACCTGGTTTTGCTTTTGCAGGAAAACAGCAAGCGCTGGACAATGAAGCTGGACATTTGCGCGCCTCAGGTGGTTTTCCCCGATGACTTCCAGTCAGAAGACCCGATGCTCGTGGTGGTGGACTTAGGCAGGATCCTTCTGACCAACTCTCAAGGTGAAGCAGCCAACAGTTGTCTTCTCTGTTCATCTGATGGGATTTAAATCACCCTGTAACTGCTGATATTTGTTCCCCTCTCTGAAGATGACAGCGTCGTCAGCGTCGCTCAACCTGAGCAAGAAGTCCAGAGTGACGACGAGTACCAAACTCCTCTGGCCACCCCGCCCGATTCTCCGCTTGCAACTGAAGTGCCTTTCAAAATGCTGTTTAAAAACAGAGAACTTCCCAGCCTCAGTTCTCCCGAGGCTTCCAAGGCCTACAGCAAAAAGCTCTATGAGAAGTACTGCCTTTCGTTCAAGGACCTGCAGATTATGGTCGGGCGCTACAAGGACAGCTGGAAGCACCTTCAGGACAGCGAAGTGGGACCGACCCACGTTGTGGAGAAGTTTAACGTCTTGCTGCAGCTTGAGCAGCGGCTGCGCTACACTTCGGACCCTCAGCTGCCCGGCGCGGTGCTGTCGGGAACGCTGCCGGATCTAAAGGTGCACATCAACCTTGAGAAGATGACCGCCATCAGGACTTGCCTGGCGCGGCTCAACAGGCCAGCCGAAGACGGCGGCGGCCCGGGGAAAGATCAGAGCGCAGCGTCCCCTGACGCGCCCACGCTGCGCCGGGACAAGATCTTCCACAAAGTGGACAGTTCGTGGAAACTGCAGGATTCTGCCAAGAACCTGACGCAGAGCGTGATGACCTTAGAGCAGCACACACGGGAAGTCCTGGTGGAATCCCGCCTGCTGCTGGCTGAGTTCAACATCAACTACATGCAGCTCGGTGTGGAGAGCAACGGCCGCTATATTTCTGTTTTCAAAGTGTTTGGCACAAACGCTCATTTTGTCAAGCGACCTTACGACGTAGAAGTCGCTCTGACGGTTCACGGATTTCTCCTGGTCGACACGCTGCAGACGTACGGCTCCGACTTCGACCTGCTCGTTGCGTCTCACAAGCATCTAAGCTTCGACGTTCCTACCGGTAGCCTCAGAGAAAGCCAGCCTTCTTCCCCCACTTTGTGTGACGAGCGGACCTCTGAGCATCCTGGAGTCCACTCTGGGTCATTCTCTGATCTCTCCCCGTTTAGTTCCTTCCTCAAAGACCAGGACGCCCTCATTAGGATCGAGTATCAGTTTGTGAGCTCAGACTGTCCCTCCATGAACCTCAACAACTCCCTCCAGGTCACCAGCATTCAGGTCAACAACCTGGACATCATTCTCAACCCTGAGACCATGGGGGAGCTGCTCAAGTTCCTCCAAAAGTCTTTCCCCAAAGAGGAGAATGTATCATCCACCCAGGATAGTCCAACGCCGCTGTCCAGTGAGGAAGAAGACCGGGCCTATCAGGCAACGTACGACCAGAACAAGGAGCTAACCGTGGAGATCCACCGCCTCAACCTGCTGCTCCTGCGGACCGTCTCCTCCGGCACCGCCCTGGCAGTCGAGAAGAAAGGCCTGAAGATCGCCACCGCCAGCATCTCTGGTACCAAGGTCAACGTTTCCCTGGGAAGCCGTCTGGACGTCAGCGGTTCCCTGGGGTCCTTGCAGCTGGTGGATTTAACCCAAGAGGCAGGCCGGAACCAGTTTGTGGTCAGCATTGGGAGTGCAGAAGACCGCTCCTTGAGTCCCGAAGGTTTAACGTTTCTGCCCGACAACCCAGAGTCTCCAACAGACGCTCTGAACTTTCAGTTGAAGGAGAAATCTGAGGGAGAGTGCTCTTTGAAGCTACACATGGCGTCTCTGCACTACAACCACTCGGCCAGGTTCCTGCGCCACCTCAAACTGTCAGCTAACGAATTGGAGGACAGTTTCCGCTCCGTGTTGAAAAACGCCGCCACGACCGTGTCGACGGTTCTCGCCTCCAAGACGGCGGAGTACAGCGGCAGGGTTTCGCTGTTTGAGACGCCGTCACGGAGAACCCGAACTATCAGCCACACCTGGGGGTGTTCGTTTGACCACGATGAGGACGTCTCGATGGGGGAGCCTGAATCCGCCCTGGACACCTTCTTCGTGAAGCTGACCCTCAACATCAGCATCGAGTCGCCGGTCGTATCCATTCCTCGGAAACCCGGACACCCCGAGCTGTTGGTCGGCCATCTGGGGAGCATTACCATCCAGAACTTTGTCAGTGGCGAAGACTCTCAGGGAGAGAGGCTGGAGGTGTTGGTGAAGGACATCGGACTGTACTCGGTCAACGCCAGTCACTTGGTGTTGAAGAGACCGCCCAGAGAGGAGAAAGCCGGCTCGTCTTCACCGTCCCACTCTATCGTCAACAAGGATGAATCCCAGTTCACACGCCACGACTTCTTCGAGTCCCTCAGCCGGGGAGATGGTGAGAAGATTAGAACTATCGATGAAAGTTACCGATTAACGAGATAATTTAAAGTTTATTAACCTTTCAGAGCAGCGAACGATTAATATTTAAAAACAAAAAAGCATAAATTTCATTTTACATCCCAAACCAGACTCTGTTTGTACCGTTTCTCTTTCCTGTTCTAATGTGGCTCCATCTTTAATTTTGCATCAACTGGCTCCTCTTATGGATGACCAAGTGGCGCCCTCTGCTGGATGGAGGCCAAATTACAACACTAAAAGACGGTCGTTAAGCGATTGGAGCAAATTCTAATAAACCATTAAAATACAAATTATTGTAAGCGGATTAATTGTTTACATCATAACTAGAGGTGAGATTCTATTAAAATGTTTAATTGCAGGTTTTGTAGTTAATGGCATTTTAATCAAAGGGCATAAAGAGACAAAATAAGCAATTCTGAATTCTTGCTAAATTATTGAGGAAATAACCATGACATCAACAACAAATATATTTATATAGACCATCAGATTGGTGACATAATCACCACTACATCTTTTTCTACCAGACTTCTTCCTTCCACTCAACTTTCCATGATTATGCTTAGTTTCAGCCCTCTTAAACAGTGAACTTCTTCAGCAATGACTGTTGCTGATCTCCCCACTTATCCAGGTTAAAAACTAACCAGTCTTTTCTTTGAATATATCTATGTATGACTTTACCAGCTTGGATAAATAATCCTTTGGATTATATTCTCATGAATGGGGACAGACCTTTGTCTGTTTCATTCCTCATTTATGTAACATTTAACTTTCTGTCCTGCAGCCTTCCACATACTGAAAGACACAACTATTCACTTCACTTTTGAGAAAACGCCAGCTGATGGGGATTCTGAGTTCATCCTGCTGACGACAGACGAGCCCTTCAGGAGCACAGGCCAGATGAGAGTCCAGGGGAAATTTGTCAACCCTGTTCAGGTAAGTTGTGCACATGATTGGCAGCGCTAAGCCCCTCCTCCTGGCTCGGACTGGTTGTTTTTGGAGTGTTTCTTCAGACGGCAGTAGTAGCAGAGGAGCTGGATGTTTCACAGATTGTTTCATTAAAAAACATGGAGACAGTTTTAACAGATATGTAAAAAACGCATTTATCAAAGTCACATTCTGCAGAGTTATTGAGTCAAAACGACCTCCTGTATCTTACTGAAAACTTACCTGCAAGTTAGTTTTGCTCAGGTCTTTGCAGTAGACCAAAGTTACTTGGTGTGTTTGCGGTGTGAGAGAAACGGGTTCTGGTTCCTGAATGTGTCGCTGACAGTCGTCAGGTTGTGCTCGGCAGATGGTTTCTGTCCTTCCCCAGTCTGACCCTGTTGTTGTGTTTATTGTAGGTGTGTCTGTGTAAACCCGTGTATGAGCAAGTTCTCCAGACTCTGGACAATCTGTCCCTGATTGAGGAGCAACCTCGGACCCCCAGCCAGCCGCCGACGCCGCCCCCGCCAACCCCGTCCTCCTCCAGGCCCCACGCCTTCCCCGACCCCCAGGGGGGCCTGTTCGCCAGAGACCCGCCCTCCATCAGCTTCTCTCACTCCTCCCTGTCCTCTCCGCTGTCCCTGCCGTCTCACCGGCCCGTCCTTCAGCCGCCGACCTTCACCCAGCTGAAGGTCACGCTGCTGGTGGCGGAGCTGCAGGTCCAGCTGAGCGCAGACCTCACGCAGGGCTCCCAGGGTCTGGTCAGCGTGCGCTTCCAGGACCTGGAGGGCCGCTTCACCAAGGACCACCCGCAGCTGCTGGAGGTGCAGCTGGCTCTGCGCGCGCTGCTGATGGAGGACCTGCTGGACCCCAACCCCGACTCCAAGTACAAGCACCTGATGAAGTCCCACGGCGCCCCCAAGCCGTCCACCTTCAGCTCCAAGGACCACCTGTCCCGCAGCTGCCCGTCACGCTCCAACGCTCTGTCCCCGGACATGCCGCGCTCGCTGCCCGCCTACATCAAGGAGACGCAGAACGTCTTCCAGCCCTACCAGAGGCACCCCGCCACGCCGTCCGCCGTCCGCAAGTCCCAGAAGGACCCGGAGTTCCCCAGCACCCCGCCTCCCTCTCCGACGCCGCGCGCCGGCTCCCCGCAGCCCGACTCCAACTTCGACGACTCGTTGGTTCACATCAACGTGCTGCTGGTGGAGGCCGGCCACCCGGAGTTCAGGACGCGCTACGGCGGCGTCGGCCGCAGTGTGGACGTGGACTTCAACTGCCTGGACATCCTGATCACGCTCCAGACGTGGGTCGTCATCCTGGACTTCTTCGGCATCGGCTCCACGGCCAACAACCACGCGGTGAAGCCGGCGGCCGCCGCCACCCAGCCGGTGGCCGGGCAGCCGCTGTACGAGCCGGACGGCGGCGAGGAGGAAGAGGAGAAGGAGGACAAGATGGCGCCGGCGGTCAACACCAAGCTGGACCTCCAGGTTGGTCACAGTTTGGCACCTGGTAACACAGATTTTGGGCGATCAGCCGACACTTTCACGTGAAGCTGATCTTCTCTGCCTCAACCAGAGCCGCCGTCGTCTCCTGCTCTGATAAAATGTTCAAACTGATCATTGATCATTGAAAATGCATTGATCCGTTTTGCAGCATCTCTGACGCGAACTGAAGCGAAGTGATGCCATTGTTGACCCGTCTGCTTTTTTCCAGGTTCATTCTTTGACTCTCATCCTGAACAAGAAGCTCCACGAACTGGCCAGAGCGAGCGTGTCCAAATTATCCGCTCATCTGGATACGCGCGGTACGTTTAGGAACCATCAGCTTCCTGCCGCCAAACATTCACTGACAGCTTTAATGTCTGTCTGCAGACGGTGACCTGCGGCTACACGGCAGCTTGGGAAGTCTGTCCCTGAGTGACCTGACCCCGCACGGCGACCTCTACAGAGAGCGCTTCACCACACAGGGAGGGGAGGCGCTGGTTTTCAACATCTTCAGGTTCAGACAGTCTCATTACGGCTGCCCCCGCTGGAACCGTTTCCCACCTAATCGCTCCTTCGTTCTGAAGGTTCGGCGAGCCGGATCCTGACCTGCAGCGCGAGTACGACGTCAAGGTGTCGCTGCAGATGGCGTCTGTTCAGTACGTTCACACGCAGCGCTTCCAAGCCGAGGTGGTGGCGTTCATCCAGCATTTCACCCAGCTGCAGGACGTCCTGGGCAGACAGAGGGCGGCCATGGAGGGCCAGGCGGTGAGTCCAAACCACCAGGCACACCTGGGACCTGCGCTCAGGGGAGGCTCACCTGTAATCCTGATGAGTAGAACAGATGCTAAAGATGAGGAATTATGAGTTTATCAACGTAATTATAGTCAAAATCGCTGAATTTCCTAATTGCCAGTTTGAATGTATGGAAAATGTCCAGGGTGAGGCAGTGTAGTACAGTAGTTCACCTTTGGGGGGCGCTGTGTCACACAGAGTGAATAAAGCAGGCAGTTGGGGCCGAGATTCATTAAAACCTGTAGCAGCTTGACGTCCAGCGCGAGAATCCAGCCCCGTCTCCATGCTGGAGAGTCGCTAACGACGACTAGCATCGATTTCAGGTCGTCAACATTACGCGCTAAATCCTAAATGTATCCGTGACTCATGAAGAAAAAGGGATGCAGGGCTTTGCTAACTGTCAACACAACGAGATCTCGATGGCAAAGTCAGGAAAAAGCTTTAATTAAGAAAAAACAGTTGCTCAGCTATGCTAGCTTGACTATGAAAACTTTGACATTTAGATGTGCTGTGGAATTCAGTTCAGTTAAAAGTAACAAAATGAAATTCACACACCGACTCTGACTGATCCTCAGCAGGTGTTTAAATGAGCTAATCTACCACCGCTGCTGAGTATTTATTACCTAATCAGTCTGATAAAACAATACTTTGGTTAATTTTTAGGTGCAGAATTCAAAAAGGTCAAAGTATGAAAAGCTAAAACTTCGTACAGAGAAAAATCAAAAACCGTCAGTCGTTTCACATTAAAATTTAAATGTGAGCTTCTGTACTGGATGTGTGATTGGGAACCTCAGCGCAAGTCGCCGAGGCCCAGGTCCAACCCCGTTTCCATGGTAACCGAGGTAAATGGCCCTGTCCTCTCCCTGAAGGTGCGCGATCAGCCTCAGAGGGCATCCAGGGTTCTGCTGGACATCGACGCCGGCGCTCCGGTTCTCATCATCCCCGAAAGCTCGCGGTCGCCCCGGGTGATCGTGGCCAACCTGGGCCAGCTGAAGGTGCAGAACGTCTTCCTGCCGGCCGGGTCGCACGGAACCGTTTCCCTCCAAGACAAGGTAGAGAAACTCACCATGGCGCACGCCTTTTTCCCCTCTCTGGTGAGTCAGCCTCCAACACGCCGCTGCATCGCCGCCGGTGCCGCTAACGAACCCGAATTCATTCAGCCGTTTCCTGACATTCCTCAGGTTCATGAAAACTTTATTTTCTGAAAAGTTGGTGAAATGCTGAATGAATTCAGCTTCACTGAAAGAACATTTTTGTAACCAACTAATTACTGCATCTTTCATTTTCATCCATTTTTAAAAACACTAACTTAGACTCAGTTTGGTCTGATATTGGAGTTGAGATAGAAATTCTTCATTTAGTCTTACGGAGATTTTCAGAGAATATTGGAGAACTTCACAATAAAAGCATCTGTTGGTCCACTTCCTGTCTGAGGTTAAGATGAACTCAGGACTCATGGTTTCCTTTTGGGGATTTTCCGAAAGCAGGTGAACTTGTGCCAGAATCCTTTTAGTTCTGTACCTTCAAGTCAAAGGGTCCAAAACAAAATGTTTGGTTCTGAAGTTTTTCCCTTTGTAATGATTTGAATGAATCAATGAGTCACATCACTTCTCTGGTTAGGAGAGAAACCAGCTAATTCGCTAACTGTATAGCGAAATGTTTTCTTGGCTCTGTTCAGCCGTTCATATGCACCTTGTGTGTGTTTTTAAGAATGTGATACTGCATGGACGTTCATACAAGGAGCTGTCCCGCTACCAGGTACAGCTGCCACCTTCTGCTGTGTGTGAGCTGGATTTTGTCTGATTGCTGTGAGCCTGTCCTCCTGTTTCCACCCGCCTGTCACGTGCTGCATCTTCTGATGCATCGCCGCAGCCGAGCTTATCCTCATAGACTGGTGATACCGACCCGGTTTTCACCCAGGCTATAACTTCACTGAGAAACGTTCATTCTGGGCTGGTTTGTGTTTTTGTGAACTGCACATGTTCAGATGTAAGTTGGAGGCGGGTTTGTCAGTCAGACCCTGATTTCCAAACCTTTGGATAAAAACTGTTGAATGAGTTTTATTTCTATACAACTTTGTAGTAGTGCAGTTTTTTGTCCTGCATGCAGTGATCGCATGTTGCTTTCTCTGTCACAAAGGAGCGCGTCAAGAGCGCAGCAGAAGGAACGAGTAACGCTCAGGAGAAGCCCAGAAGTTTTCCTTCCGCCTCATCGTCAAGGTTTGGCCTGAGCAGACCCACAGCGCCGAACAGCAGAACCATCCCTGAGGACGAGGACCCGGCCAGCTCCGGTCAGCGAGGCTCAGTGGTTAAAGTCGGTCATGGTTTCTCTTGGTGTGCTGTAACCCGCTGTCCCTTCCTGCTGCAGAAGACCATGTGTGTCTGCTGGACTGCATGGCCCTGGACCTGCAGGAGATGGACATCTTTGCCGCGGCGCGCCTGCCCTGGGACGGCACCGGGAAGCCCGAAGCCTCAGACCTGATCTTCCCTTCCTACTCGGTCCGTCGGACCGGAGACAACCTGCTGAAAGACTGCTGCCGCCTCACGCTGAAGGTGGAGCGCAACCTGGACAAGTACGACCGAACGCTGCGCATCGGAGCCCAAATGGCCCGTTAGAGCTGCTCAGGGCCGCAGCGTTCTAGTAGCTGTCTTTTAATTACATTGACAAAAACTGGTTTTCCTTCGGTTTTTACCTGCTAAACACATAATTAAGGCTGAAATGTTTTATTAAAATAATTGTCGACTAATCAGTTAATCATTAGCGAGGAAATCATTAGACGCACATCTTGCCTTTAAGATAAAACACCTTTGTGTGAAAAATATTTACTTCTATTAACATATTTCTAATATTGTATTAAAAATGCTGACGTGGTAAAAAGAAAAGTCTGCAGAATCTGCCATTTTTTATCCGATTGCTAAGATAATTGTTAGTTTCCTCCCTAAACGCAACATTCTAATGAAATGATGAAGCTTGACCTGCAAATGGCCCACGGACCGCACTTTGGAAACCCCTGGCCTGCTGCAGCACATCACCATCTGTGCATTGGCTTCAATAATCAACTTAATTTTCAAAAAGTAATGTGTATGTTGAAAAAGCAGCATTTCTGTTCACAGCTTCACATTTGGGTGAAATAGTTGCAAACTGGGTTTGTTTTTATCTCATTAGTGTTTTTCAGAAGATGATCTTCAAAGTGTTACGTTGATTATTGTCGTCAGTCATCAACTTTTCATGTTTTGGTTAAATTAATGTGGACTTTCTTTGAATTGCTGTACATTTCTCCCACACGGCGCCTCGGCTTTGTGGAGGTTTTTAAAGAGACGGCGTCTGTTTTGGAGCTCTGTTCGGTTTGTGCTGCGTTGAGTGTTGAGCATTGAGTGATTTCAGCCTTGTGTCTGCAGGGAGCTGAACCACACGGTGCCTGACACGTCCATACACGGCAGCTTGTCGTCGGTTCACTGCTCCCTGGACAGGAAGCACTACCAGCTGATCCGGGGCATCCTGGAGAACAACCTGGGGGAACCGGTGGAGGAGTTCCTGCGGCCGTACAACCTGCAGCACCCCAGCAGCTACGTGAGGAACCCTGCATGCATGCACACATCTCTGCTTTCCTCTAGCATGCAGACACTGACCGTCTCTGATGCTGCTGTTCAGACGGTGCTGAGTGGAGCCGTCTTCACCAACCTGTCCTTCCTATTGGACATGACGGACGTCAGCCTGGAGCTGCTGGACAGTCCCACCTCTGCTGACAACAGGAACTCGTTGGCCAGGTGAACTTCCTCCTTACAGAACCTCCAGGAACCACATGCTCGGATCCACAGGCGGTTCTCGGTTCTCACTTAGGCGCATATCCTGCTCCCTGTCAAAATTCTGGTTTTCTCAGGATTTAAGGTTGAATTTAAAAAAAAACAGTGGCTTCCTGAAAATTCTTTCAGTACCGACCCATTTCAGTGTGATCCACCACCTGAGGTAGTGAATTTATATTGTATATACGCACAAGCGACTTCCACCAACAACAGTGATGGACGACGAAGCTGCTTCTCTCGGCGGGTTAATTAATCTGATTGGAGGCTGGAAAAGCCTGTAGTTGTGCTGAAAGGAGTTAGCCTGTCAGTGAAGCCATGCTAGCCTAAAATAGCATCTCAATGCTAAACATAAAGCAGCTAATGTTAGCATCCGCAGTCCAATATTTCCAAAGAAGCTCCATGAATGATCATCTTCCTGAAACTCTGGGAAGATGAATGGCTAAAATGACACTTTGCTCCAATCTAGTGGCTGAAGAACCAAAATAATAGATAAAAAATAATAAATATTTTTATTATTGAGCTCATATATCCACTTTTTTCAGTTAGTTAGCAGCAAAAAGGGTTTCTGTATTGAAAATATTGCTTATTTTGTCAATTTTACACATATCTTTATCTAAAATGCAATTAATTAAATATAGACTCTGCAATTAAGTCAGTAAAACATTTCAATGGAGTCCCACCGCCCGCATTTTACTTAAAACTGGTCAGAAAAGTCAAAGAGACTGGTTTGAAATCCTGTCAAACCAGGATCAACCGTCGGACCAGTTCAACCGTCTTTGCATCACATATCAACATTTTGAAGAATTTCTGAAATAAAATATTTTATTACAGCTGAAAAAACCACAAATTAGGATCAGAAACCATATTTGGTATCGATAAAAATAAAGAAATTAACCAAAAACGTGAACACAAACGCCTGCATGAGCCCTAATAGAAGCTTAAACACATTAAATATGTAGTTTTAATGGTTTTGGTGTGTTTGTCTTGCACAGGTTCGACTTTGTGAAATCCAAAGTCCTGTTCGAGAGTTTGTCCGACGGCTCCAAGTCAGTGAACCTGGTGTCTCACTCTCTGCTGGCGAACGACACCAGATACACTGAAACCTCGAAAAGCAGCGAAAGTAGCAGGTGCAACGTGTTCGACTGCATCCTGCAGCCGTCGAAAACGGGAACCAACCGGGCGTCTCTGCAGCTGGAGCTGCACTACAGGTGACTCACAGCAAACTCCAGAATATTTCATCCTCTGAACACATTCGTCCAAAAGTTAAACTGAAGTAAGAGTAGCTCTGCTTCGAAATGCTTTGACTCAAGTAAATTTAAAATGAGTGAGACAGTATTTAGAAAAAGTTTACTCAAGTACTGAGTAACTGATCAAATTATCAATCATTTCATATTTAAAAATGACAAAATTAAACGGGCCAAAATATAAAGTTAGGTGGAATTTTTTTATTTTAAGGACCAAAATGACGATAATTCATATAATTAACAAAAAATAACAAAATCAGACATTTTGGAAAAATGTTTCCACATCAGTTTGGTTCAATAAAAAGCTTCTGAAACTTTAGCAGAAACTGCAGGTGTGTCTCTGGTTTTGGTTAAAACGTCTTTGTGTTTCACTCAGTGGGTAGAAAATCCAGAAATGTTACTTGAGTAAGAGTAGAACCACTTCATGATAAAAATACTCCTAAAAGTACATTTTTTCTAAAAAGTTACATTTACTTAATTACATTTATCTGAGTAACTGGTACCTACCCGGCTCTGGTTCTGTGTAGATCCACGCGGGACTCGTCCAGCTTCACGGTCGTCCTCAACAACCTGCGGGTCTTCCTGATCTTCGACTGGCTGCAGCTGGTGCATCACTTCCTGCAGCTGCAGCCTGAAAGCACCATGGAGATCCAGCAGTATTGCTACAGCGCTGCAGCCGGCAGCGCCGCAGCCGGAGGCGCCGCAGCACCCGGCAGCACCGCAGCGTCCGTCATGCCAAAGACGGTGAAGAGCGGCGTGGTGACGAAGAGGTCCACGGTGATGGTCAGTCAGGACCGCTGCCTGGAGGTGAAGGTCAACGTCACAGGCGAGTAAAGTCGGCTCTCTGACCCTTAGTGGTTCCGTTCAGCAATTCATAATATGTCAGCCCGTCTTTTAAAACGTTTCTCTGCTGTCCAGGCACAGAGTTTGTGGTGGTGGAGGACGTTTCCTGCCTCGACACCAACGCCATCATCCTGAAGGGAACCACCGTCCTGACGTACAAGCCCCGCCTGCTGGACCGACCGTTCTCTGGCAGCCTGGCTGGAATAGAGGTGCTGCCTCTCCTCCGTCGCTATGGGTTGATACCGGTTGCTACTGGTTACTAGGGGTTGTTATGGGTTGATACCGGTTGCTATGGGTTACTAGGGGTTGTTATGGGTTGATACCGGTTGCTACTGTTGCTATGTTACTGTGGGCGGCTGCACAACGCCAGGCGATGTCTCAGCTGCGGCGTTTCCCCTGCAGGTGTTCTCGTGCCGGCTGGGCAGCGAGCAGGAGACGGCGCTGTCAATCATCGACCCCGTCAACGTGCAGCTGGAGCTGTGCGGCAGCCCCACCTACCCCAGCAGCTCCGGGCTCCTGGATGCTTTCAACGTGGAGGACATCCCGCCGCTGCTGGAGGTCGGGCCGCCGCTGCTTCCTGTTTGGTCGGGCTTCGGTTTAACGCTGAAGGCGGATTCTGAGATGTTTGGCTGACCTTTGACCTGATTGACCTGCAGATTCAGTTTCCTGCACTGGACATCCGTCTGTCCTACAACGACATCCAGCTCTTCCTGTCCATCGCCAAGTCCATCTCTGCCGCCCAGGCTCCGCCTCCTCAGGCTGATTCAGCCGATGGAGCGCCGCCACGCAAAGATGGCGTCCAGGAAAAGACGGAAAGCCTCCTGGGTATGAGAGACCGGTGCCCTCTGACCCCAAACCTAAAGCTTTATAGCTAATTATATATTATTATTTTTATGTCATGTGCAGGTAGAGTTGCACTCCTGCTTATACCTGAGCTTCAGTAACAAAAAGCTACATAATCTATAAACTTTAATACGTTTATAACAAAGTCATGTCAGATCATGATTTCTTGGTTAATGTCAAGTCATAAAGACTTTTTGAATAACGTCAACTTTGCATTATAAGTGTCATGGTTTCCCAAATGACACTATATGACAACAGTCATAAATATTCATGAAGACTTACTTCCTGTTGATGACGGCGTCGTGTTGATGACGGCGTCGTGTTGATGACGGCGTCGTGTTGATGACGGCGTCGTGTTTGTGATGGCGTCATAAGCATGACAAAATAGCTAAAATAAATATCTTGATTTGTGTATCTAATGCATTTTTCTGTTTGTAGAAACCAAGCTGAGCCACTTACAAAACCTTGGCTTCAGAAAAGAGGACTGCAAAAAAGCTTTGAGCAGCTGCAAAGGTGAGTTTGAGTTTTTGCCACGTTTTCCTCCGTTACTCCCTTTTTAAAAAGAAATGGCAGAGGATTAGGGCCACGGAAACAAGTATTGTGTTTTTTCTCAGAAATCTGTCTTTCATATTTCAAATTGAGTCTTTGTTCTTTCGCTCAGGCCAGCTGGACCAGGCCGCCACCTGGCTGTGGGAGAACTCGGAGAACATGGCGGGGCTTCCCAGAGGCCGGGCCGACTCCGGCTCCAGCAGCCACGCCTGGCCTCTGTCCGGCGTGGAGGTGAAGGCCGAGAGCGTCTGCATCTGCTTCATCGACGACTGCCTGGACTGTGACATCCCGCTGGCTGAGCTCACCTTCTCCAGTAAGCCTCTCTCTCTCTCTCTCTCTCTCTCTCTCGCTCTCTCTCTCTCGCTCTCTCTCTCTTGCTCGCTCTCTCTCTTGCTCGCTCTCTCGCTCTCTCTCTCTTGCTCTCTCTCTTGCTCTCTCGCTCTCTCTCTCGTTCTCTCACTCGCTCTCTCTCACTCTCTCTCTCTCTTGCTCTCGCTCTCTCTCTCACTCTCTCTCCGTTTAATCATGAACTCTGACCCCAGCTGGGCCGAATGAGACCTGCAGAGCTTCACATGTTCTTCTAGGTTCTTTTGTAACCCAGATTGACGATTTAAAAAGGAGAAAATTATGTTTTCATAAATCATCATTAGAAAAATGTTTCTATTTTATGACGTTATCTTGGTGTAACATTGATATTAGTTTGACCAGAGACATTTTAGTGTGACTGAAACAGAATAAATCTATAAGTGTGAAATAATTCCTGCAGTGAGATTCGATTATAAAACCAGAGATCTTTATGTGTTAAACTGCATTAAAACAAACACACAGTTGTTTATAGTAAAAACAACCTTTAATATTGCTGAAACTCAACAGGTTAAATCTCATGCCAGATTAGTTTTTGATGAATTATTAGATTCTCATATGTTCAATTAGCTTTGGTTTTGTTCATACATGTTGAGCTTCATTCAGCTCGACGCTTTCATGTGGAAACACTGACGGTGAAAACGCCACCTGCTGTGTTTTTATTGCAGGACTGAATGTGCTGCAGCGCATCGGCTCCACCCAGGAAGGAAACGCCAGCTTCACGCTGTCCGGAGACTATTACAACAGAGAGCTGTCAGGTAAACCCGCTGCAGGATTCACCATGTTCACATGGAGAGATGCACCAGGCTCCAGTATTGTCCCAGTCAAGCATTTAAGTGAATATTTATCAGTTTCCTAAAGCTTCAGAAGCTTATAACTAAAAACTTTATAAACACGTCACAAGTTTCGGTGATTTTCTAGATCCTCGAGTTGAGATTTTTTATTTATTTATTTACATTTTTTACTTTAAAAATCGTTCTGTCACTATACATCGTGGCATTCTTTAATTCAGCGAGTTGCTTTCTTTCCATCAAATTGTCATTCGGATTTTAAACATTTAAACGTTTTCCACCTCCTGGTTTGCAGCGACGCAAAGCGTGATGTCATCAGATGTTGACGCTACGCATGGCTGTGAGAAACAGGAAGTAGAGGTCAGACACCAACTTGGAGTTTCCTTCCTCTGGAGGCGTTGGAGCGTCGAGAGAGCGTAGGAATACAAACCCGTCTTGTATTCCTACGCTCTCTCGAGGCGGATTTGATCTTTTCTGAAAGCGTTAATGCGCAAAAGAAGGAGATGGAAACGCGTTAGCCGAATAAGTTCTGACGTAGCAAACGTTCCCGTCTTTAAAAAAAGTCAAAGTCCAGACCTCCAGAGATCTCTCCATCTTTTCTCCACGTTCGTTTGAAATCTCTTCTTCCTGTTTATTACAGCCAACGAAACGATGGTCACTGTGTCGCCTGGTTGATTTGCTTCAAACCAGTAGATGGAAACTGACCTGATTCACTGGTTTTTCTTTGTGCAACACTTTAAAAGTTGGATGGAAACATGGCTAATTATGTGATCAGTTCATGTTTTTCTTCTTCATTTCGGGCGCTTTGCTAGGATAAAAATGTCGGCTCCAAATTTTCTGTGTGGAATTGAAAATTTTCAATAAAACAACGGAGGAACAATTTGCTTTGGTTCGTCACTAAGCTGACGGGTTTGATTTCCGATGAGGCCACAGCTTCCATCTCGTCCTCAAGCAGAAGCAGGATTGTTGCCACAGCTGTGTGACCCGACGGGCCGGAACCGTTCAGAGCGAGTCCAGACAGCGCCGACCTTCCTCCCGGTGTTTGGACCGAAAGGGATTGGGATGGAGGTTCAGCGTTTGTGTGTGTGTTCCAGGCTGGGAGCCGTTCATCGAGCCCTGGCCCTGCGTCCTGTCATGGCAGCACCAGGCTGCTGGCCGACTCCACCCGCCACGCCTCAAGATCGGCGTCCGAGCAAAGCAGAGGCTGGACGTCAACATCACCTCGGTCCTGCTGGGTGAGGCTGAGATGACTAACAATTCATTTAGTTATCGATTAATCGATCACTCTGACAATTAATCAATTGTTCTGGTGATTAATCGTATAAAGAAAATGGCACAATTTTTTTGTTTCTAAAATTTTTAAGCAATTTTAGAAATAAATAATTAAAAATAAGTAAATATGACATTTTCTTTTTAAATAAGATCATTTGCAGTTTTGAAAATCCTTCTTGCATCAACATGTGGCCTTTCTGCTGGACTAACATCAATACAGCTGATCTGGTGATCGTTTATTGGATGCGCTGATTAATAATTGGATAGAAATCTGGCAATTTTTACAGAATTCAAACCAGGTGAAGCTAAACTGTGAAAATGTCATTTGGGGAGTTTTGGGTGTTTTCAGACAAATATGTTTAGCTTTTTTTTACTTAAATGCAAAATGTATGAACACATATTTGCTAAATTGCTGCTCACTGAGCTTCCCTTTCTACAAATTACCTGTTTTGAGTCTGTATTATTGAAATAATCAATTATCTGCTGAATCGTTTCAGCACTAAACTCGCCTTCCTCTTCCTGTGACCCGTCCAGATCAGTACAAAACCACCAAGACTTCCTGGATGGCTGATTACTGTAAGGCAGAAGAGCAGGCTCCTCCGTCTCCGCCCCCCCACTGCTTGGAGTCCTCGGTCGACCCGCCTGGCTTTGGGCAGAGTAAGCTTCGTCGCACACAAAACCAGAGCTTCATCTATTAAAAGACGCAGTTCCTCACTGGAACTGCTGAGCAACAACAAGCTTGGAACGAGAAACGTTTTCCTACTATTTCATTGCAGTATTTTCAGGAGTATCAGTGGCTCCAGATGATGTGGCAGAAAAACAACATAATACAATATAAGTTTGAGTTTTAGTGCCAAACATCTTGATGTGGTTGAATAAAATGCAGCAGAGAAAGCAGGACAGGGCTAATGGAGCGCTAACCGTTTTGTCAGTTTCCACCGACTCTGTTTCCTCCATCTTTCTCTCTGTTTCCTGTTTCCTCTTCCACCGACTCTGTTTCCTCCCTGTTTCTCTCTGTTTCCTGTTTCCTCTGTGTCTCTGTTTCCTGTTTCCTCTGTTTCCTGTATCCTGTTTCGTCTGTGTCTCTGTTTCCTGTTTCCTCTGTGTCTCTGTTTCCTGTTTCCTCTGTGTCTCTGTTTCCTGTTTCCTCTGTGTCTCTGTTTCTTTCCTCTGTCTCTCTGTTTCCTGTAACCGTGTCTCTCTCTGCGGTCAGGTGCGCCTCTGACTCGCCTTAGAACTAGGAGCACAGCCAGCCTGACGAGCCTCCAGCAGCAGACTCACCCCAGAGGTACCAGTCAGATTCAGCACTTTCACCCTGAGCAATCATTAAACCACCTGAAGGATTCAGCAGAAAGAAAACACTTCTTCTTCCTTCTCAGGAAAAATTAGGACAGCGTTAGATTAGATTACTTTGTCTGCACAAAATCTTAAAAAAGTATTTTTGTTGAGTTTCTGGTGCAGATATCTTAGAAAACTAACTTACAAGTAACTTTTCAGCAAGAAATAGGAGCTGCTTTTAAATCAATAATTCCTCACTATTAATTAAAAAATACTAGTTCCAATGGCAGATTATTT
This sequence comes from Poeciliopsis gracilis, assembly GCA_911649635.1. NCBI lineage: Eukaryota > Metazoa > Chordata > Actinopteri > Cyprinodontiformes > Poeciliidae > Poeciliopsis > Poeciliopsis gracilis. The sequence continues at coordinate 2,258,260 of CAJVRI010001526.1, read as the reverse complement.
CATTTATATCTGTTAGGTTTTTTTATCAACATAAGGAATTATTGACTCCTATATGTTGCTAAAAAGTTATTTTAAGTTAGTTTTGTCTTGTATCAAATGTACTAAGATGTTTGCACCATAAACTCGACCAAAACGTCCAGGTAAGGTTTTGTGTTTTTATTCAACAGAAATGTGATAAAATCACATGTGATTGAGTTTGTTCATGTGATAATTCATGAAAAACATCAGCTGATGCAACTGGTCAGGATGTTTCCCTGGCAGAAATAAAAAGGTTGTTTTTTGTTGCGGGACATTGTGAGTGTGCAGCCATGTTTTCCTCTGTCAGCGCTCCCACTTCTCCTCCCTCTTCCCCTCTGTACTGAGCTCTGCATCTTTGTCTTCATGTTCTGAAGCGCTTTTCACGGTCCGGCAAAATTTAAATGATTAATGACGACAGGGCTGAAACAATTAATCCAATTAATTAATCTGTTATTGAAACCAACTCATTTAGTAATCAATTAATCATCAGCTGGAGAAAACAGAGCCTAAAAAAGACCATATGCTGAAAAAGCAACAGTCAAATCAGTAATTAAGCCAAACTGTGCAAAATATAAACATTTTGCATTTAAGATGAAAAACCGTCTTTGTCTGTAAATAAGTAGAAAGTTTTAGGTTCAGGTTCAAAATCTGTGAAGCAAAACTCAAATTAAGCAGCTGGTGCCGTCTAATTATTAATAAAATAAATAATTAGAGATCGGCTCTTTACTGCACAGATGCAGCAGAAATATGTGAGCTTTTCACATGATCATTTGTAATGTTTAATGAAATAAGGATGAAAAATCTGCAGAAAGTGAAATTTTTGATTAATCATTGGAATAATCAATCAATTACTAAAATAATCGTTAATTGCAACTTTTTTAATTGCAGATCCAGATATTCTGTTGTTAAAATTTGTGGCTTATTTTTGCTTTGACACTTTATGCTTCATAAATTATATCTTGTCACAGATCTGTAAGTGTTGCTCTCTCTCAGATTCTTTGTTTTCTCCAAAGATGTGAAGATATCAAAGAGGCGGCAGCCGTTTGTCCCGTTTGCCCTCCGAAACCACACAGGCTGCACCATGTGGTTCGCCACGTCGACCACAACCCCCACAAGGTACGACCAATCACAGCGCAGCACCAATCACAGCGCAGCACCAATCACAGCGCAGCACCAATCACAGCGCAGCACCAATCACAGTGCAGCACCAATCACAGCACAGGACCAATCACAGCACAGGACCAATCACAGCGCAGCACCAATCACAGCACAGCACCAATCACAGCACCAATCACCTGTCCATCCATCTATCCTCTCACCCCTCCTTCCAGTAATGAATGCACACGTCCCTCCGTCTCCACAGGGTGGCGCTGTCCCACAGCAGCAGCGCTGACTCCATCTCCGACCTCCAGAGTTCACGAACTGACGACACTCACAACCTCAGTCAGTGGAGGGAAGTTCTGCCCGGCGAGGAGATTCCCTTCGAGTTCGAGGCCCGCGAGAAGCTACGTCACCGGTACGTCCGTCCGTCTGTCTGTCTGTCTGTCTGTCTGTCTGTCTGTCTGTCTGTCTGTCTGTCTGTCTGTCTGTCTGTCTGTCTCTCACTCGGAGCAGCATTCAGTCTGAGCTCACATCCTTTTAATGGCACCAGCTTTAGTTCTCCTTTCTCCATAAACACTCTACCTGGATCTCTGACCTCTCTGACCTCTCTGCCTTCCTCTGCTCCTCTTCCTCCTCTTCCTCTTCTCTCGTCCTCCTCTCTCCCTCTCCTGCAGACACACTCATGAGCTGAAGCTCCACCAGCTGCTGGTCAGGGTCTGTGGCTGGGAGCAAGTTGAGCCGGTGTCGGTGGAAAAAGTGGGGGTTTTCTTCAGATACGCTGCTCCGGACAGAAACAACTCCTCAAACACTGTGAGAACAAACCCAAAGTACCAGAATCTGTGACGATTCCAGAGCCGCTCTGCCATGTTGTTTTCCATCTCTCTGCCCGGCAGGTCGGCAGCCCGATCAGCAGGACCAACATCATCCACCCTCATGTTTATGTACGTTCGTTACATCCTGAAAAGTAAAGAATTCTGCAGCACATCCACATGTTAAGATTCTCATAGTCAAGACTGACCCGTGAAATGCGACATGTTAGAGTTTATCTACCATCACGTCCCTGTTTTAGTTTTCCTGACTCAATGTATAGCAAAGATTTCATTTTGCTTTTCCCACAGTTCTCAGAGCTGCCCCCTGTCAGGGTGGTGTTCGCCATCACCATGGAGGGCAGCGCCCGGAAGGTCATCACGGTGCGCTCGGCCCTGATGGTGAAGAACCGCCTGGATGTTCAGATGGAGATCCGGCTGGATAGTCCCTCTGCACCCGACAGTGAGACTCCGTCCTCACATCCTGCTGGGAGAATCGGACGCAGAACGGTTTTAAATTTTATTTTCTGTTTTTTTGTACAGAGCCGGTGGTGCTGCCTCCCATCCTGCCCGGCCAGTCGTTAGCCATCCCCCTCCACCTGACCACCTGGCGGCTGCAGGCCCGGCCTCAAGGCATGGGTCTGTTCTTCTGCAAGGTTCCCATCCACTGGACCAGCGTGGAGCAACCCGGAGAGGTCAAAAGCAGCAAGAGGGACTGCCAGTCAGCCGATTTTGATGAGTCATTCGATTGCAACTTCAGGTAAATGCTGGGTTTTCACGCAGCCTTGAAAAGTAAAATCATCTCAAATTCAGTCCTTCAAATGTCTTAAAAATCAACTTTACATTATTTTATGTTATTCCCTCATCAAAAACACACCTGGTTGGTGCTGTGATTCTTTCGTGCATATTTCAGAAATCCTTCCGTTTCCATGGCAACCATTCAGCTGAGGGCCGCAGGGCGGCCATGTTGCCGCGCAGCATGGCCGCCCTGCGGCAGAACGTCTTCCAGCTCCATTTGTTAAAACCACAGGATGAATTAAGTTTTGCTTCCTGAAATAAACTGATGCTCCTCTGATTAGACTCAACGTTGCATTCGCTTCAGTTTCCTCTGAAAAAAAAAAGTCAAATATGGAAAATATTCCGTTTTGTTACGGTGGGACCATTTAATCTGGTACGTTATATGTAGACTGTCTTTCTCACAGACTTTCTGGCAGATGTCTTCATTGTGTCCAGGGACTTGGAAGTGGTTGAGGCTACTGCTAACTAGCCGCTAAAACTTACTGGTCTCCAAAAGCCTTAAATTTGAGTTGGTGGAACCTGCAAAAGCCCTGAAATGCATTGTTTTCTTCCCTCCACCCCAGAACCATTCCTGGTATTTATTAGCTTTAATAAAAATATTCTGATTTCTGCAGATTCTGTGTGGTCATCAAGAAGGAGAACTTTCCAGAGCAGCAGCCGGCGAAGCCGCAGGTTTCCGGCGGCGCTCAGCAGATCTACCGGCAGCCGGGTCACACCATCTACCTGCTGCCCACCGTGGTGCTGAACAACCTGCTGCCCTGTGACCTCAACTTCTACATCAAAGGAACCAGCATCAGAGGCGCTCTGAAGCCCAGAGATGAGGCGGTGCTTCACTCTGCCGACACGTCCCAGAACATAGAGCTGGGTGGGGAAACTCGCTCTCTGATTGGTCTTTAGCCCCCAGCAAGCGGCCCTGTTCTCATGCTGGGCCCGATGTGTTTGCAGGAGTCCATCTGGAGAACTTCCCCGAGTGCAAGGAGCTGGTGATTCCTCCTGGCACTCAGAACTACATGGTGGGCATGAGGCTGTACGACACCAACAGGCAGCAGCTGAGTCTCACCATCCGCATCGTCCTGAGAGCAAAAGGAGCCCTGAAGATCCTAATCTCTGCTCCCTACTGGCTCATCAACAAGACCGGTCAGTGATCCTCAGATTTAGGCTTTAGTCTGCTGATTCATTTACCTAAATGATGCACAACGTCACTGTAAAAAGCTTTCAAATGTGGATACAAGCATAAAAAATGTATGTTTCCCAGAATACGCCACATGGCCGCCGTTCTTGAGCCTTTTAAACCATTTATTTTCTTAAAATGTTTCCCATTTCCATGACTTTCATGAACTTTATGTAACATCACGTTTTCAACATCAACTGGAAAAAGCCAAAGATCTGAGACAGAGTGATGATCCTCTTAATTGTTAGCGTTAGCTTCCAATCATTATTAGCAATGCAGCGTTAGCTTCAATAATGTTTCACCTGTTCAGCAGTAGCTTTTGATAAATAATTTTTGTCTTTAGCATTATCTTCTGCTAATTTTTGTCATGTGGCTAACGGTTTAGCATTAGCTTCCAGTAATTTTTCTGCAGGTATAGCGGTAGCTTCTGCTAAAACATTTTAGCCTTTAAGTTTAATAATTTAACTTCTGCTAGTTTTTTAAAATGTGTTGAGTAGTTTAGCATTAGCTGTCGTTATGTTTTATAATTAGCAGTTTAGCATTAGCTAAACATACATTTTTTATGCTTGTATCCACATTTGAAAGCTACAAATGCTAAATCATTTTTATGCTTTTAGTGATTTAGCATTGCTTCCAGTAATTTGTTTGTGTGTTTATTGGTTTAGCGTTAGCTGAGGTTCTTGTTTAATGGATTAGCTGTTAGCTACGTAGTTAGCCATGTTCCCTACCAGCAATAGATGCAGAGAGACTCAAATTATTGCATCCCAGAATAGGAACGAAAATAATTTTTTTGTGAAAAAATAACTTTCCATTTCAACGAAGTCGGCCATCTTGAAAAATCCAAAAATAATAAGAAATTGTGATTTCTATGGGTCCAAGAATTGATTTTACACAAAGAGTATTTGTCTTTCATAAATATTGGCAATTCTAGTGCAGAAATGAATTTTCCTTGACAACCATGGCGGCCATCTTGTATTTTTCAGTATCAAAGTTTCTTCTTTTTCAAAAAGTTCCTGTGAGCATCAGTGCCACGTTCGGTTCTTGTATCTGCATGTGAAAGATTTTCCCTGTTTGGTTCCTCAGGCCTGCCGTTGATTTTCCGTCAGGACAACACCAAAACCGACGCGGCGGGGCAGTTCAAGGAGCATGAGTTGGCCCGCAGCCTCAGCCCTTTGCTGTTCTGCTACACAGACAAGGAGCAGCCCTCCATGTACGCAAACCAACGCTGCCCTGTGCTTCCAGAGGGACCGGGTTTATTTCATTCCTGCTTCATTCCTGCTCGTCTTTACTGCAGGTGCACAATGCGGATTGGGAAAGGGATCCACCCAGACGGCGTTCCCGGCTGGTGCCAACGCTTCTCCCTGGACGGAGGCAGCGGAGTCCGAGCCCTGAACGTCACCCTGCAGGGGAACAAACCGGGACTCATCTACAACATAGGCAAGATGCTCCGCGTCAGACTTAAGATCAGAGACCAGAGAAGCAACGATAGACATTTGTGTTGAAAACAATAGCAGTGAGTTTAACATATGAGTTCATCTCCAACAACATGGTTTGTTTGGGGCTGTTGACTCGTTAAGTCACCAGTTTCAGGATTTGTCCTCTGTGAAGCAGCAGGATCTGTTCACGTTCTGTAATCAGACTGATCCATAATCAATGGATTTGCAACCTGTTGGTGTTCAGTTAATGATTCAGTCACTCCGAATCAGCAGCATGCATGTAGGGAGCCAACAAATAATTATTTCAGAAATTGATTATTCTATTCATTTGTCTTAAGATTAAACAGAAATACTGTCACATTCAGCAGATTTTACATTTACTTCTTAAATTATTTGGGAAAATATACAAATGATTCAATCAACTTTAATGAATAAGTAAATACATTTGTACAGTTTTGGTTTAATTACTGTGCTGTTCTGTCAGTAAACGACCTTGTTGAGTTTTTATACGCCACTAAATAAACTAAATTAGTTACAATGACTTAAAAAATGGATTCATCACGAATAATCGTTCCAACTCTTTCTGCATGTTGGGTCTGAATTCTGCTGCAACAGGTGAGTGAATTTTAAATGTAGACGTGTTGCTTAAACCCTCAATCGTTTCCTCAATCGTTCCTGCAGGAATCGACGTGCGTAAAGGGAAAGGAAACTACAGAGACACCCACATCGTGACCTTTGCCCCCCGCTACCTGCTGGATAACCACTCAACACACAAGCTGGCCTTCGCTCAGAGAGAGTTTGCAAGAGGAAAGGTGAGAACAGACTGATAGCTCTCATTGTTGAGGAGTTTAACTGGAAAATGTGATGGAAAATGGAGATTTGTTTCCTTAAAGTTGCTTAATGATGGTATGCTAGGTCAATCATTCGATTCGATACGTTTTCCTGAAATCTCTCCTTTTCCTAACAAACACTGAGTCCTTCTGTCCAATGTGAGGAGCCCAGGCAGGATGTCAGTGATGCTGCATGACGTTTATTATTTCCAACAGATACAAATGCAAAAACAAACGCAACAGAAAAACGCAGCAAAAAAAAAAAGCTGCAATCACAGAAAATAGGAGCAAACTGGGAAACTATGTGAATAGTAAAAACAGCAGCAAGTACAAAATGCTCCAAACTGAAGTCCTCCAGACCAGCAGAGGGAGTCACTGAGTCATATGGGAGCAGAGGCTCAGTGAAGAATGGATGTCCAGCAGAAAATATGCATTACAGTTTTAATACTCCAGACTCCCTCTAGTGGTTTGGAGGACTTTGTGCAGCGATTTTCCCTCTTGCTTCTGTTTCCTGCTGTTGCTTTTCATTTACAAAGTTTTTCTGCTGCATTTGTTTTTTGTTTGCATCATTCATGCATTTGCTGCACGTTTTGAACCCGTCAGCCGCCGTAGAAAACTCAAACATGCCCTAAAAAGTGGTCAAAATGAGCTTTCTCATCCATTACACACCAACAACTAATGGTGCATTCCAGGGCGCCTCCAACCCTGAGGGGTACATTTCCACACTGCCGGGCTCCAGCGTGGTTTTCCACTGGCCCCGGAACGACTACGACCAGCTGCTGTGTGTGCGGCTCATGGACGTCCCACAATGCACGTGGTCCGGGGGCTTCGAGGTCAACAAGCCAAAGTCCTTCCACATCAACATGAGGTGAAAGCCGCAGTTTGGTTTCTGCAGATTCTGGTCACTCGTTTAGTCACTTCACTTGCAAAGCCGTTGCTAGGTAACCAATAAAATTGATTAATAAAAAATGGCTTATTGACCTGCCTAAACAGTCGTTTTTTTCTGGAGAACTACCAAAGTGTTTAAATAAACTGCTGCTGCTGCTGCTGCTGGTGCTGCTGCAGCTGCTGCTGCTGCAGCTGATGCTGCTGCTGCTGGTGCTGCTGCTGGTGCTGCTGCAGCTGCTGCTGATGCTGCTGCTGCTGGTGCTGCTGCTGGTGCTGCTGCAGCTGCTGCTGGTGCTGCTGCTGCTGCTGCTGGCTGCTGCTGCTGCTGCTGCTGGTGCTGCTGCTGCTGCTGCTGCAGCTGCTGCTGCTGCTGCTGCTGCTGCTGCAGCTGCTGGTGTCCTTCCTCCTGACTGAGGATGTGTTGCTGTGAACAGAGACACGCTGGGGAAGTGCTTCTTCCTGCGGACCGAGATCAGCCTCAAGGGAGTCACTTACCTGATTTCCTTCACGGACACGGATCAGCTGCCTCCACCTCTACGCATCGACAACATGTCGGAGGTACGGCGCCGCCGTCTCGCTTACAAAACACGCAGCTTGATTACCACTTTGAAACTTATTCAGAAAACCTTATTGATGGGAAGCTAATGCTGAAAGCCTGTTCCCACCACTGAAGACACCTGTGAATAAAGTGAACTGTTAGTATTTCAGTAAACTTCTGTAGTTTGTTTGTTTGTTTTGAGCTGTTGCCATGACAATGACTACTTTTTCTGGGCTCCACATCCTCAGAAAAAACTTTTATGGCAACAAAACTTCATTATAACATTTGTGACAAGGCATAAATATTCAAGCACTTTATATTAGTAAATAAGGCATTTTAAAAACTCTATTATTTAAAATAACAACGTTTGTGCAGCATTTCTGTCGCATTATTCAATAGGAAAACGGCTTTTCAAAGCCTTGTATTAAAATGGTGCACAGTTTGGCTGCATGACAGCTGATTAGATAAAACATTAATTTCTGAAACAACCTAATTTTAACCAAAGGCCGACATGATGCTGATAATATTTTACCTGGAACGACTGTGAGAAAGACGAGCTGCTCTATTTTGAACTATCTCTCTCTTCCTTGTATTTGGATCAGTTTCATACATCAAAAACATAAAATACAAACAAATACAAAATGGAGGCCATGGATCAATGGCACCACGATGAAAACGTTCCTCATTAACAGGAAACATCCCGTTGTAGTTTGGCTAAAAGTGTGAAAAACAGCGTTTATGAAGTGAACATGTTTTTATAGCCGCCGTCAGACGGAGATGGTAACGGCCGGATGTTTGACCTTCAGGTTCCGATCCAGTTCTGGCAGCAGGGCGTGGCCGACCTGCGGCTGCAGTCCGAGGTGAAGGCGGCGTCGGTGATGGACTACGCCTGCGACGAGCCCACGCTGCCGCCGTGCATCACCCTCAACGTGAAGGGGGCGGGGTCGTCCGAGGTCACGGCCGACATGAACTTCTTCAGGGAATACAACAAGCTGTACTACGAGAACTTCATCTACATCGTCGCCACGCACACCTCCCCGTACGACCCGCCAACTGACCGACCCGCCGGCCGACCCGCCGGCCGACCCGCCGGCCGACCCGCCGGTCGACCCGCCGGCCGACCGAGCCGCCGCGCCGCCAGCTTGAGCCGGCAGCTTGAGCCGACTGTTTCTAACTGAGTTGTTCTGTTGGAGCAGGAACCTGGAGCGCAGACCGGCTGGGAAGCAGCGGCTGGGCAACGGCGCAGAGTTGGTTCTGGACGTGGACCCAAAAACCCAACGGGTCATCCTCAGGAAGAAGGTGAGAGAGGGAAGGAATCTGGAATCATCCATTCAGACATCGATGCCGAAAATAATTATAATTTATGACATTTTTTGTTCAGACATTTAAAGCTAAATTAATGACAGGATCTCATTTTTGTAAAAAATGTGCAGAAACTGCAGATTCTGGTTCTGGTCTGTGGTTTGTTGATCCGAAAGGAAAGTGTAGTAAACTGTGCCAGCGGTCAGGATGTGACGTCATGAAGCTGCAGATGACTGTTTGTCACGGAGCGATGAAGTGATTTCCCCCAGTCAGTCCAGCATCGTTGTGCTGGTTCTGCAGGAGCCGGGGAAGCGGTCCCAGCTGTGGCGGATGACCGGGTCCGGCATGCTGTGCCACGAAGGCTCCTCCCCCCCCCAGAGCAAGCCGTCCCAGACCCGCCCCCTGGACACCTCCATGGTTCTGGACATCGCCGGGCTGGCTGCCGTCACCGATAACAGGTACCGGTTCTGGATCCGCCTGCTGTGCGGAGCCGTGGCCCGGTGAACCCGAATGTTTCTGACCGCCTGTTTCCTGGCAGGTTTGAGCCGCTGATGCTGAGGAGGCCCGACTCGCGGCGCAGCACCACCCAGACCTGGTACTTCAGCGAAGGCATGCTGACCTGCGGCCTTCCCCGCCTGGTGGTTCAGGTTCTGCTCTTCCTGTTATCCTCCCTCTGAGTTTCGCTCGTCTCTCCTTACAGCTGCAGTTTTACTAAAATATTTGTTCACATATTAGTTTGTTTGCTATGAGGAAGATGAACCGTAAAGATTGATCTCCTTTGGCTTCTCTCAGCGCTAACCAGAAACAACCAATCAGAGCCAGGGGGCGGGGCTTAGCGCTGCTGCCATGTTACGATGCTCAGGCTAGTTAGCACTGATGATGCTAGTGCTAACTAGTGCTAGCTTGTTTGTCCACATTTAGCAGGGAGTGCATGAAGTCAGAAGCCTCAGCGCTAACCTGCAAAAGCACCGAGTCTCTATTACAGAACGAGGTTTTCATTAGTTTTATTACATTTTAAACCCAATTTTATTACTTTATGGCCTATCATCACACAGCATGTTCTCCATCACAGTGGGAGAAATTAGCACTAAAATATGGGAGATATTTCCAAAGTAGAGCCACAAAGTCACAGGTTTTTATTGCCAAAAGAGAAACACGCTGAAATCCTGGAGGGACTGAGACAATCAACCAGAGTTGGGCAAAAACAATCTCAGGTTCCCAGAAACTCAGCCACGATGTTGGTGAATCTGAAACGTTTTGTCATCAGGTGAAAAATGGCGTGGCGGAGATGTATGACGGGGCGCCGGTGGTTCTGGGTCCGGATTCGGGTCTGGATCAGCCCGGTCCAGAGCAGCAGTTCATCAACCAGAAGATGAGACCCGGATCGGGGGTGCTGTCGGTCCAGGTTCTACCAGACGGACCAACCCGCGTCCTGCAGGTGAGTCCAGAACCCAGACAGGACCAGGCTGCTGTGGAATCAGCTGTTAGCCTGTTAGCTTCTTAAAAACGACCAGTTCCTTCGTTTAGCAGTGAAATGAATCAGTTTGGGATCAGAATGAAGAGCTTAGCTTCACTTACATGAAAGAAGACGATGTAACCCATCTGATCATGATTGACTTCAGTTTCAGTTTCATTACCTGATCAGTTCAAATGAAAATCCTAAAACACTTTATTGACCCCAAAGGTCGATAAGGTCATCCGAGGGAAATTAGATGCTAAATGTGAAAGGTTGTTGATTTCAGTTGGGGATGGAAAAGGTTGATTATCTCATGATAAACTTGCTTCTGTTTCAGATCAGCGACTTCAGTCAGCGCAGGATGCTGTGGAGTTCCTCCAGCGTGGACCAAGACGTAAGCAAAGAAGAAGACGAGAAGGCGGAGCCTGAGCAGGAGCTGGAGGTACGCTGAGCTGTGCAGCCGCTGCAGGCCGATGCAAAGGATTCCTGCAGAAACCCTGAGGTTGATCTCGCAAGGCTTCTAGAAAAAAATAAATGGCATTTCTGAGTGTGAAAAGGAAAAACAAAATCTAAAATTGTGAGAAAAATTGCAGAAATTTTTAGAAAAAATTGGAGGTTTGATCTCCAGAAGTTTAATTTTTTAACTTTTGAAACTCAGAAACTGTCAGAAAGTTGCAAAGTTTCCTTTTAATGAGCTTAGAAAAAAGATTTTTTCTAAAAAGTTTCTGAGATTATTTTCAAAGTTTCAAAAAAAAATTTGCGACTTAGAAATTTTCATGTTTTTCTTAAAATTTTCTTGAAGTTTTTTGTCCCAAACATTTGACTAATTTTGGAGTTCAGAAATGTGATCGTCTTTTCTAGAAGCTTTTCTGAGGTTGAGCTGAACGTGTCTCTGTTTGATGGCGGGAGTTTCCTCCTCCTGCTGCATCTGCGATGGCCGTAAAACGCCGTGGCGGTTCTGGTTTCCTGACGCCGCCTCCGTGTCGCCGCTCAGGTGCAGGTTAACCTGGAGGAGGGTCTGGGCGTCTCTCTGGTCAACAAGCTTCCTGAGGAGCTCATTTTCGCCACGTTCTCTGGTGTGGACATTCACTTAACGCGAACTGCAGCCACCGAAGTCGTGGAGCTGAGCATCCAGAACATCCAGGTCCTTCCTTCCTCTCTATTAACTCTGCAGTGTTTCCTGAAATGTGTGTTTAAAGAACCCAGATCTAATCTAGTTTTTCTCAGCAATTATAAACTGTTTCCATAATCTCAGTATCAAAATAAAGCCAACAGCTGGGAGGCAGAAATGTAAATATCGCAGCAGCTGCTTTAGTTTCAGAGAAAATGAGGATGAAACGTAAAATAATTGGTTTTGTTCCTGGTAGAATTTCTTTGCATTATTCAGGTCAAAAACTTGTACTAAAATCATAAATAAGGCTCTGAACTATTGAAAACACTTTTTTTTTTCACACCCACATTTATTTTCAGCCAATTATACTGAAAGCATAATAAATTATTAGATTCTGCTCCAATTCAAGTGTAATTTTTTTACAAAAAAATTGGGAACATTTTACTGAAAAACAAATTAAAGCCACCAAAATATGTTTTGTTTTTTTGCACTATTGGGGCTCCATACAATTTGGTGAAGGTTTCTGGCCTCTGGATGAACTGCAATCCTTTAATCAGCTGTTAGCCAAGAGTTTGGCGTTTCCATGGAAACCAAATGTGTCTAGGGGCATTAATGGAGGTGTGAAAATAAAAAAAGTTAAAATCTGCCGCTGGTACCGGTGCGTGGCGTTTAATAAGTTTAAATTATTCTAGTTTGGACGTATTAACTGTCTGTGTTGCTGTGGCCGTCAGGTGGACAACCAGTTGCTGGGCACCACCCAGCCAGTGATGCTGTGCGTCTCTCCCAGTACGGCGGACGACGGCACCAACGAATGCGGCCCCGCCCTGCAGGTCAACTCGGTCAAAGTTCCCAGCAGCCTCATGCTCACCGAGCTCTTCAAGGTGGGATCACGTTCACTGAGCCAGAGCGATCCGCCCGCTCTGGCTCAGATCTGTACGAACATCACTCCGATGTTCGGTTCGGTTTCTTTGGTCCATGAGGAGAAAATATCCTCAACATCAAGATCTAAAAACTGAGCCGAACATCAGGGCAGGTCAGGCTGACAGGTTGACCGTTTTACCACCTGCTGATTAATAATCAGAGAGAAAATGTGTGAAAAGGAGATGTTCAGGTTTATTGTAATATTGTGTTGTATTATAATGGCAATAAGGATTATTATTTAAAAAACTGACTTATTTTTAAGCCACAAACATAAAGATTGTTCTTCTAATTAAAAATCACTCAGCTGCACACAGAAAATAATTTAATTGTATTTTTGAATTTACTGATGTTTGTTGATGCTTTTATGAAACTGAGAAAAAAACATTTTTGATCATTTGTCAGAACGATAAAGGATATATTATAGGAAATCTAATTTATCAGCTTTGAAATCATGCAGTGGTTTTATTGCATCATTATTTTCCTCTGAAAGCAGGAAAATAATGATGCATTCATATAAATAATCTAAATGTATTGTTATTGTTTTTCTCTTTTTTATCTAAGCTTCCTTACAAAAATATTGAAGCAAATTTCTAAGAATCAAAACCCAAATTTTCCAGGAAAACCAACCATGTCTGACAAAAATACGTCGTTTATTTCCAGCAACAATAACTAAGATTTTGGTTGTAAACTTATAAAACTACATTCTTACATCACAAAATTGATGGAACTTCTGATTTACAAAAGCACAAACCGTCTCCATGGAAACGTCAGACCCAGGCTGAACTTTGACCTCTGTGTGCTGAGTTGTGCTGTAGAGTCGTTTCTGTGCTGATCTGGACCGGATGTCTCTGCAGCACCTGATGGTGACGGCGCGGCGCTTCACGGTCATCATCGACGAGAAGCTGCTGCTCAAGCTGCTCAGCTTCTTCGGCTACGGGAAGGTCGAGGCCGGTGGGTGTCGCCTCTCGCTGCTCCGCGCTTTGCGCCAGCGTTGCTCCATCAGGCTGTTTGTGAAATAACTGGTCGCCTGAACGCAGGGCTGGAGAACCTGGATGAGAACCTGCACGAGCGGCCCAGCGAGGACAGCGGGCCCCGGAAGCGCTACTACTTCGAGAACCTGAAGATCTGCCTGCCTCAGATCAAACTGAGCGTCCTGCCGTCTCACAAGCTGCCGCCGGACCTCAAGGTACCGCCGACCCGCTTTCCCACCGAGAAGGTTTCAGAACCGGATCAGGGCGCCACTGCAGTCTGGAAACATCTGGCAGAATGTGGAAATTAAAATTCAGCGTCGAGAGGAAAACATGTTTCCAGATGTTAGATCTTAAAATCTTATTGGAAAGATGATCAATTAATCGTTTACATTGATTTGTATTTATTTCTGGTTTACAAAATTACAACCTCACTTTTTTATACTCGTAACGTTCAGAATGTTCTCAAAATGTCTCAGATCATTTAAATGTAAGTTATGCTTGAGAGCGTTAATCACAGCTCTGGTTTGGGTCAAACCTTCATCTTTACTGCTGCTGGAGGCGCTGAAGCTGCCGCTAACCAGCAGCTAATGCAGCTAGCTAGCTGGCTCTTTTGTTTCTGTCATGGTGCATTTAGATTTGCATGTATAAAATGTTCCAGGTTGGAACAAAGACTTGGAGAATGATGTCAGTTTTAAGGTGGTTCTGATTGAAGCCGGCGGTTTTTCGCGGTCCAGGTTCTGAAAGGCACCCTGGGCTTCCCGCTGATCCGCTTCGAGGACGCGGTCATCAACATGTACCCGTTCACCAGAGTCCACCCCTACGAGACGCAGGAGATCATCATCAACGACATCCTCAAGCACTTCCGAGAGGTCAGAGTTCACACGTCAGGGCTCGTCTGTCTGAGCGCCCCGGTTCCGGTTCCTCACGCTCCGCTGTCTCGCCTGCAGGAGCTGCTGAGCCAGGCGGCGCAGATCCTGGGCTCCGTGGACTTCCTGGGGAACCCGATGGGCCTCCTGAACGACGTGTCCGAGGGAATGTCCAAGCTCATCAAGCACGGCAACGTGCACGGCATGATCCTCAACGTCACGCACGGCGTGTCCAACTCCGCCGCCAAGGTACCGAGTCTCTGCCGCCGCAGACGACCCGCTTCCATGGCAACAAGCCAGTTTATGCACCACAGTTTCATTAAATCATCTGTTAATAACTGCAGAGATCTATATGAAATGTTTCATTCAAAATGTCAAAACCACACGTAGTTTTTTTACAAGCGTTTGTTGTTTTAATAACATTTTATGCTTATTAGAAACAAAATAAAAAGGAAAATATAACAAATAGAAATTAAAAAGAATCAGACTTTAATCTCAGAATTCAGACTTTTGAAAAGTCAAAATACTGAGAAACATGAAAATATTCAAAGAAAAAAAGGTAAAAATAATTCAGAGAAAAAGTCAGAACTCTAATCATTTTGAAATTGTAACTTTTTCTCAGAATTTGCTGATGTGTCTATTCTGTTATTTACTCACCAGTTAAATGAATGTAATTTTAAAACTAAATACAGTAATAATAGCTGCAGCGTGAAGAGCAACGTCGTCCTTTCGTTCAGGGTAAAGAACCGTTCAAAAGAATCGGGTCGTCACCCGGATCAAACCCTCATTTCTGTCTTGCCCGTCAGTTTGCAGGAACGCTATCGGACGGTCTGGGTAAGACCATGGACAACCGGCACCAGAGCGAGCGGGAGTACATCCGGTACTGCGGCGCCACCAGCGGGGAGCACCTGGTGGCCGGGATCCACGGCCTCGCTCACGGTGAGCCAGCCGGCGCCGCGTCACGGCGACGTGGACGCGCCGCCGGTTCATGACTGTAAATCGCTCCGACCCGCAGGAATCATCGGGGGCATGACGAGCATCATCACCTCCACCGTGGAGGGCGTGAAGACGGAGGGCGGCGTCAGCGGCTTCTTCTCCGGACTCGGTAAAGGTCTGGTGGGAACCGTCACCAAACCCGTCGCCGGGGCGTTGGACTTCGCCTCGGAGACGGCCCAGACGGTGCGGGACATCTCCAGCCTCAGCAGCCACAGGTGGGGTTCCTCAGGGCCGTTTGCTCTACTTCCTAGTGCAGAAACCTTTTAATTAAATAATTCAGACATTTTAGTCCAAATTCTGACAAAGTACTACTGAAATAATCTGCCAGTGCAACTAATACTTTTAAAATCAATTTTAAGAAATTATTGACGTAAAACCGGCTTTTATTTCACGCTGAAAAGTTACTTGTAAGTTAGTTTGGTCTCATTTACGGGTTTAAAGGGATCTGCACTGGAAACCAGACCAACATTTGACGTGAACAGAGTTACCTAGCAACCCTGTGGCAACAGGGCTACCTACCTGTTGCTAGGCAACCAAGGAGCGAGTGACTTGGTTTCGCCGCCATAGCTTAGCTAGCTGAGAGGTTGAGTTGCTGAAGTCTTCCCTCTGCCTACGTCTCCCAGAATGCTGTGCGCTCAGTGGATATTTGATATCTCGATATTGATGATGTGCGTCCTGCCATGCGTTGTGATTGATTTGTTGCCCAGCCCGGCTTCCTGTTTGTCTGACTGTGACTTCCTGTGCAGACTCCCGGTCCAGCGCGTCAGGAAGCCGCGCTGCTGTAAGGGCCCTCAGGGCCTCCTGCCGCGCTTCTCTGCCGCTCAGGCCGACGGCCAGGAGCAGCTCTTCCGCCTCACCGACAACATCCACTCCGAGTTGTAAGTTTTCCCGTCCGCGGCCCGAACGGAGCCGGATCGCTCCGGCTTCCTCACGTTCCCAACCCGCTTCCTGGTTCTGATCCGGCAGCTTAATGGCGGTGGAGCCGATCGACACCTACAGCGTCCTCATTTCCTCCAAAGTGGTTTACTTCCTGAAGCCGGGCGACAGCGTGGACCGCGAGGGCATCGTGCTGGAGGTCAAATACGACGACCTCTTCCACTGCCTGGTGTCCAGGGAGTACGGGAAAGTTTACGTCCAGCTCACCAAGAAGGCGGAGAACTCCTCCAGCGGCGTGGCCATTCCCGGACCCTCGCAGCAGAGACCCATGGTGAGGCTCGGAACCAGAACCGCAGAAAACAAACATCTGAAAAAACACTAACCAAACGGGTCAGAGATCCAGAGTTTTGATTTACACTGAAACCTGGTCATGAAGCTGCAGGAAGAAAAGAAACATTTAAGATCCATAAAGTCTCTGCTGCAAAAACACAAAAGTTTCCACTGCAGACTGAAAATAAGACAAAGGAAACAAACAGGCAACTATCAGATATCAGAGCTTGATCCATTCAGTATGTTGTTAATATTCATAAAGCTTCTGGCTCCGCTGGCAGATTTTATTTTTTAAAATTATTTTTATTGTAAAATAATATCTAAATTTTCACCAAAAGTAATTTCAAAAAGTGGAAATTGGCTAGAAAAAATTTATCTTGAAAATTTATTTTAGAAAAAAAAAAATCTTGGAAATTTGTGAGTTTCAGTTTGAAACTTTTCATTTTTAAATTTCCCCTCTATCAAATGTATGACTTTTGAAACACTGAAAATATAAAATTAATTCCAAAAGTGTCAATTTTCAGACTCAGAAATGACTTTGAGGAATTATTTCCCTAAAAGTTTGAAGATACTTGCAGTGGGCTGGACTTGGCAGGACGTTGTGTCTCTGCAGCGTCTCTGCAGTGTGACGTTGTGTTTCGTGTGACGTTGTGTTTCGTGTGACGTTGTGTCTCTGCAGTTTGACGTTGTGTCTCTGCAGCGTGACGTTGTGTTTCGTGTGACGTTGTGTCTCTGCTGTCGCCCGCAGGTCCAGGTGAAGAACGAGAGTCTGGCCTACAAGATCTCCCAGGAGATCAACTACGCCAAGAGCCTTTTCTACGAGCAGCAGCTGATGCTGCCGGCCGACGACAACGAAGACTTCCTGCTGCTCGAATTCTGACGCTTTCCTCCGAGTTCTGATCGGCCCGGCCCTCTAACTAACACTTTGAGACTCCTGAACTCTAAAAACTGACAGAACCTCTATTTGTTCTGGACGTTCACCAACACAGAACTGTGAATATGTCTAGAAGAACCATAAACTCTGTAAATATATATATATGTTGTTATAATAAAGATAGAATATTAACAAGGAGCCGAGCGTCTGAACTCTAACAAGCTGCTTTTAGATGTGTGTGTTTGTATATAAGAGTCTATTAGAGAACATGGAAGTGTAGATCTGTGCAGGTTTTTAACCTTTTATCACTGAGTCGCTCTGCAGGAGCAGGCAGGAAGTCCAGCAGGCAGGAAGTCCAGCAGGCAGGAAGTCCAGCAGGCAGGAAGCCAGCAGGCAGGAAGTCCAGCAGACAGGAAGTCCAGCAGGCAGGAAGTCCAGCAGGCAGGAAGTCCAGCAGGCAGGAAGTCCAGCAGACAGGAAGTCCAGCAGACAGGAAGTCCAGCAGGCAGGAAGTCCAGCAGACAGGAAGTCCAGCAGGCAGGAAGTGCAGCGGGCAGGAAGTCCAGCAGACAGGAAGTACCGCGGCGCTGGCTGCGTTTCTCCTTTATCTGATCCGCTGCTCCAGGTGTCCTTCACGTCAGCGGAGGATTTTCTGCAGGGTCGGCGTTCCTCCACTCAGTTTGCTTCACATTATGGATGCAAATCTTCTGTTATTGATCCGGAATGATGATTATTTGTAGACAGACATGTATTGGTTTAAATTCGCCCTTTAATATTTTTGCAATAAAACATTTTGTCATTAAAACAAGTGAAGCACATTTTTCTGCTGTGCAAATGGAGACTCAGCGTTGCCAGATTGGTGCAGGACGTCAACATTTGTGCTGCGTTTCACAAAGTTTGGTGGATTTTAGAAAGAAGCACAAAACTTTTAATAAAATGCAGTGATTTTGCACCCGTCTTATTTACTTTGATTGGCAATCTGTAAAACGTGACATCATCAATGATTAGTCACTGATTAATAAAGTCATTATGTAGCATTTTAAAACAGAAATCTCAGAGTAACTTTGTGATTTAACGGCACAAAAAACTCAAAGTTTGTTCAGAGTCCAGTTCTGTCTCAGCTGGAAACTGGAACCTGTTGCAGGTTGACAAGAAGAGGAAAAAACTTTGACATTTCATAGTTTGAAAAGTCAAAGATCAATTAGAAAACACTCAGAAATGTTGGGGGGAGTAAAAAACTTCAAAGTTTAACATTTTTGGCTTTTGAAACTCGGTTCTGAACTAAATATTTAATCAGCAAACCAGTATGTAGTCTGAAGCTAAGTATCTAGTTACTCAACTAAATGTCTAGTTGGCAGGATAAATATTTGGCTCCAAGCTAAATAATTAGCAAGCTAATTTGTTAGCAAGTTTAATATTTAGTTAGAAAGCCACTATTCATGTAGCTTGGAGCTAAATCTTTAGCTAATAGGTGAAAGTAAAAATGTTCAACTTTTGAAACTGGAAAAGTTTTAGAATAATTTTAGAAATTTCCTAGAAAAACAAGGACATGAAAGAGTTTCTTGGTGGAAAAGTTCTCCTTTTCCCTGACAGGCCGTCATGAGGGCGAGAGAGAGAGACATGCATGGGAATATTAGTTTCAACAGAACTTCACATTTGGTCTGTTTGTTTGTTTTTTGGGGGGGGGTTTGGAGTTGATCGGGTTTCAGGTTCTGTTTGGGCCGGAAACTCAGTCAGATCTGGCAACAAAGATCCAGTAATCCTGGAAAAAATGTCCGAAGTTGAGATCCGGCTGATGTCCAGAATGAAAAGTTCAACCCATCTGTCCAGAACCGCGCCCCGGACCGGGGCCCTCCTCGGCGCCTGTTCCTGGACACACACTCTGCCGCAGCCGGCTGCCTCCTGCAGCTCCTGGGTCCGCTGAGCCTCCGGGTCCGGTCTCCCTGACCCGCTGCTGTTCTGCTGGAGCCGCGGACCCGGCTCAGGTCAGCTCACAGGCCAAGCTCAGCAGAACCAGGAGGTTCGGGATGAGGGAGAGCCCAGAGGCCGCTGCGTTGAGAGCTGCACACAAGAACGTGATTCACCTTGAAATAAATGCTTTAATGGTTCATTTAAACAACATAAACTTCCCATCAAAAATCAAAAAATTGGTTTAGTTTTATGTTAAATCTTTGCATCTGATGCTTCATTTCGTTCCAGTTTGTTGCAGTGAAAAATTAATAGCAATAATTTAGGTTATTTAGCCAGACATTACAGAGAAAATAAGATTTATTGATTTCAAACTAAATATTTAATTAACAAGATAATATGTAGCTCTAAACGAAATATTTAGCTATTATTTTAGTTTGCAAGCTATTATTTCACATCTAAAATATTAGGAATATTAGGAAGCTAAATGTTCAGCTTCAAATTAAATGTTTCAAACTTTAACTAGGCCATAAATGAGGTAGTCAGTGCATCGAATCACATTTCGTTCTTCAACGTACCGATAAAATGTTCCCTTCCTTTCTTCAGTCTTGGGTTCTCTGTAAGACAAAGTAAAACCTGTTTGTGGCCCGGTTCTGGCCCGGTTCGGCCCGGTTCTGAGCGGTTCTCACCGAACACGATGAGGCGGGTGTGTGTGTCGGTGGAGCCCAGAGGGTTCTGCGCCGTGCAGCGGAACATGGATCCGTTCAGCTCGGCGGGGACCCGCTCCAGAACCAGCTCCCTCCCATCGTGCTTCTCGCTGCCGTCCAGCAGGTTCCCGCCGACCCGGGTCCAGGTGAGCAGAGGTTCCGGGAACACCTTGGTCTGCGGACACAAGTTCAGCCCCCGTTACTCTGATGCAGCTAAAAATGTTGACAGACTAGAAATTCTGTCTAAAACCGATTTCTGTTTTGTTTTTCTACCAAGTCGATGATTAACGAGTTAAAATGAACAGCAGTAATTTGGGTTACGTTTCGTTCTTCACATATTTTCACTATGTTAAAACTAAATGTTTAGTTAGTAAGCTAAATATTTAGCCTCAAACTAAACTAAAGTTTGAGCTAGCGGGCTAAATATTTAGCTATAAGGCTAAGATTTTGTTAGCAAGCTAAATATATTGTTTAACTAGCCAGAGATAAAGGTTTAGGTCCAAAAAATTTATTTTCAAGCTAGAAAAGCTAAATATTAGTAACTTAACTTTGTAGCTAAGAAGCTGACATTTATTTAGCCGGATATGTGTCTAGTTAGCTAGCTGGTTATGTAGCTAGCGCAGAGCCAAATGTTTAGCTAACAGGCAAATTCACTAACCACTAACAGGAAGTGAACCACCAAAATAAAAGCTGGGTCTTTGAAGCTCTTTAAACTGTTGCTGCCGCATAATTGTTCCCTACAAAGTGACGAGGGAAACGTTTATGGCTTTGGACCAAACCGATCCAGAACCATTTTCTGGGTCATTTGATCTCGGAGCTGGGGGAGAAAAAAGGTTCAGGATCTGCATGGAGATCCTGGAGCCTCATCCTTTCATTTTAACTTCTTCATTCATGCTGACATCTCCAACCATCGATACTGAGGTTGTTCTGCACAGAGACGGTTTGGAGTCAGGAGCTCACAGCAGACGGTCCCAGCTGGAAGCCCAGGACCGAGATCCGCACCGTGTCTCCCACCTTGGCCTTACTGGGGCTGGTGGACAGCTTGGGTCCTCTGGGGGCAGCTGAGGGAAAAACAAAGAACCGAACTGAGATATTTCAATGTCAAACTGTCTGCTGGGCAGGTAAAGCATGCATGCAGCGACAGTGGAGAGGAAAAACACAAAGAAGACATGGAAGCCCTGATCCAGGATCAGTTTGTAGAGAACTTCATGTCAGTAGCAGCTCAGAAACAGGAACTGAGAAAAAACATATCTGAAAGTTTAGTTGGTGTTACTTCCAGGTTAATCTAAATCGGCTGGAAGTATGAATACTTTTGGCCCTAACTGCAGAAAAACATTAAAATAGCTGCTTTATCTGTGCTGCACATCAATACTGCCCTTTTAGAAACACTAGTCTGTGTGTGTGTGTGTGTGTGTGTGTGTGTGTGTGTGTCTCGGTGTGTGTGTGTGCGTGTGTGCGTGTGTGTGTGTGTGTGTGTGTGTGTGTGTGTGTGTGTCTCGGTGTGTGTGTCTGGGTGTGTGTGTCTCGGTGTGTGTGTGTGTGTGTGTGTGTGGTGTGTGTGTGTGTGTGTCTCGGTGTGTGTGTGTGTGTGTGTGTGTGTGTGTGTCCTTTGCTTCAAGCCCTTTCAATGACTCATTTGCTCTGATGACACTTTCAGGTCATCACAGCTTCTGAACTCATTAGTGGGAAAATAAAAGGTTGAAAATAAAACCTGCTTTAGTTCCACAAACCTTTGAAACAAATGATCCACTGCAACTGAATTGATTTCCTCTGAACTGTTTCACATCTCATGTCAAAATGAATTAAGTTTAACAGGTTATTATTTTAAAGAATGATGTGTAAAAACTGGAAGGAACTGGACTGGTTGAACCTGAACTGCTGTTGGTATAAATGCCCTGATCTCTGATGTTCTGTCAACATTGTGAGAATAAGTCCTTTGTCTGACGCAGAACCTTCCAAATAAAAGTTCTGCCTGCTTTATTTGGGCCAAATACAGCAGACAGAACTGGAGTCCAGTGAGATGATTTTCTCTCTCCACCAAACTGGTGCCAAGAATTGAAACAAACACTGATTAATTATTAAGTGTGCAACAATGGCGTGTCAAACGGTTCAGGTGTTGAGCTGTGACCTTACTGAGCGTGACCTCGGCCTGCATGGGCATGGACAGGGCGGGGTGGTTGACCTCGCAGCTGAACAGGGCTTCGTTATCCAGCTGGGGGTTGAGGCTCCAGGTCAGCATGGCTCTGGCCTCCATGGTGCCGTCGCCCGCCACCTGCTGCCAGTGCTGGAAGTAGTAGAGCGGGTCGCTGCTCTGGACCCAGCGGGGAAACTCGCGGCTCACCACCGTCTCCGGGATGCCCTCTGTGGTCGGCTCCGACCTGGAGGCGTCCCCCCCGCCTCGCTCCACGCTGTCCGTCTCATTCTCTCTCAGCTGGGTCACTTTCCCCGCTTGGTTCTGCAGGGACAGGGACTTCTGGATTTTGGTGTCGTCAACATCTCCTCTGGCAAGAACCCGGTTCACGTTCCGGTTTCTCTTGGAGGCTTTGCTGCGATGTCCCACCAAGGAAGAAGACCCAGCTGCTGGAAACACGTCAATGAGCTCACCGTCCCGCTTGAAGTAAACCTGGAAGCCAAAAGGTTTGGAAAAGTTACAGACCTTTGGAGACAGACTGATAGTCCAGTAAATCCGGTTCTTTTGGACTCAAAACTTCATCCTCCGGCTGCTGTGGTTCTCTTCCTCTCTGCTCTGAGTCAAACCAATCAAACCCTTAGAGCAGCCTGTTCCCCTCCTGGCCTGTGGGGGCGCTGCACCAACAACCACTGCAGGAAACGACACTAAAACCTCTGAAGACGCTGAGAGCAACTTCCTGTTTCACCAGATGGAAACAAGATGGAGGCGTCAGATTTTAGTGTTAGAGGATTTCTCTTTAGACCAGGAGCCATTTCTGCTGCTAGCGCTGGCTAACATGTTAGCATTTACCCAGAATGCCCTGCGCTGTAGTCCACTGCCTGCTTTTGGAGTGCTCTCTGATCCGCTTGGTGTTCACATATGCATCCAAACCAAACCAGAGTTCATTTCAACCAAACCCAGATTGAGGTTTGGAGGACCAGAGTTTGGTTATCATTCACACCAACCAAAGGAACCAAAGGAACCAAAGCTGAACGGGATCCAAGCTGGTTGAGTTCCCTACCTCTCGCCCTATAAACAATATCCTGCAGCTGAATTCAGAGATGAAAACATTAAATAGGTTATTAGATTAATCTCTGTGAGAATAAGATTAGTTTATGTCGATCATAAATGATTTTGGAAAGCTGAATTTCTTTGCCACGGGATTTGATTCCATCACAAATGCAGCTGTTTGCTAATCCTCCGGTATTAATGCTGAATACTTTGGCAAAGAGGTCGCGCAGGGTGCAGACCACAGCCATAAACAGCTTTTTCATTTCAAACTTTCTATCTGCTTCAGGCTCCATTTCTGTGTTCGTTTCAGATCAAATCCAGCTGTGAACTCATTACAACCAGCCAGGCTCTCATTTGCTCTGTTACGCTTTCATTTCTCTCCACCACCAGAAATAGTTTGCAACCCGGATTTTGGGGGGAAACAAGAATATCTGGGGAGAGATGACAGCCGGATCCGTCTTACCGAGGGAGCCGGTTTTGCTCCAGTGACGATGCAAACCAGGGTGAAGTTCTTGGCCTCGTAACGGCTGAAGGGAGCGGGGCTGTTGGCTGCCGCCACAGAGATGGAGCTGGGAGGAACTGCAGGGAAAACACACACATTCACACACTGGAGGGGATTTACACCCGGAGACGAGCCGGCGGCGCGCTCACCCCCAAAATGGCTTTTTGTCAGTTTTTCCCACAACTAGATGAAAAGCTGAGATGTTTGTTATCCAGCTGGTTTTACTGGTTTTCAACTGAAACACCAGTTTAGTTTGGGCAGCCATTTGCAAAGTTACACAGTGGAGGATTAACAGCAATAATTTGGGTTCAGTTAACAAATGAACCCAAATCAAAAACTGTTTTTTTGGTGCATTTTCATTTTCTACATATTTTTAACCAGGTTATTTATTCAATTATAAATGTCACAGATTCAGACTAAATATTTAATTAACAAGCCAAATATTTCATCTACAAACTGAATATTTAGTTAAGCTAAATACGTAGCTCCAAACTATTAGCAGGCTAATTAATTTGAAGCTAAATATTTAGCTTACAAATTTGATTTAAACTGAATATTTAGCTTATTGACTAAATAATTAGTTAACTAAGTAGTTAGTTTGAAGCGAATATTTAGTTGCCAAACTAAATAGTTATCTAGCTGCATAGTTGATGTGAAACTAGATATTTAGCTTTAAACTGACTTGCTAGCTTGCTAAAGCTAACCTCATGGTAAATGGCACAAGTGAATCTGGAGCCTCAGGCTGTGATGTCATTTCCTCCCAGGGCGTCCATGTTCCTCCACACTGTAACGTCACACTGACCTGCCTGACAAACTGTTATAACTGACTGTTCTAAGGAGGTTTCCCTCAAATGAACCATTTTTAAACGATGAAATGAAGTCGAACCGATAACGGAGAGCGTGATGCTGCCAGACGCCTCGATCAGCTGATCTCTGGAGCCTTTGCTGTAGATCCCCACATGGCATTCATACAGGCCATCATCCTCCAGCTGCACCTCAGGGAGGCTGGAAAACACAACAACCCGACGGCACTGCACCAAATATTCCACATTCATCCTTTAACTTTTTGTTTTTATTGTGCCGAGTCATAATAATCGTACCGTACTGTTGAGTGGTAAACCAGTTCCTCTCGTTTGTTTGCGTCCTCCATGTTGGA
The DNA here is from genome assembly GCA_911649635.1 of Poeciliopsis gracilis. Taxonomy (NCBI): domain Eukaryota; kingdom Metazoa; phylum Chordata; class Actinopteri; order Cyprinodontiformes; family Poeciliidae; genus Poeciliopsis; species Poeciliopsis gracilis. Next base: position 2,233,517 of record CAJVRI010001526.1, on the reverse strand, counting down.
GAAACTCGTGTTGTAAACAGAATCGTAGGTGAAAATCTTTTGCTTGGTGTTTCCTCCTTCAATTACCTGCAGAACAAAACCATTTCAAACAAAACTGCTTTCACATCAACAATGGAAACATTTTGGTGAAAGAGTTTTATTCTGTTTTCAAAATCTGGAGGAAACTCAACATTTATTTATGAGCCTTTGGTGAATTATTACTAATAATTTGGCCAATAGTGAAAAATGTAGGATTAAAACTCTGTATATGAGCTGAAGGCTCACCTGAAACCAGGCGATTTCTCTCAGGGTGCCATCCGTCTGGAAGTTGCACTTTAATGTGATCGTGTCGCCGATGACGACAGGTGGGAGGGGATCCATGGAAACGATCAGGTAACCTGCAGGTGAAGCACAAACAGGTGGGAAATCACCTGAGAGACTTACAGGCACCACGTTGCCCGGTACGTAACTTAAGGGCTAAAAAGCAGCAACAGATATCATGATGCTGCCACCACCATGTGTCAGTGTAGGTGTCGTGTTGCCATGGTAATAATCTGTTGATCTTTCAGACCTCCTCCTCTGTCTTTCTGCTATAAGATGTTTGTTTTCTCCACTTTGACCTTGGGATCAAAGGTCACCTTGCAGAGCAACGCAGGCGGCAGCAGCCTCACCTCCGCTGCACCGGCCGCTGACGCATGACGTCACCGCGGCTGCAGATTATTTTCCTCCCATGTTTTTCCTCTTAATCCTCATAGAGCTTTTGATCCAAAGAGCCGGGCATTGCCCATCTCTGGCCTCTCCAGACACACAAACAATGTGGAAGAAAGATTAAAACATTTCCAAACGAGGTCAAAGAGTTCCCACCCAGCAACCTGCAAAAAAATTATTTACCCATAAAGACAGTTTGGGAATCTGGAAATAAAACATGAGGAACTGATCTAAACAGGCAGACATGAGCTGCAGCTTCAAACTTCTCTGTATTTTAATGGGATTTTATACAGAAAATGAGAGTTTGAGGACAAAACTGAAATAAAAACTACTAGAGGCAGAAAACGGGGAAGGAGGTTCAGCTTTCAGCAGGAGAACCATCATAAACATACCACCACAAATGCACTGGAAACGTTTAGATTCATGTTGTAGAATGGCCTAGTCAAAGTCAAAGCTGAGGATCTGTTTAAAACTGGAAAACTGATGTTCACAGATGGTTTCCATTAATCTGACTCAGCTGAAGCTCTTCTGTGTCGAAGAATGGGCAAAAACCTCCAATAAACCCCAAAAAGATCACTACTGGTGAATAAAAATGCCCGCCACACTTTTCAGATTTTGCTTAGCATTACTTCACATTATTCTAATACAGGATGGTCTCTTCAGGGAGTTCTTCCTGTCCTCCCACTAGGTCAGTAATGAAACAGTAAAGTGATCCGGATCGGTCCTGGAGGGCCGCCATGCTGCAGGTCTTAGTTCTCTTCCTGGGTCCAAGAGGCTCCTGAGAGGCCAAAGAAGAACATCAACATGCTGAGCAGGTAGTTACTCCACCACAGAGAGAACGCCGTCCCTCCAGGACTCTGGACGCCACTGGTCCAAAGTCTCCTTTCAGTGAGGAGAACCAGCGGCTCCACATGGAGGAGCTCCTCAGCCTGAGGAGCTCCTCCAGGTGAGACCAGGAAGCTGGTCTCACCTGCTGGTTCTGTACGGACCAGCAGGTGAGACCAGCTCCTGGCCTTACAGCAAGCCAACTGGATCAGAACCAGGAGATTCCCGATGAGATCCTGGACAGTGATCGTGTCTCTAGAGTGTCTGGGTTTTATTAGAGTCCAAGATCACGGGCAGAAAATCTGTGGATTCTGCTTGGGGATTAACGTCCATGCACTTTGTGATTTCAACAGCCACAAGCATTTAATCACTTGAAAGTACAGATTACCATGAGCAATATGGCTCAGAGTCAGACAATGGACTCTTTATCCCCAAAGGAACATCTCCAGCAGAGTTAGGTAACCCACTAACTCTGATGGCACAAAGCCGTCTCCACACAAACCCCAACATGAAGCCAGATTAACTTACAACAACTCAAACATTAACATCTTATTTAATTAAAGATGTGTTTTAATGTCTGTTTCATAATAAACGGACATCAAAACAAACTCTGTTCATGATTTTCTTGGTTAAGACTCTGAAAGCCTGGATAATTGTCTTAATTTGAAAGGCAGAACATAACTTCCGCTTCGTCAGAAGTTGGCCGACCATGAACTATCCGTGGATCTGTGTTCTCACCGCTAGGGGGCAACAAACCACTGCATTACGACTCTGTTAATGTTAATAGATGGTCGCCAAATGTCGCTTTTATTTAATTTATTTCACTATAAAAAAGCCCTAGTGATGCTGCAAGGTAAGAAGATCAATGTTCTTACTTCATGAGAGAATAAGATTAATAACATGCTGTCAAATGTTGTATTATTAGGAAGATACATAAGATGTAGCCTAGCATGGACAAAGGAAACTGGTTAGCATCGAGACGTTAGCTCGGTTCTAATCTGCTGGTGTAGCTGGAATGTTGTTTCTGACATGATAAATAAACCATATAGCAGAAAATCAGGCAAAGACTTGAGAACATAAACAATGAAGAGGGAGACGTTTCTAAGCTAGCTGCGTACAGCTAATGTTCCTAGCGTCGCTTCTGAAGATCCAACATGGCGCCTGAAGGTGATAAAGTGAAGTCGTTTACAATTGGGTTAATAACAGAATGATTTCTGAGTCAGCAGTAAGTGCAGGAGGGGCAAGGAGGGACTGATGGTTAGCATCAGTCCTCAAAAGCAACATCTTAGAGGTTTGTTTGTTTCAACCAGGAGTATGAACACTTCCACTAATCTGCCGTCAACAGAGCTAACCTTTGTTTAGCACTTAGCATTTTGTTAACTTAGAAAACATTTAGCGCACTTAGCTTCCACAAGGTAAACTTTTTCAGATAAATTCTAAATCACTAATACGGAATTAAGTTTAGGTTATGACTGTAGTACTTTAGCATTAGCTTCTGCTAAATACCATGATAGTTTAGCACTTTAGCGTTAGCGGAACTTTAGTTAGCGCTGGTTCCAAACTTATTCAAATGGTTTTCCCATCGTACACACAGCATGACCCGCAAGAAATCTTGTAAAAATATACAAACTGCACAGCATTTGTAACTTGTTTGAAATGTAAATGTTATTTTTCTTTGTTTCACAAAACTTCACCCCAAATATGCCAAAAAGACCCTTTAATTGTACGTTTGTGCTGGTGCTTAATGAACTGAACCCATTACTAGGAATGAGATGCAGTCAAGCGTGATTGAATTAAAATAATGAGATCATAATTTCTAATGATGATGATTAAAAATAAAACAAATACCAACTGGATCACAGGGAAGGTTTTTAATGAAAGTGAGTAAAAAGCATGAAGCAGTTTGCAAATGAGAGAAACAACAAATTTTAATTTCAGTTATTTCTGGAAAAAAAAAGAGCCAGGATTCACTAAAAGGCTGTTTTTCATGATGTCCCTGAAAAATGCTGAATTTATCCTGCTGAAAACAAACAAATGAACCGAGTGGGTGATTTGCTGTGGGGTAGTTCAGATGCTGTTCTTACCTTTCGTTGGGCTCAGGGTGTGAGAGAGCAGGAGGAAGCAGCAGAGAGCGAGCGGACGTTTCATCCTGCTGATGCTGCTCAGACCTGCGGACGCTCCATCTGCTTTCAGCTGCTTTTATCTCCCACTGAGGCTGAATGCAGAGGCTCAGCAGGTTTATATCACAGGATTACCGCAGCTCCAACCTGCTCTCTCTCTCTCTCTCTTTCTCTCCCTCTCTCTCTCTCTCTCTGTTGCTCTCTGGACTCATAACTTAATGCAATTTAACCTGGATTTATCATCAAAGCAACACTTTGCAACAGAAGGTTTCTCACCTTCTTTACAACTTCCCTTTCTTATCCAGTTACATGTGATCCAATCGATTCAACCCAATCCAGGACAGTCAGATTCAGGGTCAAATCCAATTTAATATATCCCAATTTAATCCAATTTTAATGCAATGTGATCTGATCCGGTAAACTGGAGAAGGCCAGTTAGGGAGAGGCAGTCAGCATGACCTGCAGCAGGAATGTTTCCTCACAATCTGAAAAATATCTCCACAGATATGGGAGGTTTCTGCACCTGCACCATCAGTTATTACCAACACATTTAACTAGATTTCTAAGTGACTCCCAGAACTGAATCTACTCAAACTGCAGCAACAGTAACTGCATGACCTATAAATATTTAGTTTAGCTCTAAATATTTAGAGCTAAACATTTAGCCCAGAGTTAAATATAGTGTCCAAAATATTTTGCTGTGGAGCAAAATATTTTACTTCTGATTAAACATTTAGTTTTTTTTACTTAATATTTAGTTTAGAGCTATTTATTTAACTTCAAGTCAGCTAAATATTTAGGAGATTTTGCTTGCTAACAAAGTATTTAGTGTGCTAACTAAATATTTAGCTTGAAGCTAGCTTGTTAACTAAATATTTTGTTACTAAAAGTAAATATTTAGCTTATTTAGCCAAAAAAAATATATAATTTTTAAAAAAATAGTTAACTAAATATTTATTTTTCAGTAGCAAAATTTAACTTACTTAGCTTGCTAACTAAATATTTTTGTTTGAAACAATGACATTCATGCATAACAAGGTGAAAATATGACTTTGAATAATGACCCCCATTCCTTTTCTTATTACAATAATCCAAATTATTGCTGATAAATTTTGAGTGTTTAACTTTACAAACAACATCCCATAAAAACCAGTTCAAACTAATTGTCTGGACCAGAGCAGAAAACTTTGTGAAAGGAAAAACTCTTCCAGCAAAGACATCCTGTCCTGTTTTTCAGCCTGGACACAGAAACTGCAATGAAATGAACTCTCCACCAGGGGGAGCTGTCTGACAAACTACAGGAAGTGTCTCTGCTAAAAGCTGCTGACCTTTAATTCAGTGAAACAGAATCACAGTCCGTCAGCCGTCCTGCTTCCCTCTGGCTGTCGGGTTGGATTATGAAGACAATAAAGCAGATCCAGAATCTGGGTTTGTGTTATAAAGAAATTATTAGTAATTATTCTGCTCATAAACTTCAGCCATCCCTTAAATCACGCTGCCATGTTGTTAGCTTAGCGACGTGTTTCGGGGCCGGTTAATGGTGGAAAGTTACCCAGAGCGACAGGAAGATCGGAACGACTTCGATCGTATCTCAAATCCCGCTGCAGCTTTTCCGTTTTTGACCCTGAGCTGAATTTATTTGTCATTTACTCCCATCAGGAGGAAAATCTGCAGCTTTTAACGCCTGGATGTGCCAGGATGTTGAGCGCAGGCCGGTTTGCAGCCGTCGCTCCAGATGTTCCCCTCGTTCATCATCATGCTCTGATTGATCAGCAGGATTTCTGTACTGTGGCTGGACAGACCAGTTCTCCCAGTCCCACCATTACAAACCCACAGTGGTGTTCCCTTTGCCTGTCCGATGCGGTTCCATTCAGTCCGAATTGAAAACATCTGACAGCCGTCGGTTTTATTTAGTGTGATGCACAGCAGCTTTAGCAGCAGAGCCACAGATTCACACCCACAACGGCGGCGAATCACGGCCACTGAAGAAATAAGGAGAACCATTCTGGCCAAAAATCTCAGAAATTCTGAGATTGATCACAAAATGTTTTAGAAAAAGAAAGGAAACGTATGAACCTGAAAAGTTTAAAATTTGATATGGAAAAAATCTGAAATTTTGAGATTAGTCTCAGAAATGTTCTAGGAAAAAACTTGGAAATTTCTGAATTTTTGGCAGAAATTTACTCAAATTGCTCTAATCTACAGCGAAGTGACTGGAGAGGAAAAAGGGAGTAAATTTCTGCCAAAAAATGTAGAATTTTTCTCGAAAAAACTTGAAATTTTCAACTTTTCAAACCTGGAAATTTCATTTTTTTTTTTTTTTTCTAAAACAAATTTTGGCTGAAATTTACTTTGCCCTTTTTTTTTATCTATCTGTTATACCTTCATTCTGGGTTTTTGTCAAAGTGATTCTTTCTGTTTGGCTTCAGTATTTCTGAATATTCCCCTCTGATTCTTGTTTAACAGTTTTACTGTTTTCATGATGATAGAAACAAAACAGGATTTAATTGGTCTGAAATCACTTTATTTAGTTCATCTTCATCTTCAGATTCATCAGAAACATAAAAGTGGATTAAAATCAACAACAGATTTACATGAAGATCAGTCAGCTGAGGATAATAAAACTATGCAATATATTGTATCACAAACAGGCATAAAAAATTAGAACATTCTATTAATTTGGACAAATGGAGATTTAATGTCAATTTTAACATTACTGGGAGGTTTATGTGACATAACTAAACCATTAAAACTGAAGACATTTCCAAATATTCAATGCAGTGTAAAATGAAAACCAAAACAAGCCCCGCCCCCGGCTCTTTGGAAATATATCAGGACTTTTATTTTGGCGGGACTGGCAGTGAAAGTGGTTTGATTGGTGTTCGTTAAGTTATAAAGTCAAAGACTAAAAGCAATCATTTCAGTCGTAAATGGCAATTTAAAACTAAATATTTAATTAGAAAGCTAAATAAGCAAAATATTTAGTTTTAAAATGAAATATTTAGTAACTAAATAGTAAATTTACAACTAAATATTTAGTTACTCAGTGTACAGTGGAGAAACTAAATATTTTTAGTTTTTCTACTAAATGTTTACAAATTATTTTTGTTTGTAAACACAATTGTGACTAAATAAACTATTTAGTTTAAATTATTTAGTTAGCTAGTTAAGCTAAACTATATATTTAGATGATTTAGTTTTCTAATTAAATATTACAAAGCTTATTTAGGTTTAATTACATATTTAGCTCACAAATTATTTAGTCTGTCAGAACAGATTTTTATTTATAAATGTCACAATTTTAAACTAAATATTTTATTTCCAAGCTAAATATTTAGTTCCAAACTAAACATCAAGTTGCTCAGCTATATATTTAATTAGTAAGCTAAATAATCTAAACATTTAGTTTGTGTCCTTAATTAAACATGAGGAGAACTGAATTTTTAACAAGAATATTTCTGCATTTTATCAATAAACGCTTCTTACACATTTATGATGAAAACAAAACAAAATTATAAATTATTACTCTGGTAAAACATTTTCATGGTGGGCATCTCATTAAATGTAACAGTTCAGTGTCATTTATAGATCTTATAAATAGATCTTACATGAACAGTGTTTTTACTTTTGCATACATCATTAAAGCTAATAAATTAAATTAAACTCTGAAAACTTTTTACTGAGCTGTAATGTGGATTATTTATATATATGCTTATATATATATAAAAAAGTATTTTTTTTCTTTTTTTATCTTTAATTGTACATGTTTGTGTTAGAAAACGACACACAGAGTAAGTTTTTCAGCTGGCAGATGAATTTCCACTTCAGATGGTGAACCAGTCATATTTACATGATCAATAATCAGTTTTCACCGGAGCAGGATGACAGAATCATGGCTTCAGGCTCAGAATAATCCAACTGTCCGACCGGCTACCCTGGAGGGAAAAACAAGCACAGAAACATCATTTATGGATATTTGTGAGCGTATATAAACCTTATTAGGGGAAGTTTTAGTGAAATTTTTCGTTTGTTCGTAAAGTCACACAAAACTTAACTTCAATATTTGTGATATTTACCTTCTCAAAAAATAAACGTCATATTATCTCCATGTTATTATTTAATTTATAAATGTCACAGCTTCAAACTAAATACTTAGTTAGCAAACTAAATATTTAGTTCCAAATTAAATATTTAGTTAGAAGCCAAATATTTAGTGTACAAAATAAACTAAACACTTAGATATTTAGATCCCAACTAAATATTTTTAATGAGCAAGTTAACAACTTAGCTCTACAGCATTTAGCTCTGAGTTAGTTCAATATTTAGCTCTGAGTTAGTTCAATATTTCTCTCTGAGTTAGTTCAATATTTAGCTCTGAGTTAGTTCAATATTTAGCTCTGAGTTAGTTCAATATTTAGCTCTGAGTTAGTTCAATATTTAGCTGTGTGTTAGTTCAATATTTAGCTGTGTGTTAGTTCAATATTTATCTCTGAGTTAGTTCAATATTTAGCTCTGAGTTAGTTCAATATTTAGCTGAGTTAGTTCAATATTTAGCTGAGTTAGTTCAATATTTAGCTCTGAGTTAGTTCAATATTTAGCTGTGTGTTAGTTCAATATTTAGCTCTGAGTTAGTTCAATATTTAGCTCTGAGTTAGTTCAATATTTAGCTCTGAGTTAGTTCAATATTTAGCTGTGTGTTAGTTCAATATTTAGCTGTGTGTTAGTTCAATATTTAGCTCTGAGTTAGTTCAATATTTAGCTCTGAGTTAGTTCAATATTTAGCTCTGAGTTAGTTCAATATTTAGCTCTGAGTTAGTTCAATATTTAACTCTGAGCTCTTCTCTTTTCAAGAGAAGATGAAAATGGTAATGAAGTCACATAAAGCTCCAAATTTCATGTTTCATTTGAAGATAAATATTTGGTGTACAAAGTAAATATTTATTAAGAAGCTAAGCATTTAGCATTTAGATAAGTTAAACATTTAATTTAACTAAATGTTCCGCTTCCAACAAATGTTTAGTAAGCTATTTTACTAGCTACCTCAGCACTAACTAAACATTTAGTTAAATGTAGAGCTAACTAAATAAAAAGTGACAGAGTATATCATCTCTTCCATTTTCTTGCTATATTTAGCAACATTTCAGACAGAACGGAAATTGGTATTGGCCAGAATCAGAATTGACAGGTCAGGTTTTTAAAGATCGGTGATCGGTGATGGCCGCCTCGGTTCACCTCAGTTCCAACTATGAACAGAAAATCCTTCAGAGGGCCCCGCATGGCCCCCGGACCGCGCTTTGGACCCCCTGACGTAGCCCCTGTGTGGTACCTCTGCCGCTGTTGCATCCCAGGCCGCTGATGTTTCCTATCCGGTCCATGCGTGCGCCGAAACAGCTGGAGGCCCGCTTCCTGAGGCTCAGCAGCAGGTCGTTCAGCCGGTTCCGCTGACCCGCCTCAGACGGCCGGTCCTGCTGCTCCGGGCTCCCGTCCTGGCTCGGAGCGGCTTCCCAGATCGGCTCTTTGTAATCCGACTCCTCCTGAGCTTCGCCGGCCAGAGTCTCCTCGATCCGCTCCAGCAGCGACTGCAGAGGTAAAAACGGCTCCAAGTTAATCTGATTCAAATTATGAGGCACAGTCTACCATCTATGAATAAATCAGGATTTACTTTTATTTCCAGTATTTTTGTCATACTCAGCTGTTTTTCTTTACATACATTATTTTTCCAGCCCATTTGTTTGTGTTTTTGTGATGGTGACATCAGAGATCCTCTGTGCACTAAGCAGCGTTATCGAAGGTCCTTCCTCTCAGCAGCGGTTAAACTCTAAAACCTCCCATCTCATCTAAACTGTTTTAGATTTTATTGTTAGTCATTTCTTTTACACTAATATGGAGAACAGTTTGTACATTTTAGACTGTTCAGGACCTGAATATGTAACAAGCTGTGCTGGATATTAATTGTTCCTGAAATTATTGCAATAAACAATTATATTGTTTTTTTGTTTTTTTTTAGACAATTTCAACCAAAATTATGATAATGGCAAAAAAATAACAAATTCTCAGAAATCAATAAACTTTAAACTGTAATTAATTATATTATGTCCTATTATAATTTTTAATTTCTACAATTAAAAATTGTAGAAATTCTTAATTTCTACAATTAATCCAACATAAACAGGAAAATTTACAAATTTTACAAAATTACCTTTTTAATAGTTTTAAGTGATGCTACTGAAAGTTTTAATATGAAAAAATAAATATTATTTTAACCTGATAGTCACAGGACCGTAACAAATCCAACTTAACTTGGAAATAAGGACAGAAAATATTAGAGAAATATTTAAAAATGGAATAAAAATTTCACCTAAAAACAGGAAAAAATCCAACATGGCTGCCATAAGAAAACTGATGAAGCTCCATCAAAGTGCAAACCAGGGGTGTCCAAAGTGTGGCTCAGGGGCCATTTGTGGCCCTTGGACAACAAAATCAAAAAACCAACAAAATCAAACAACTTGGTTTGATTTTAAAGTTTCTATTTATTGAAATTTGTTTTCTGACCCGTGAGTTCTTGACAAAAGGTTTGGACACCCCTGTCATAAACCCTCCACCCCCAGTGGCTCTGAGCTGGTTCTCCTACCTTTAACTGGTCCAGGTTACTGGGAAGCGCGGGCCGTCCCAGTGCGTGCCCAGTAACCAGACTGTGCTGCCAGAACAAGGCCAACGCAGTGAAAACCACCACCGTCTTCATGCTGTCCTGATGCCGAGGCTGAGCCTGCAGCCGGCGCCGGCCGAGGCTAAATACATGGCAACACACACACACACACACACACACACACACACACACACACACACACACACACACACACACACACACACACACACACACACACACACAGCAGACAGTCAACGTTGGCTCATCGTTTCATGCATCAAGTCAAGAGCATTCTGGCACCTCTGCATGATAAAGCAGCAAGTCAGATGTCTACTTCACTGGTGTCTGTGTGTTGAGAGGTGTGTGTGTGTGTTTGTATTCAGGTGTGTGTGTGTGTGTGTGTGTGTGTATGGGGGGGTGTGTGTGTGAGGACCAACCAGCAGTGGGATGACTTCAGGAGTCCAGTTTGGCTCCCTGAGCTCAGGCGTGGTTTATTTTCAAAGCATCACTCGGTGAAAATATTTAACACTTTTCGCTCTTCTGAGCATCAAACTCCATATTGGGTCAAACTTGCAGCCTTAAAGGGACGGGATTCAATTTACTGATCGGACATTAATTCATCTGGAAGATTCCCACCTTCAGGACCATCATCACAGCACAGAATAACAAATCTGGCTCATTGTTCTGCAGGATGACGTCTTATAAAGCAGCTTCCCAAACAGCCGTGACCTCTGACCTTTACTTTTAGAATGTTTTAATTATTACTTTCTTTTAGCATCCATGCCAACCTGTTAGCTTCTGATTTCAGACGGTCATAAGTTCTGTGGCAGAACATTTTATCTTAACACATTATGACTTTATTAGAAGGTAAAGCACATTTTCAACACAATCCCGTTTTAATTATAAGAAAATATTATATTAGTCGCATGAAATCTGATTTTATTTCACGTTTTTTGCAGCAGTTTGCTAACTTAAGTAGAAAAGCAGTTAAATGAATTTGACTAGCAACCAATCAGAGTAAACATTTCATTAAATATATTTTAACTCGTATTTTACAAACATTATTAAATATTCTTTTGACCCAATTTTACTATCAATCACATTAGATAATTGTTAAATAACCTCACTGTGGACAGATCACATCGTTTTTCTTTTTCAAAACAAAATAGTTTTTCTTACAAATTTATTTTATTTTTTTACCCAGACAGAATCTGAGCCGTTTTGTTCAGACTTTTAAATGTTACTGTGTAGAAAATCTACATATAATTCTCCAAACTACCACAACTTGTAAAACTTTACTTTGACCAGATTATTCATTGATAATTACAGTTTCTACAGCATTTGCTGCACATGTGTAAATTTTGCACAGCACAAATCATGTTTTATATTAGATTTAGTAGAATAAGATTTTCGTTATTTAATTTGTTTTATTGGAGCAAAAAAATCACATTAAAATGTTTTTACAATAGAAAATACTGGATTTGTTTTTAAATAAACAGACTTTTTGGTTTCCATGTCTGCATTGGGTTTAAAAGAAAACTTTGCTGCTTTCAAATTTGGTTTTGATGAATTTACTGAACGTTACTAAACACGGGTAACATTTTTAAACAAAGCGTGACTTAAATCCTGTTTTTATTGCTCAGAACTGTCCAAATCTTTTTCTCTTTTTATTTCAGTTCAGAACTTAACTAATCTGAAAACTGGTCGTCTGTCTTTTAACGAGGCAAACTAAAAAAAAAAACAACGTTTAAAGTTTGGGATCTACAATAAGTTTCAACACAAATTTAAAACACTATTTGTTTAATTATAGTATTGTGGCTTCGTTTATTACTGAGGGGGAAAACCTCGTTGTTTGGCCTACAGGTTGAGTTTGATCATTTTGTGAGAAAAAGTTTGAATCCAGAGGTTTTCCTGGAGTGACTCTTTTCCTGCTCAGCGTTTAGTTTCTGTTGAACTGTAGATCATTTCTAGCAGAAAAGTTTCTGTTTGACTTTCCAAACGGTGCTGCAGCTCTTCTGTTTGCTCTCCATGGTGCTGAAACGGCTTCAGCAAATTCTTCTAGTGTAAAAAAAAATCCTTATTTAAGTTCAGTGAAGCATTTTTATTACATTTACTATTTCCAACTAAATGCATACTTTATGCTGAAAATAAATTTTAAAAACTCCTTGTTCAAACTGGCAAATTTTCACTACCTCTGAGCCACACAAGCAATTAAATTGGAAATATTAAAAAATTATTAGATTTTTTTCTTATTTTACCTTCACAATAAATCCGTTGCCTTATTAACAGAAAAACAGTCAATTGCAGATTTTTGTGTTATCGGTCATTTCCTATTTTATTTTCCAGATTTTAACCATTCTTGACTTGTTGTCCGAATAAAATCATTTCAAGGGCCACAAATGGCCCTCGCGCCACACTTTGGGCACCCTGAGATTAGGTGAGACTGTCTTGGAGTAAAAGAGTGTCTTCAGTCAGAGGCTTTTTCACATTTGCTGTAATGCAGACTGCTACAGGAGATCTTTCCTGCCAACAGCCATAATAACTCTTTGAATTAATGAGTTACAACATTAATTTCCTTTTGAGATCAATAAAGTATTTTTGAACTGAATTGAAGCCTTGAGACGCTTTGACCAAAATAACACATTTCTGATGATGTAAACATTTATTAGACATTCAACGGTACAGAAGGAACATCACATCTATTTTCAATAAATATGTTTTAAATATTGGCGAGAGAGAAGAACAGTAAATATTAGTCAATAAATAACATTTAAAAGGAAACAGGTTTTGGTACAGACTTTGGAGCAGCATCAGTTGGACGGTAAGACTTCATCTTTGCTTTGGATCTGGAGAGAAGAAGAAGAAAACAGATTCAGAACAGAATCGGCTCCAGTGTGAACTCGGTGTGTTCCTGTGGTTTTCTGCTGTTGAACTCACTGTATCTGCCAATCGTGTTGCAGCCCAGGGAGCTCATGGAGCCTATCCTGTCCATGCGGCGCCCGAAGCAGCCGGAAGACCTCTTGGACGAGTCGTTGCGGACGCTCTTCAGGTTCTTGGCTGAGAGGAATTCTCTGATTTGCTCCTCGTCCGGGTCGGTTTGAGGCTGCCGCTCGCTGGACGTGTCCTCCATGTCCCTCCTGTTAGCGCCGTCCTCAGAGACTCCTTCGTCCACCGCAGTCTGCTCTGAAGCCGACTCCTCAAGTTTCTGAAGCAGCACCTGAAACAACCAGCATTAACCTGAGCAGCCTAATCCTCTCTAGTTTTGTGATTTTCTCAATTGGATCGTTGGAGACTCACCTTCAGGATGTCCATATCGGTGTCGGTGAGGCCGGTGCTGAGGGGGTAAGTGCTGCTTGGCTCCAGGTTGAAGATGAGGAGCAGACTGCAGAGAGGAATGGAAGATAGAAACATATTTCTCTGAGAGATGCTGCCGTTCATATCTCCACTCGTTGGCCTTTGGCTCGGCTGCTGTTCGGATGCTGGACTCCACCAGCTGCTCCTTTATACTTGAGCCTGACACGCCGAGGAATGCCGGGAATTTGAACTCAGGCTTTATGCATTCTTGACACCTGATTCTGATAACGGAAGCTGTCGGAAATGGCTCCTTATTAAGTAGCATATGGGAGATATCTGACAGCTGCTGCTTCCATATCCTACTTTGTTTCAGGAAAAAGTCCAACCCACCGTCCACTCAGGACTCAGATGTTGTCACTAGGCTGCGGGAAGTTGTAAAATAATATGACAGAGTTGCTAAATCGGGGTGTCTACGTGGTAAAACAACCTGCTGGTCACCAAATGGAGATAAGCTAATTCTTTTCTGGGGTTCAGACTGTGACCTCATTTCCTTCACTGCAAAAACACAAAACCTTATCAAGTATTTTGGGCCTCGTTACAAATAGTTTAATACGCTTCACATAAGACAAAACTGACAAGTAACTTTTAAGTGAGATATTGGAACTTGTTTTAAGTAATTCCTTAATAATTGGAAAAATGTATTTGTTCCATTGGCAGATTATTTTATAAGACATTTTTCCATGTTATAAGTGACATAATCTGCCAGAATTAAGGAATGAACTTAAAACTTTTCTTGCTGAAAAGTTGCTTCTGTTAGTTTAGTCTTATTTCTATTCTAAGATATTTTCACTAAAAACTAGATAAAAAATACTTGGTAAGATTTTGTATTTTTTTCAGTGTTCAGAACCAAAAGAGACAAACATTTTTTCTCTCAGTGCCGATAACTCGACAAAAATGCTGCAGAATAAACCAAATGATAGTGATTATGCAGTGAAAGTCACTATTTATTATTACTTTTGCTGTTTTGATTATTAGAGCAGAGTAAAACACAGGAATGTTTGGTATGATAGATATGCATGTTTTACTTGTAGAACTTGAACTGTTTTATCAAAGAGCTAAATATAGAGCAGAAACCATGTGGTCATTAGTTTCCTATGATGGCAGCTCTATTTAGTGCTGCAGCCGACCAAAATAGACTCATCTGCTGTGTTTTTTCCATAAATACCTTTTAACAAGAAATTTTATATATCGAAAATGTAGTGATTAATTAATTTCCCACAACAGAAAGTATTTGTTTTTTAATTATTTTACACTTTTCAGTTATTTTTATAGTAAATAGATCTATTCCGTGACTTTTACTCAAACTAGGCGTGTCCCAAAATAAACAAACAAATTCCCATAAGAATCCCGAAAATGTCCCCAAATCGAAAGAAAAATGCAAATTAATCTTACAAACACAAAATAAAATTAACAAACTGACTTCGGCACGAACATAAAAATATTCTACAAATAAAACGGAACAACTATGCAGTTATTAAAGGCAGATTGTCATGTTTTTGTTCTGCGTCTCGGCCTCCATTTTGTAGCTTCACGGGCCGTGGTGACGTCATGACCTTTACGTTCGGTGGCGGTTGACGAGCCGCCATTACAGAAAACGAAGAAGAAGAACGAGAGATTTAAGGCGTCTGGCGTCGTTCAGGGAAAACATTTGGACTCATTTAGGTTTTTCTGTTTTAAGGAAGACGGAGCTTTGCGAGTTTCACCGGTCAAGGTCTGGAAAATGAAGATGGAGGAAAAACTTGGACAGCGGAGCTTTAATGAGGTAGGCCGGTCCTTCCGGTACTGGGCCGTTACGTCCGGTATTGAGCCGGTCCGCCCGGTACTGGGCCGGTCCTTCCGGTACTGGGCCGTTCCGTCCGGTATTGAGCCGGTCCTTCCGGTACTGGGCCGTTACGTCCGGTACTGGGCCGGTCCGTCCGGTACTGGGCCGGTCCGTCCGGTATTGAGCCGGTCCGCCCGGTACTGGGCCGGTCCGAGTGGGAGAGGTTAGCTAAGCTAAGCTAAGCTAAGCAAAGCATTTGTTAATGTTTAAAACTTAATTAATGCAGAAACCACACCTCAAACAGACTGGAGAAGATCATGAGGTTCCTTTGCACACATATTGATTGAAGCAGGAAACAACAATTAATGGTTTGAATCAAAAATCGATTTTGGCAACAAAAATTGGAATCAAATTTAGAGATAGTAAAATAATTCCGATTCAAAACCAGAGTTTGGTGAACCTTGGGTGAAGACAAATATATTTTAATTAATTTAATATAACAAACGTTTTCAGAGAAATTGTGACCCAAATCCTGGTTTTATCACTGAGAAGAGACATGTTCCTGTTTTCAATAAGAAATAAAATCTGTTTTTAAAAATGTGACTTTTTCAAATGAAAATATTGTTTAGTTTATTGCACAGCCGGTTTCTTTTTTGGTCCATGAGAAACTGCAACGTGTTAATCTTGATCATTGCTGATGGTAGAAGAACTACATTAAAAAGCAAGCAAATCCAGATTTGGTTGATTTATTAGACTATTTTAAACACTACTTTAAAGATTAAAAAAAGATGAAAACCTTTTTAAGAGACATACATTGTTAGAGGTTAAAGTTGTGGTTTGCAGCCCTGTTTTGGTCCGTGTTTGGCCCTTTGCCTTGGCCACTCGTCTCAGTCTACGTTTTGGTAACAGATTCACCAAACTGGTACTTTTCCTGCACACAGGGACTCATGACTGCAGGCTCATATTAACCATCTATGACACAGCAAAACAGACTCTGTCATGTCTTTGGTGACTCCAGCAGTACGAACAAAATTGTTTCTGAGGATTTATCTGTAACATTAATCTGTTTGTGCACTGTACAATGGCTGCTGGAACAGACAAGATTTTTATTGTTGACTTACCATCCAGAAACCACTTTCTGCATTCCTATGGATTGTGCAGGAGGTTCCTCTTTTGCTTTTCAAAGATGTACGATTGTATCACACATCTGTTTGCATCCTTTTTCATGTTCCAGTGTAAACGTTGTAAAACTTTGTGAAGTTTTACAACTTTGCAAAGTTTATTTACAAACCCCAAATAAAAGGACACATCTTGCTGTTTTTTCCACTTTTCTCACAGAAATGTTCCCAGGTCTTTTGGAAACATGTTTTCCCTGTAAAGTTCATACACCTTCTGTTTCCAAATATTCCTCTGGATTCATCATGTTGTTTTATGTAAACATCCAACCACTTCTGAACGCTGCACAGATTTTCTCCAACCTTTCATTTAGAATTAGACTTACAGACTCCCTCAGGAAATTGGAGATTTGTAGTAGAAATGTGTAGCAGATGATTGTCGTCTGTTCACATTAATGTTCAACCGCTACTTCAGTTACTTCTTCATGATGAGTGAGAAATACAGTTTTAATGTGGACTGATCGCTTTTTCTGGTTGCATTTTCAAAATGATTTGTTGTATGTCGAAACAAGCTTCACTACAGTCGGCTAACAGCTCAGTTAGCATCAGCAGCTTAGCACCAGCAGCTTAGCATCAGCAGCTCAGCATCAGCAAGTTGTAAAATTATTTTAAACAACAAACTGTTCAACTGTCATCTGGAACCTTTTTGGTAACAAAACACTAAAATAATATTGACTGTTTTATTTCTAACATTAATGAGTTGATGCTTGAGAAATCGTTTATGAAAACCTGAGAAACCTTTGTTCAGTTTTCAGAGTCTTGTTTTATTACGCTATCAATTACTTTATTAGAAACTATGAGAGTAATTATCAACACCTGAACCAACTAAACAGTGTTTATTATTTCTCAGTTATATTTCAGTCGGTCACGTTACTAATTAAACTGTAATCAGGTTCATTTTGGATTATTTCTGGTTTGTTATGTTGTCAGTGTGATCAGAGTTAATAAGAGCTGATGATTATTAAAATAAATCTAATTAAAACTCTTTATTTGTACAGAGTGCTGCAGATAGCTGTCCCCATAAAGAACCAATGAATCAACATTTATATACAAAATAATTACTTTACTGCAATACAGAATATCACAAGGCAACTTGACTTTATCCAATAGAAAGATAAATAATAAATACACAAACAATAAATTAGAATTCAGCAGCTTTCATTTTAGAAAACACAATGAAAGGAGTAAATCTGCTGTAACTGCTGCGGCGTCTGGAGCGTCTCTGGGAGAACGGACCTGTCGAGACAAAAACACTTTAAAAACAGAACCTGTTTATAGCAGGACACAAACAAACCTTCACATTCATCTCTTCTCAATGCAAATAACAAAAAAACAACAGTCAAGCTTGCATCTTTGTACTTTGCAGGATTGTGTCTTAAATATAACTATATGCCAAATAAGTTGGCATATTGAAACAAAATGTAATATATTGTGTTATAAATCAATTAATCACTTGATAAATTAAAACAAACTCAATCATTTATATTTGAATGATTTATAGTTTTTCTCAGGTTATTAAAAGTCTCCAGTCTGGTGTTTTAGCCTCATCCAGCTGTTTTTCAAGGACAATTTAGTTTTAAGAGACCTCATAATTCATTTTATTTGTTGTTTTTTATTTATTTTGGATATGTAAAACGTCTTCTAGTTCCAGTGTTAAATGTTCATTTGAATTTAAAGTTTATTGATCTTTGACAATCTGTTCTTGTGTATTATGTCAGCATTAATGTCTCTCAATAACAACATAATCAGAATAACTCCTGGAACAATTTATGTCTCAGCAGAATGTTGTTACAGTGACAGACCTGCTATCATGTCACATAAGTGATGCATTTTTTAAACTGAAACTGCATGATATATGATGTAATTTTCAATGGTTTTTTTAAAAGATGGAAGAAATTTCCTCCCAGTTTCGTACCTCAGCAGCCCAGTCCGCTGAAGGAGCCGATCCGCTCCAGGCGGACCCCGAAGCAGCTCCTCAAGCCGCCTTTCTTGTATCGGCTCCACGAACGTTTGGAGGTGGCCACGATGTCTTTGAGGAAACGCACCAGCGCGTTGTCTTTGGCCAGCGGCGCGGCGCTGCGGCGGTCCGTCCTCCACGGCTCCCGCTGCCCCGCAGCGCCGAGCACAGACCTGTCTGGGCCGAAGTCGCTCTCCTCCACCTGCGCCTCCTCAGAGGAGAGGGGAAAGTTGCTGATTTCATTCTCCAAGAGCCGCTGCAAACTCTGCACACAAACAAGTCAGCAGACCTGATTTAATTTGCTGGACACATCAGTCGGGGTGATATCCACTCCAGCTGAACTTACCTGTATGTCAGGAATGGGTTTCGCTCCGATGAAGTTGATGAGCAGCAGAGAAAAACAGCAAACTGAGAAATTTGGCTGCATTTTCTTCGTCCTGTGGTGGTTCTCAGCCGTTGCTCTCTGTGATGACTCTGGTTGCTGCTGCCGCTCTCCTCTGGGTCTCCGGCGCTGCAGGTGCCGCCTTTATACCGACCTGATTTCGTCACCATGTGATCCGGAGGAAAATTAATGAGGTGTGACTAATGGTGCTGCGTGCTGGAGCCTAACCTGACTCTCGGAGGTGTTTGGTCTCTGAAGCTGCCACGACGTGACTGAAGACTCTGGCTCTGCGCTCTGTGAGGGTCACAGCTTCACATTCGCTGCTCAACTTACACTGGACTCAGAGATGAAGGTCCCTCAGTCACACATTATTCATTTGTCTGCTCCTCCTCTTGCTGTTTCGGTTAAATCTAAACTTTATATGATAAAACCTTCTTCTGAGGAAGGTTCAAATTATGGAGAGTTTGTTTATGTAATATTTTAGTAACTGTTTGTGATTAACTGTTCAGGGATCAATTTCCACATGATGGAGTAATGGGGATGGGCGGGTCTGTAGGCAATATGGGACCAATTGTCAAGAGAGCAGCTAGCATCAGAGGCATCATCTAAAAACTGTGAAATAATTCTGTGCCGTTTTTCAGCTTTTCCTAGGACTGTGTTTTCCAGAATAAAGATCTCAGGTTGTTCCTGGAATCTGCTGGAGTCTCTTTCCAGCAGATTGTTCCAGTGACCACTGGCGCTGGTCCACAGCGAAGTTACACGGCACTGGCGCTGGTCCACAGCGAAGTTACACGGCACTGGCGCTGCAAGGCTTCGACTCCAATCTTCACAAACTTTTGCAAGTTTTCTGAAATGCTCTGAAAGACATAAATAAATCATACGTCATAGAAATATTAAAAGTTTCAATTGTATTTCTGCTTTTTGTTCTCTTGGGGATTTTAGGCATCCCAGTACATTTCTGTATTTGTTCTGCATTGCATTAATGCAGCTTACAATAATCTTTGTGAATTTACCGTTATATTATGAAATTTCCATTTTTCTCTTTTCACACATGATCTCTGCATGTACAAACGCACATGCAGTTTTTTACACAGATTTCAGGCATTGTCCACTGAATTCAGAGTTAAGAGATAAAGATTACGGCTCAGTCACGTTTCACTTTATCTTCACCTTCAACTATAAATGCATGGCTCCAAACTGTCCTCTAATCTTCTCTTTCTAAACTTAGACTCATGCTATTTTTGGAAAATGTTTGCTAATCATTACCTAGACATGGAAATTAGTCAACTGGGACAGTGGAGGCTCATGAAAAATTTACAAACACGTCTTTTCAGCCAACAGAGAAACAAGTTAGAACCCAGAAACCGCAGCCAGATCTTCAGCCTCTTCTGGAGGACCTGAACCTGCCAGTCCAAAGGTGAACTGTGATCATTTTTCATCAGACTGATCAGGTCCAGTTCTGCTTAAAGTGGACCTGATCAGTGGTACACTGGCTTTTCTGGAGGCCTTTAAAATCTGAAGACATGGAAAACCTTTCACTTCAATTTCTGTTTATACTAAACTACACTGATAGCTCTTTGGGGAAAATGCTGCTTCTGTCACAGCTTATGATTCTTCATACGTTCAGCTTAAGAATGATGGACTATGTGTTTGTAACAGGCTCCAGACATCCAGAAAACTGAGGGTTAACCTAAGATTTGAGCAGAATATAGAGGAATTTGTTCCAAATTTTACATTTGTAGTAACATTGCTGATTATTTCTCCATGAAACCCAGCTGAACGAGACATTGATCTGTTTTAAAACCCAAGGTCAAAATGTGACATTTCAGGACTGAGAACACTAACAGCATGATCCCAACTGCCTCGAGTGCAGCTACATGTTGAATTGTTTGTGTTGGATGGCTGTGGCACAAACAACAGGCGAAAACACTGATAAACACTTGGATGAACAAAACGTTCTGCGTTTCATGAGACGCCTCTGAGCAGCCTGTGTTGCTTTGAGGAGATAATCTGCTGAAAGGAGGAAGTGCTGGAATGCAGCTGCTGGGATGAATCATTGCTTCCTGTTTGTATTATTCCAACTTCATAGAGCGCAGTCCTGGAGTCCAATCTGAAACTGTCCAGCAATGTTTCATAGTCATGATGGGATCCTTGCCAAGTGTATCTTCGTCACCAAACTGAATAAGTGACACATTACCATAGAGCAGCAATGAGTCACAATGAGTCAGCGTCAGGTGAGTGACCTGTTACAGTAAGCCAGATCCTTCCTTTCAGCTGCTCCTTTTAGGGATTACTGCTGAAGATCTTCCTCCATCTCCTCCCCTGACGTTTCTCAGGCTTTGGGACTCCACTGATCCACAAATAGAGAAAACATGGAACAGTGGAACACCTTCCTTCCTGGCAATGGTTATCCAATGACAAATACAAAGAGTACGCTGAAACATGAGGTAGATTTTGGTAATGATGCTCTTCCTGCTCTGGCGTTACTTGTGGAGTACCACAGGGGTCAGGTTTAGGCTGCATCACCTTGACTTCAAAGCCAAGCCCAGGTCCTCTGTCACTGCCCAACCAACCCAGATGTCAGTGAACCCACAGTCACACTGCTGACCGCTCCCAGTCAGAACCCGGAGGCTCCGCTAGCCAGACAGACCAGGCGGCGAGACCAGGAACCAAACATCCGGGTCAGGCATGGACTCCCAACTCCATGGCTGACGCCAACCAGAACCAACAGAATACCAAACGGACCCATCTCTGACGTTTTGGAAGCACTGAACAAGAAGAGTGCTGTTGCTCAACGCTAAATCGAGAGAACCAGTCCATGCACCGTTCATGCACAAAGCCCCATGAAAACAACAGTTTTCTGACTGCGCCACTGCAAAGCTGAACCCAAACCAGAAAAGGAGGAACATTCCCTTCAGCACGTTTGGTTCCTCCTCTGGGTTTTCTCCCACTGGGAAGAAGAAGCTTGAAGGTTGAATAAAACTGCAACCCAACAGTAAATCAAAAACCATTATGAAGTAAATTTTGTTTCAAGTTTGAGCCGCCGGGGCAGGAGTTCAGCTCATCCCTGTGATTGGCTGCCACACCCAACCAATGATCTGCCCGCTGTGTGGCTGCCTCGCCACCGTCATGTCAGCCACACTCACTTGTCCTGAGGTGTGGAAGGCAGGGGCTTCGTTAGGGGAAACGACTCTTGTGCTGCATACCAGCCCTGATAATGAAACTGTCACAAGGGCAGACAGCATGCTGGCTGCAGCTCTGCAGTGATTAGGCTCAATTACTCACTTTCCTTTCCTCTCTTCTTCTCGGTCAATAAACTGTTATTTTAAACTCTAAATAGAAATCAGTGCTTTGTATGTTTGCTTAGCGGCGTTACAGCAGCAATAAGTTGGTTAATTTGTAAGCAGAAGGTGAGGATCAAGGACAAAGAGCTCCTGAAAGCAGGTCGATAAATCATTTTTATTTCTAGGAATCTGGCTTATGTTGCTAGTAAACCAGAACTCAGGTACATGTATGATGTTTAGTTTATTGTATTTCATGTAAGGATCCTTTTTATTCTTTTAGTTTCCACATCCAGAGACTGAACTTTTTACCCATCTTTGTTTCCAAATAGGTTAAATTCACTGAGACTCGATCATGTCTTTCCAAAGATTCTCAGTTGTATCCAGTTTGGACTTTTACTAGGCCATTCTAAATCATGGATCTGCTTTCCGACAAGACAACGCTGGACGCTTTGTGCGCTGAACAGATGGAGCTACACTGGATGGAAGAACACAAGGTGGATGTTCTGGAGAGGCCTAGTCAAAGCCCAACATGACAGCGGGAAAACGCTGCAGCGCTCAGCTAACAATTAGCTCAGTGATTCTGTGTTAAGGCAGCACATCAGCACCATCTCTAAAACAGATCAGGAGTAATTTGCTTTAAATGTTTCCCCATTTGATGCGTGTTATGATTCAATGCTCCCCTGATGCAGATTAATGTACGTCGGGAACAAAGCCTGCTGTCTGATCAGCTGAAGCGGTGGAGTGGTGCGACTGGGAGAGCAGCTTGTTCGTGCTGATGCGAGGCTGTAATGTGTTCCCACGCCGTGACTGCAGCAGTGACTGTGGGAGTCACGGCCCCTCCAGGCAACGACATTAATAAGTGTCAGGAAGCAGCGGGAGCCCAGCAGTGGGAGAGGGAGCTTTCTAAAGAGGTTTTAATGACATTGAAAACACAACAAAATGCATCGAGTTCAAGCAAATGTACATGTAAAGCAGTGTGGGGAAGTTTTTCCACCGCACTCCGTTATAACTGGGACTATTGTGAAAATATCTTAATACACTTGAAATAAGAGAAAACTAACCTACAAGCAACTTCTCACCAAAATACAGGAGTTTGTCTTGAGTCAACAATTCCTTAATATTGATGAAAAACTACTTATTCCTTTGTTAGATTATTTCTCTTATATATTTCCTCATGTTTCAGTGGAACTAGAACTTTCTCATCAACATTAAGGAATTATTGACTCAAGACAAACTCCTGTATTTTGGTGAGAAGTTGCTTGTAGGTTAGTTTTCTCTTATTTCAAGTGTATTAAGATATTTTCACAAGAAAGTAAAATACTGAGTGATATTTAGTTTGTCTGCAGCATAAAAGTTAGGAATCGATGTCAATGACAGGAATAGGGCCTTAAACCAAAACACCTGATATTTTTAACAAAGGCTCAAATTTTAATACATTAAAATAATGCTTCAAAATAGCCTTAAAATGTTAAATTATAAGAGCTTATGCTAGGCCTGTCATGATAAATGATCTGAAAGCAGTGCAACCTGTTAATGACCCTCCTTCCTAACAGGAAGTTGTTGTTTTGAAGGATTCTGATTGGTTTTACCTTTCCGCTACACTGCCCCCTATGGGTTCGGTATTGAAGTATTTTGGAGAGTCTGAACGTTGAGTCATTCACCGTGCCTTGCAGAGATCCTCTCCAGTGTTTTTGAGAGAAATGCTGTCATTAGCTCTTCTTTCCACTCAACAAGAGGCAACAAGGAACAGGGAACGTTTCCTCCTGCTGCCCATCAAGCCTTCAATTCCTTCAACCTGAATCCACTTTCAGAAACTGCTGCCAGGTCCAGAAGAAAATGACTGCAGTCTCTTCTTTGACTGGACCTTTTCCAGCTGATATCAGGCTCTGAATGTTAATTAGCATCAGCGCTAACTAGCAGGTCAGAGTCACAAGATGAAGCTGATTTTGAAAATACTCTAAGAGAGTTTCCCGGAAACCGTTTTCATCTCCAGCTGAATTATTGTACTATTTAATTTCCCAGCATACATCCGTCACGATCCAACAGAGACACAATCAGACACACACTAGCGTTGTGTCAGGCCGGTCTCAAGACCTCTTTCTGATGGTCATTGAGGACTTGGGATTTTGACCTCTGACCTGCTCTCCGTCTAATGGTCCAGATAATCCCTACGAAGAACTATGTAGTCACATGAAAAATCTGCAGAATGTGGCAAATTAGTTTTATTTGATTAAATTATTATAATTGCTGAATAAAGTAATAAATCAGAATAATTGATTACTCACTTTAAAATGAGATTTCCTCTGATCTTTACTGCACATTTGTTTTAATTTCTTCTTTTGTCTCTTTATGTTAGTGATGAATCATCTACAACCAAATTCTCCTAACAGTGCAGACAGGAAGTTAAATTACTCTACAGAACAGAGAAATGTATTATATTCTAGATCAGAGCGCCCTCTGGTGGATAACACACAAATTGCGCTTTGGTAATTTCCCTGGCATTCAATTTAACTTCAAATATTGTGAAATTATAAAACATTCAATACATCCCTTTGGGTAGTATTTTACTTAGACTTATAGACATTTTACTAGCTGAGCAGGAGCATGACGGTTTGCTTTCCTTCTGCGACAGAAACCATCAAAATATTCCAGTTTATCAACATTTTGTCTCCCAACAGCAGCAAGATGGCTACTGGAGGTACATGGAAGAACAACACCAGGCTGCAGAGGAAAATGAGAATCTAATTTAATTAAGTAATTATAGTTTACATCAGTGTTGGGGCTGCGATCCCCTGGAGAGCCACCAAGGGGCGCCAGAGGGCCCTCAAAGTTGGAGAGAAAATGAGAAAAATATTGAAAATGTAAAAAAAATTGAAACCCATAAACTTTTTATTCTTAATTTTTGCTTTACGTTTTTCATTTTAAACATATATAAGTTAAATAATGCATTTAATGTTTCTGATAGGCTGAAATTCATGAAGCTGCTTTGCTCCTCAAAGCAAATGGAAATGTTTCTGACAGGAAAAATACCAAAAGAATTGAGCTCTGCTGTAAAAACACATAAACTGGGGTGATACTATCAACTTTGATGTGATTAATATAAAATGCATATTCATAATCAAAAGGGATTGTGTTGAAAAATTTCATTGGTTATAAAATCATAAAATTTCTTCTGACAATAAAGTTTATGCAACAGGTCTTATGGCCATCTAAAATCAGCATGTATGACACAGTATTTATACTAAATGAAGGTAATAAATAAGGAATAGCAAATAAAAAACATTCCAAAGTATAATTCTTTACATATTTTGTTGCTGCCAGAAGCCAATGCTGTTTGGGGCTTTGAGGATCCCTGGTTTAAACTGCAGTGTCGTTTAAATCTAAGGTTTAATTGTGGGATAATAAAAAAAAAGAAAAAAGAATGTGTCAGATCAAGTTTTATAAGCCCAACATAGAAATCTAAAATTCATTGTGAACCAAAAATAAAAACATGCAAGACATTTTTGTTAAAATATTTATCCTCCGTTTCTTTGCTGTCCTTATAATTTGACATTGAAGAGGCGGATTTATGACAGGTTGTCATTGATCAAGTTATCATTGTGTGTGTGTGTGTGTGTTTCTGCATATTTTGTGTTCCAGTTAAGAAGACTGAGTCACGTTTCTAGTAAGCAGCATCCCTACAGACGTCTCAGTGTATTGATGACATGTCCTAGACAATGGCAGACATGAGACAGGGACACAAACCATGATCAGCATCTATTGTATTGACTGTTGCGTTTTGACCATCCTCTCTCCTGCACACACTGAGGTTAACTCAATTAAAGCTTTAGTGAAGAAGGATGGAGAAAATGCATGGAGGAGAAAAACCACCCACTTGATCTGGAGGAGATAATGGAGCAGATAGCTGCTTCGAAACAAACTCAATTTGCAAAGCAGAAGATATGGCAATAACCTGCTTTCTTCTCTTGAAAAGCCATAATGGCAGCAATTTAAACGTTACAGATGGTCCAACACCAGCAATGCCAGACTGAACCTGCCACAGACTGAACAAACCGAGCGATAAAGACAGAAAGGACGTTTAATATTCCACCAGGAAGCAAAGAAGAGGATTTCAGATGGGTAAAATATGAAAACTGTGCATAAACTCATCAAAACAGACAGTAAGGCCCCGGCGAGCGCTGAACGTTTGCCGACGACATTCGGCCGACGAAAAATGAGCCGCCATTAAACGTCGTTGGTTAGCATCTCGCTAGCTGTGCTAGCTTACCGCTCGATTTGTTAGCCTGCTTGCAGGTAATAACGGACAGATATCAGGTTGATAAGACACGGGAATTCAGAGAAAGGCGTTTTTTACGGTTCAAGACTCGCCGTCATGACGGAGGAGCTGAAAGTTAACGGCAGGAGACGGTGAGTTAATAATACAATATAACGGCATCGTTTTAATGGCGGCGTGTTAGCATCAGGCATTAGCATCAGGCTAATGTTTCTTACTATGCAGAATAGAAAGGACAGGATAAAACATGAGAATACAATGATAATTTCACCAGAATAAGGTTGTAAATTAGGAGAATGAAGTAGTTTTTAGTAATTTTTACAGGTCTGGTCACGTCAGCGCTTATTTATTTAAGCATTGCTTTCATTAAAACAACTCTTTATTGTACTAATAGCATGACTTTATAATATTATGGCTTTATTATTTTGATTAAAAATATCTTAGTCGTGGGCATAAGTTTATTTTAACACTTCAGACTATAACTAAATTAATAGCCATAAAACAGTTTTTTTGTCCTGATAAAGCCACCTGAGCAAATGGCAAAATAAGTACATTTTATAGTTTTTATTTATACTTTAAGATCTGCAGAAAGACTTAAACATGTATAGATATCCCATTATTAATTAGTTACTTTGCAGAATTTGTGGTTGATTGGATTGTGATAGTTAATACAGATCTTTCTCTGATATTCCTATGAAAGTTTTAGTTATATTTCCTATTTTGTTTTGATATATATGGTGTTCAGTGTGTGCCATAAATCTTTTTCTGAATGTGTAAAATGTGTTTCTTGGTTGGTGTTTGTTCCCAAAGAGTACTCTGAATTGATGCAGAATCTTTTTATCACTTTGTGTTTTTAATGGGCTCAATCCACATTTCTACCAATTTCCTTACAAATCCAGCACCATTTAAAGACTAACTAAACCTCTTTTTTTTTGCAAATAAACCGTCACAACTGGTTGCTAAGTGTGCTGTTTTTAAGTTTATTTGCAAATTATATTTTTGTGTAAATTTGTTTGATTCCCCAAATATTTGATGTAAAATAGCTCCACTTTAAAAAGAAATAGTTTGTAAACAACAAAGAAATAATTTTTTGTTCTTTTAGTGCAAAATTGAATACTGCTGCTGTGGATATAATCCCAGATGGACTACTCTGCCTCATAAAGTTTTCCTCCCACCATGTTGGGTTATCCTGTAAACGCTCCTGTCTGCTTTTGGTTGCTGCTGCAGAAACGGTTCTTAGTGCTTTTCCTCAGACACACGGTTCCAGCCCGACATATGCTCTAGCAGAGCGAGCTCAGCGGCACCACATGGGGTTGCCACATCCTTTATCAAACGAGCCACATCCAACCGCGGGGGGCATTCACAACGATTATCATAGGGCTCCCAACATGTTTGACAAAAAGGGCACAAATGGGTCGCCATATTGCACCCGGCTTCAAAAAGCTGCCAGAATGAAAATGGCTGCCAAAATGACTGAAAACAGCAGCAATAAAAACAGAAAATGAAACAAACAAACAATATGGTTCCTCTCACCACAGCAGGTTTAAAACATTTATGACTTGTTATTATGACAATGACCCTGAAAATATGAAATAAAATCATTTAAATTCACCATTTATCCATTGTAGGATTATCTTAAGTAATCCTCTTCTCAAATTTCAAAAAATTTTGAACAAACAACAGCACAAACTGGATACAACTAATTTATTTCATGACTGTGATGCTGTGGTTTTTATAATTTATAAATACACACAAGCAATTACCCATCCATTGTCTATTCCCTCTCATTGGGGGAGAGGCATTACAGGACTTTGCTAGATCAATTCCTAAAATACTAAATATCAAAACATACAAAGAAAATTTCTGGATTTTCTTATTGGTGCAAACGCAGTTACTGCAAGATAACCCATGGTTCCTCTGTTCGACTTATAAAGAACTAGTAACTGACTGTAAGATGGACTTCAGTAAGTAACAGCCAGTGGTTGCTATGGCGATACTCTTCTTTTCTTTGGGAGAAAGGGTGAATGAAGCCCACATCACCATGAAAACAAAGAAATTCAACTATATGCAGTCATCGTGTTAAAACTGTGAGTGGTAGCGCCTCCTAGTGGTCACATTTATTTTAATTTACCTTCAGTGTTTTATGTAGAAAACATGTCAGAATAATGGAGCAGATTAAAGTTTAGTGGTTCAATAGAAAAATGCAGCAGTGGGAAACAAGCTGATGACAGAAGACAAAATAACTTTATTTAATTTATTAACATTCAGAAATTAAACTGGATTAAATCATCATAACATTTCCAAAGATTTTACAGGATTAGACTTTAGCAAAACATTTGGTGGTAAAATAATAAAATCATAAATCAATTTAAAAAAAAAAAAATCAGAAAACCTGATTAGTGATTGTGTGAAAATCTCTACAGGGGTAAAATCTCACTGTCCCAGAACAGTTTAAACATTAAATATGGCTGAAGACACAAATAAAACAAACAGTAAAAAATAGTTAGACAAAATTTACAGTTTCATATTTTCATATAGTAAAACTAGTGAAAGTAAGTATTATTCTTGATTTTATTTTAAGTTTATTGATCTCTGAGAATGTGTTCTTGACTTGTCATTATGCCATTACATTAGATTATTTGAAAATGGTTTCAAAACAACAATATTATAATTTGTAGATAATAATAACAAATTTAAAGTTTTAAATTTAAAACTTTAAATTTTGTCATAAAATCAGTTGATACGTAAAGGTAAATCTGAATCTACTGATTACTGAATTACAGAGACGTGATGCAGCAGCGATTTGAAGGAACAACAGAGAGCCGCGTTTTTTGTTTTCCCCAGTGGTGTTCTAACAATCTAACCAGTTCACCACCAGTAAAAATGAAAAGCAGGATATGGGACCGAGAGAGATGGATGTAAAGAAGAAGGGAGGGGCGCGAAGTACCGAGGGAATAGATGGAGAGGAGCGGGAGGCTGCGATGGAGGAGGCTGATGTCATCGGTGCGGATGAGCCAATCAGAGCCGGCAGCGGAGCAACGGGGGGGTTTGGAGACGGAGCTCTGAAGGGTGTGTTTTATGATCCACTGCAGATTCAAAGCAAGAAGAAAAGAGTGGAGAAAAGGAACAAGCCAGGAGACGGAAGTGAAAAGATGCTGAGATAAAGGAGAAGCGGAGATGGAGACAGCGATGTGAGGAGGAGAAACCGAAGGGATAAAACAGAGGGATAAAAGACGGGAAGACGGGGAAACACCTGCAGAGGTAAAACAAAGGCTTCGCAGGCCGCTGCGTGTGTCTGGGTGTCAGTGTGTTTGTGTGTCAGGATGGAGCTCAGCTGGAGGCTTAACCGTCTCTTACGTAACAGCCGCAGGTACGCAAGGCTGAAATGTCTCTGAGTTGGTCTGTGAAACACTGAAACGAGTTCTGGACGCCTTAATCTGGGCTGCAGAACCCAGAAGGTACATTGATTTAAATTTGACCCAAAGTGTGAGTGTCTGCTTTATGAAATCCCCATGTGGATCGAGGTAGGAGTGGCAGTCTGGCCTGGGAAAATGAAACCAGTCAGGGAGACGTTGGATTTTTCTCAGGGTCAGTCGAGTTTCTGCTTTGCTGTCACCTGTAGTCAGGAGGAAACAGGACTCTGTCAGCTTCAGGGAGGAGTTCCTCCTCCTCCAGTCTGACATCGTCCATCATCTGCAGCCGCTTGTTTTTATTAATATTGAATGAAATAATGCACTATGGCAGAATTTGTGATGAATTATTTATACTTGTGTAGCTTTCTAACTATTCCAGATTACCTTCTGTGAAGAATAATGTTTTCTGATCTGGTTTGGCTCTTCAATAGGACGAGAATTTGGTTAAATCAAGACATTAGATATTCTGCTGTCAAAAGTTATATTTATTATAAATTAAAATGATTTATCTTAGTCTCTCCTTTTCTCCACACTCAGCTGCAGCAATATTTAAATCACCGAGTTCAAAACACACGTCTGCCTTAATT
Organism: Poeciliopsis gracilis; assembly: GCA_911649635.1. Classification (NCBI taxonomy): domain Eukaryota; kingdom Metazoa; phylum Chordata; class Actinopteri; order Cyprinodontiformes; family Poeciliidae; genus Poeciliopsis; species Poeciliopsis gracilis. Next base: position 2,203,052 of record CAJVRI010001526.1, on the reverse strand, counting down.
CTCAGAAACGCTTGACCTTTTTTTCTTGGCCGAGTTGGAGTTTATAAATTAAATGGTTTCCTGCAACAGAGCCTGGTTAAAAGTCCATTACTTTTTAAAAGGGTAGAGGTCAGAGCTTTAGGAATGCTGTTCCAGAAACTTGCTGCTTCTGTTTGGACGTTTTTGGGAACGTTGGAATATCATCCAGAAACAGAAACTCGCAGCTGCACTCAATCAGGATTACGAACCAGAGGTTAAAAGGTCGATGCCTCCTTCAGGCACAGATACCACCAAACTTCTAGCAACACCAGCAAATAAGGATGTAGGATTAGATTAGAGAAAAAAAATAAAAATGGGCGTATAATCACTCCAGAAACCAGAAGAGTTCAGATGAATAATTAATGTTCCTTCCAGCAGCTTCCAGTTATTTGTTGGATTTGTTTTTCCAACATGAACTGAAGGCAAAATGAATGCAGATAAACTCCTCATTCAGCTGCCATTTGTTGGTTTGTTGCCATACATTTTTACAGTTTTTGTTCTTCTTTTCTTTAAAAAAAGAGAAGACGAGGTTGAATCAGTGCAAACGTGTGTTATATCGATCTGGGCTCTGAGTATCTCCTGATTACTGTCAATCAGAGCGACAGTCTGGGGGAAACTTGCTTCTCTAGCGCCAACCTGGAGGTAAAGGTTTAAACAGCTCATGTCCAGCATGTGTGGGGTCTGCTGAGATGCTATCAACTTTCACAATGCGCTGAGTCAAACCAGCCAAACCCTTGGAGCAACCTGTTCCCCTCCTGGCCTGTGGGGGCGCTGCACCAACAACCACTGCAGGAAACAACACTAAAACCTCTGAAGACACTGAGAGCAACTTCCTGCTTCACCAGATGAAACAAGATGGAGGCGTCAGATTTTAGCTGCTGGAGGATTTCTCTTTAGTCTTTGGCTGAAGACCAGGAGCCATTTCTGCTGCTAGCGCTAGGCTAGCATGTTAGCTTTACCCAGAATGCCCTGCGCTGTAGTCCACTGCCTGCTTTTGAAGGGCTCTCTGGTCCACTTGACGTTCACATTCAAACGGAGCCAGAGTCACTTGAGCCAAACCCAGATCGGGGTTTGGAGGACCAGAGTTCGCTTGGCGCTCACACCTCGCCGACCGAACCGGACTTCAGAAACAAACGGACTGGAGTCGGATTAAACGGGCCTGGTGGGAATGCAGCCAAAATATAATATGAGATATGATATGAAATAAAATGTTTTATTTTAGATAAAACATTTTAATATTTAACCTTTAATCAGTATGCATATTCTGATTTATTAAATATGACAGTTTCTGTGATTATGTTTGAAGGTTTACTTTCAGTCTCTCGTCTCACTGATTTCATTTATCTCCCATTTAAATCTTGTCATTAGAGGGAGCCAAAATGAAAGTAATCCATATGTTTAAATACTCTGTTCTTAATTTGCGATACAATAAAATAAAATATTCTTTATTGTCTTCCAGATGACTTCTATTTTTTCCCGGGTCAATACTCCATTAGAGCGCTATTAAAGTCCCGCGCAATAAAAGCATAACCAATCAGCGAGGTACATGGTAGAGTTTCAATTAGTAAGATAAAAAATAAAACAAAATGAAGAGGGAAGCTGAACATCTGCTGGATGCCAGTAGGAATATAAAGATGTCTTTAAAGCTTCAGGTGGAGAAAATTTGAAAATGGTCCAGTTTTCTGCAACTGGATGATGTTTGATAGGTCTTCTGTTTGTTTCGTAATCGACGGCGCTGGATGACCTCACTATTGCTGCCGGGCGACTAATTTAGTCACTGAGCAGAATTTATTCATAAAGAACAAAACCAAGATCCGCGACCCGACATTTTAGACAAAATATATAAACAACAGAAATGTAAATAAAGTGAATTATAAAGTCTCTGTAAACAAAATTGTCTTTCAAAGAAAAGGCCAGTTGAGAATGAAGAGTTTTATCATCCAGTTTTTGGTAGAAGGAGAAAAACGATAAATTATTCAAGTGAAAATTATTTGCTTGTTTTATTTTATTATACCATATATATATATATATAAATAAATTGATTTATTGTTTATTTTGATCCTCTACATCTATATAACATTGACACAAAGCCAGACTAGAAGTTACAAAACTCAAGCTTCTTATTGAACCTCCTGCTGTTTGAACTCTGATTCGGTTTGGATTCCTTCAGACTTTGCTGTTTTGTTGAGAGCCAAACCGGGAACCAAGGATGCACCGTCAGCTGCAGGCGTGAACAGATTTGTGACAGATTTTTAAAACGTACATGTGTATTTGTGCATTAGAAGTGAACAAAATATTTACAATAGGCGACAATAAAAGGAGATGTGCAGATATGGACAGAAATGTTTAAAATGCGTAAAAAGCTGTGCAGAAGCCAGCAGGAGTGTGAACAGTTCCTGTTGGGAGAAGTGATGGTTATAAAGCCTAACAGCTGCTGGGAGGAAGGATCTGCGTTAACGCTCCGTTGTGCATCCAGGATGCAGCGGTCCATCGCTGCAGGATTCTCCTTATTTAATGTTTGAACGGTTAAAATATGAAGTAATGAGCGTTTTTAGATGCTATTCGCTGGCGGTTCTGGTCACTGAAGGCTGTTATTTAATGTGTTTGAATAATTTTAAAACTCTACTGGAAGCATTAACCTGAAAAACAAGATTTCCTGATAGTTCTCTGACTTTCTGGGTCATTTCTCAGTTTCTGCTTCCAGGTTCTGTTTTCTTTTACATAAAGGAAAGAATTGCCTCTGGTCCTTTACAAAGTGAGTCTTTAGCGTTTCAGAAGCAGACTGAAAGGGTTTTTATCAGAAATGAGGGTGAGATGGAGGTCTGCTTGACTAAATGAGATTAGCTAAATTAATCCTCTGGATTGCTTATCCATCATCCGTTTCTCTCATCCGTTGTTCTGCTTTCTTCTGTGCTCTGTGTTTTTCCACTTGTGCCCATTAAGACGAGGTTGTTGTATTAATGAAATTAAGGCGTGCCCTGCTTAATTTTTCTTCCTTCAGTCACCCACTTCCTCTGAGAGAGAGAGAGTGTGTGTGTGTGTGTGTGTGTGTGTGTGTGTGTGTGTGTGTGTGTGTGTGTGTGTGTGTGTGTTGGTTGGTTTGTTGGAGTGAACATTAGCTCACATTAGAGACTGTTTTAAGCAGCTTATCTGAGTTTGAGACCTTAATCTGGTCAGAAGCAGCTAATCTAACTTTAGTGACTTAAACGGATTCGCTGAAGAGAAGCACAAAGAGAAACACTCATCCTGCGAGTAAAATATGTGACCTCTGATTTTTTATTATTATCATGTGACCACAAAAACAGAGGCGGCTGTGTTGGTCAGCGCTCCGGCGAACTGTTTCATCAGTCACTCATCTGACAGCCAGCCAAATGCTGCACAATTATTTCCTGTGTTTTACACGAACATGTTGCAATGAGCTGCGTTAGGTTTTGGGAAAACGATGAGCTTGGTGATGTTTTTCACAGAGTCACAAAGAGCTGCACATTCTGGACTGAAAGACACACATTTTTTGGACAATGTTGCAACATTTCCTCTAGAAACAAGGAGCTCACCGTCTGCCAGTTTGTCCGTTTGTGACTTTATGGAGAGCTGCTGTTGATTCCTCTCCTCATGATCTGAAGCTGATGCAAACCGCAGGCTGACGCTTCCAGCCATCAAAACCTGAATCAGGAATAAACCTGAATCATCACACAGGTTGGCAAGACGCAGCATGTTGTGTTTAAGTGGAGATTGTGTTGGCTGCTGAGGTTAAACAGAGCCGGCCCAAGGCATTGCAAGCTCAGTAGCTGCTTTGTCAACAGCAGCCTCATGTAAATCCTTCAATTTCAACAAGGATCGTAAATTTTTATGAAAGAGGATGGCATTGAATGTAATTTGACGGTTTCAGTAGAAACAAATGAAAAGGTTTCTTGTTAGTTTACAATTTCAATTTAAAGCTGCAGTGTACAGCCTTTATAAAGAATATGCTTTTTACACATTTGTTCAAACTATCAGCATGTTGTGACAGTTTGTTATAAGACAGATAATCTATGGCAAAAATTGATCTCCTCTCTGAGCTGCTACTGCCATCTGAAGAAGTGCTCTAAAAACAACCAATCAGAGCCATGAGCCAGGGCTTAGTGCTGTCAATCAATCACATGCACTTGCTGCTAAATGTAAAGAAAGGTGAAGAAACAACTCACCGTTTCAGGAGAACCGTTTATCTGCCATCAGCTCCTCCTCAGAACTTCATCCCTCACGAGTCCCCACTAATTGGTGCTGGCTAGTCTGAAGGAGCAAACAGCTGGTAGAACATCTGCAGAATTCATTATAGGAGCTACTTCTCAGTGAAACGCTGAGAAATGACATAGAAACATGTGAAAGGGTTAATGGAGCCATGTTGTGACGACTCCCTGAAGGCGGAGCTTCAGAAAGAGCAGGAGCTTCTTAAAGAGACAGAGTTACTTTTAAGGTGTTGAATTATGTAGTCAATTTTTTTTTATAACAAGTGAAGGTAACATGGTTACTGGATTATACTATAAAATAACTGGATAACTCAACACTGCCCCTTTAAGTTACGACTCAGACAGATTTACAATGAAACATCTTGAACAACTTCATAGAACTTCACTTAAAATATTCCTGGCAATTTTTCCATTTTCCCTGATTGTCCAAACTTATTCATATTGGTTGAGTAGTTTATAGAACAAAACGAAGCTGAAGGACAATAAAAATCATAAAGTAGATAATTTCAGCTGCTCCTGTTGCCTGAATGTTTGTGTCTGCATGTTCCTGTTTCTACTCACTTTCAGGTTTAGCACTGGAAGGTAAACTCCAGCTGTCTGTTTGATCCTGAAACAAAATAAACACCTTTTAGACTTAATAATTAGACAATAATTCTCCTGATTCTCCTGATTCTCATAATTAATGCATTTGGCTTTTGCTACAGATGGAAGGCTTATAGATTTCCTTTGTATGATTGGACTGGATTTAAAAAGTCTGTGGCCGGAGAAGTGTCTGCATGTGTGTGCGTGTGTGTGTGTGTGTGTGTGTGTGTGTGTGTGTGTGTGTGTGTGTGTGTGTGTGTGTGTGTGTGTGTGTGTGTGTGTGTGTGTGTGTGTGTGTGTGTGTGTGCGTGTGCGTGCGTGTGTGTGTCTGTGTGTGTGTGTGTGCGTGCGTGTGTGTGTGCGTGCGTGTGTGTGTGTGTTTGGAGGTGAGTCAAGTGGATGCTGGGAGTGGCTCTGGAGATGAGGTGTGGTGAGACGGAGAGGGGGATGGGAGGGATCAGGGAGGGACGGGGGATGGGGACGGATACATGGCCGTGTGGCGCTGGAGGTTACCATGGCGATGGGGAGCGACAGAAAGTGATGGGAGGGACATCAAGATGTATTTCACTGAGCAAATTTACGTCTTTCCCCTCCAACTCATTGATGAGCGCTAAAGCTTCACAGGAAATAAAGAAAAAGGTTTTCTAAATAAAAGAAGAAATAAAATCTCCCATCAGGGAAGACAGCAGGGGGGCAGAGGCTTAATGTAAACAAAAATGAAAAAGCAGATACAGATTGGTAAAAATCCTGACCTGCAGATTCAGATTTTGGCCAGTTTTTTTTGTCTGAAATGAGTTGGCGACAATGGAGCGACTATTGTTAACTGCAAACATGCAGATCAGAGCTGGTCTGTCCGTCCAACCTGTCTAACGGAGAGCAGAGGAGGACAGCAGCTGATCTTTAATGTGAAGCTGAGGTGGATAAGATCAGCTTCACATTAAGTATCGGTCCATCACTGATTTCCCAGAACTAAGGAAATCGGTGCCAGTAAATTAGCTGGCTGATAAATCGGTGCACCCTTAACTAACAGTGAATTTAATATTTCTGTAGTGATTTGGCTTTAATATAAAACCTGGATGGAGAACCAGACCTGTTCTGATCGATCAATCAAACCTTTCTTATCTCTGCCTATCAATAAAAATAGATTAGATGTGCATTCAGTTACAAACGTAAGAGATTTATTGAACTTTGTTCCAACAGAAAGTCTGTGCAGGAAGCCGAGTGGGAAGAAGATCAGTGGGCAGAAAGAAGAGAGTTTTTTCTGGGTTATGTTGGTGTTTGCTGACAAAGCAAAAAAGAGTAAAATAAAGGACTACTCAGGAGAAACGCTGTGGGGAATGAAAAATGGATGACAGAAAATGGAGTCTGAACAAAGCCAATTCACTGAACATGGATGGAGGAATTTTACTGCCAAAAGTCAAGAACTTACAGCGTGAAAGCAGCCTGCTGGTTACATTTAACCAAAATATTTAACATTAGTAAAAAAATGAAATCTATTTCAGTTGGTAACCTCCTCGACTTGAAATGTGGTTTAAAACAGTAAAACGAAGAGCAGGCTTGTAAGCTTGGTTTAGCAGATACTGACTGCAGAGAACGCTGCCATGCTATCAGTTTTGTGTTTGCACAGCAAACGATCACATGCGATCTCTTCAAGTCTCGATAAGCTCAGCTGGAAATCAAACGATTTCTCTTTTGTCAACATGACTTCCTGACAGCCGTAACGCAGGAAGCAGCAGAAAACTGCGACAGCTGTCTGTGTTCCTACGCTTTAGTAATTTCTTGGATGGCTACTTTTACTTGAGTAAAAACATGTTGAAGTAGATCTAGTAGCTGTGTATAGCCTTTGGGTGCCACGCTGTCCGCAGCCAGAAAACAGGGCCACCTTCCAACCGGCGCTGCCTGGTTTCCGCTCACGGTGAGTCCGCTCCAGTTCAACCATCGTTTAAGTTTCTCCAGCTTCTGCATCAAAGAATATTGAAACAAAGCTCCAGAGACGTCTTCGTCTTCGTTCAGATGTTTGTCCGAACATCCGGCCAACTGGTGCGCTTATGAATATTGATGAGCAGCAGTGGTATCGTTTGCAATCAGCGCCTTTTGCAAGGAAGCAGAGAGGTTTGTGAGCGGTTTGATTTGATCTGTGCTGGGAGAAAAACGGAGGAGAGTATTGGAGAGAGAGCAGAAGTTTTGACAGCAGAGGGATGAAGTCTTGCTTTCAGACCCCCCCAAAACTCTGTCCGTTACCTAGCAACCTAAACTGAACTCCAGCACGTTTGGTCGGCTAGTTTAACCACTGTATGCGCTGTACAATGGCTGCTGGAAAAGACAAGTGCTTTGTTGTTGCCTTGCCATCCAGAAACCACTTAATGCATTCTTGTTGGTTGCGCAGGAGGCTCCACTTCCACTTTTCAAAATCGAATCGTTCTATAATTGTGCATCTGTTTGCAGCCATTTTTAAACGTTGAGTTAGGGGGCGTGGCCAGGTGTGTATTTAAAGTGACAGGAGGCCCTAAACAGCTCAGAATAGGCAGAACTGAACAGACTGAACATGTTTGGTATTCACCATAATTCTTCTTTTAAAACCATTTTCTCTTACAGACACATTCAGGTCTAATAGAGCAAACATTATTAAGCCAGATAGACCTTTAAATAAACACCCTAAGAGTCGGAGGGGGTTGAAGTCAACCCTCCAAGCGCTTCAGCTTGTCTTAAAGACATTTTATTTAAGATTTAAACATTAAATTTATGAGCATCTCTGGTGATTTCTGAAAAACTTTGTTTGTTTGTTTTTGGGACCATCTTGTGAAACCGTTTACCAGAAGAGGTTATCGTGTTTTCTGGCAGGAAGGAGTTTATCTGTTGGAGATGCTCTTGATGAATGAACTCGTCTTATTTCCTGTTTTTGCAGACAGATTGAGCCGTTATCAGGCGCTCTATTATTAACCCATTTGCACACAGACTCACACAATGCACACCCCATTGCACAGCAATTAGCATATCGAGGGCAGTATGGGGGTTTTACCCAAGGACACTTTGACGTCTGGCAGGTTGGAGATCAATTAGCTGAAACTCAGCCCCTCCACCTCTGATCCACAGCCAGCAAAACATCAAAAACACCCACATACTGACACCGCCCCACCATTTTATTTATCGGGATTTAAATGTGTTAATCTGTTCTCATATTTTCACAGAAATTCGCCTGTACTTAATCAGAGAAAACTGTGAGCCAACTATGTGTTTTAAAGAGATACACGCAGTCTGAAGTTTAAATAAATAGTTTATCTGCCACTTCGCGGCGGCCATATTTGATCTTAAAGCGCCCACCCAGGGTTCTTGGTGTTTTTCCAACAGAATGTATCAAAAGCTCATTTTCCTTAATTATGAGTAAAATGTGGTGAAACCAGAAGATTTATTCAGTTTTTTGCTGCCAAACACTAATCGAAACAGGGGTTCCAGTTTGAACCCAACATTTCTGTTTGTTTGACACACAAGGTTTCTCGTGTCTCTTTTCACCAAATAGTGGAAAGGAAACATAGTTTGTGCCTCTGATGAAGGCTGGGATTAATAATCCAGTCTGGTAACAGAGATTATGAGCAGAATAAACAGTCGGCTGCATGCTGGGTGACGTTTGCTCAAAGTCGGAAGTTCCTCAGTGGGATTTTATGCTGGGGGTTTGCATGTTCCCATTATGCATGCATGGTTCAGGTTTTCCTACTGAAGGCCTGTAAATCGCCCCAGGTGTGACTGTGTGCAGGAGATAAGCCCCTCAACGCTGCACACGACTGACAGCAAGACAAACATTCATGGATGGATGTTTCTGGAGAAATTAATAAAACAACAGAACCCAATAATGGTCCGTTCTTTAGATAAACGTCTGGGTTCAAAGGTCAGAAACATTTTCGGCCTTTGCAACAAAATTAAAGTTTTCTAGAAGCAGAAAACCTTCTTATCCCTAGTTTTATAAATACACACTATATAAAACATTCTATGGCAAAACCAAAATAAATAGTATTTATTTTTTAGATTTCAGGTTAAACAGGTTTATTTGTATGTCACATTTCAGCAGCAAATAAACAATATTTCACTGAAACACATCATAAAAACTATAAAAACACCCAAAAGTCACAAAAGCATCATCAGTGAGAGCAAACATATCAGGTGTCATCACCAAAAGCATCGATTCACATCAAATATGTTGATCAATGTTGCATTTATGGTGGTTCAAAAGCCACTATAAACAGCTGCGATTTAAAGGAGCTCTGTGTTTCAGCTGTTTTTCAGTTTTCTGGAAGTTTGTTACAGATTTATGGAGCTCAGAAGCTTCTCTGCTCGTTGAGCCTCATTTTCAACACAACAGCGTCAAAAACCAGCAGCAGGACTTTGATTAAATGAGTTATGTAGAAAGCATCACACACACTGGCAAACGTCTTCTTATAAGTCCTGGTAATATTATGTATCGATCCTGCTAATATTCAGACTTTATTCTCCTAATTAATAAAAATCTCAGTCTGGCTGTACGTCATGCCATCCCACCATTAAACGATCTAATCACGGTGACGTTCTGAGGAAGACTCCAGAATATCTGCCTGCTGATTGCAGCTTGTGAGGAAGAGTTTTCAATCTGAAGCGACCTGCGGCCACGCCCGCTAACGGCAGCGCTCCTCTTTCTGATCAGAGCTCTCCGCCGCTGCCGGGAAATCTCTTGATTTGTTTGGACCGCTGCCCGAGGAAATGCTAACTTCACTGGCTGGAAGAGACCTCAGTTCAACTCTACAATGGTTTGTCTTTCAGAATGTAACAAGTTAATGTTCAGAGCTCAGCTTATTCTATAAATCCAGTTAGTTCACTAATCAATCAATCAATCGAGTTTATATTTATAGCACATTTCAGCAACACGGCAGTTCAAAGTGCTTTAAATCTTAAAAACTGTCAAAACAGCATCATGCAGCCTGAGTGACATCAGCAAAATCATCAATAAACATCCAATATGTTGGTCAATGTTTAATTTATTAGTAATCTAAATAAACTGTAAGCAGGTGAGTTTTTAGACTAGATTTAAAGGAGCTCAGTAATTCGGCTGTTTATTCCAGATTTATGGTGCATAGAAGCTGAATGCAGCGTCTGTTTGTCTTTTAAAGCAACAGCATCAAATTATTAACAGGACTTTGAAACGACTAAACAAAACGATTGAACTTTCCACAGACCGACAAACCTTCCCATCAGGTGTTTCAACGTTTGCTCCAGATATGTGGTATGTAGAAGCTGAATGCTGTTTCTCCATGACAGATTCATGAAGTTAAAGTGGAATAAACTTCCATAAAACTGCAAAACGGCCAAAACCATCAGTTCATTTACATCAAGGCTCAAAACTCACCTGTTTAGATCAATCATTTTGATTAATAATCGCCGGAACATCGACCAACATATTGATGAGTTTGATGATGTCACTTGATAAATTGTCATGTTTGTTCTGAAACTGGTGACTGCATGATGTTTTTATTACGGTTTATTCTGGTCTAAGATGGTTTCAACAGCACTTTGAACAGCCGTGTTGCTGAAATACAAACCAACTTGATTGATAAAACCAAAATAAAACTTCTGGCTACAAATCGCTTCTCATCCAGTCAGTTTTGGTTCTTCGTCATCAGGACTCGCCAGGAAATAACCAACCACTTAACTCTGCCTGTGAGTGTGTGTGTGTGTGTGTGTGTGTGTGTGTGTGTGCGTGCGTGCGTGCGTGCGGGTGTGTGTGTGTGTGTGTGCGTGTGCGTGCGTGCGTGTGTGTGTGCGTGTGTGTGCGTGCGTGCGTGCGTGCGTGTGTGTGTGTGTGTGTGTGTGTGTGTGTGTGTGTGTGTGTGTGTGTGTGAGAGTCTCATGAATAATGAAATCAGTTGAATTTAGACCACACGGACAGCCGAACGGGGGGAAGGGAGGGATACCTCTTTATTTTTTGTCTCGTATGTCTGATAATTACCCTCATCTTTCTTCCTTCTCACCTTCCCCTCGTCTCTCCGTCCACCTTTACCGATTTTTATTCCTGCAGAAGTGAATCTATCAGTGAGTTAATTTCTTGCTGGGTTGCACCTGCACCCCGTTCTGCCCCCTGGTCCCTGATTAGATTGCCCCCACCGCCTCCCTTCTTGCCCTCTTCCTCTCCTGGGAGAAGCATCTGATTGGACCCATCTGCTCCGCCGACTAAAGCCTCTCAGATCCACTGGAACGGGTCGGAAACACTCGATGGAGAAAAAGCTGGAGCTGTTTAAGCATCACAGTGATCTGCTGCTTAGTTAGCCCATTTAGCTCTAAGCTAACATCAAGGTCTCTCCACCGTTAGCAGCTGCTGCAACCTCCTAATGCAACCCTTCAGAAAACATGAAGTGTCTCCTCTAATGACTGGGTCGGGCATCAATTACAGTCGCCCCGAAGATGGATGTGTGTTGGAGAGACTGATGTGTGCTGGGCACAGGTTGCATAATAATTAGCCCCCAGGGGGTCCACAGGCCAGCTGCCTCCGCCTCCAACACCATGTGTGTCTCAGAAGTCCTGAGCCAAGAGCACTTACAGACTGATACGATACGACACGTCCAATAACGACCTCTGACCTTTCATCTTCATATTTCAGGACCTCCAGGTGTAAAACTGAAGCAGAAACGCTCTGAACCTGAAAGCTGCGGTTCGCTTCCTGTGACATCACATCTCAATAAATCTGGGGAAGGCGACCAATTTTTCACTAAATGTCCTGATCTAAAGCAAGATGGCCGCCGAAAAAATGACTAAACTCCTTTTTCTAAACGTTAATACAAACTGGTACTTTTTGTATAAAGTTAAAAAAATTTTATCTCATGACTTTTATTGTCAGACGTTTTCCGATCATTCTTACAGTCCTGAATTTAAAACTCATAATTAGATTCATGTTTAGTTGTTGATACAACTTCAATTTTCCTGGAATTTACAGGAACCTCAGGGAGCAACTTGTGGGGTTCCTCAGAGCTTCCTACTCAGACCACTTTCAATCCAGCTTTCATTTTCTGCCTCTGAGTATTAAACCATCGGTCTGATGAAAAACTGCATCATATTTCTGAGTCACTGCATGATCCCAGTCCTTACAGGAACCGAGTGACCGGGTCACTACAATACGTTGGTTGTTGGGTCATAGTTTCCTCCTGTTGATCACAGAAAGACAAGTTGCTGTTCTTGGTCCCAAAACTGTTTAAAAGGTGAGAGGTCAGCTCTCTATGGAAGTCTATAGAAGAATTAGGAGGAAGCCATAATTTCTGATGTAAAAGACACAATAATGAGATTCTAAATTATCATTTTGAGAAACTGCATCAAGCTTCCTGAGAAATGTGACTTTGTATGTTGTAGCTGAGATTGAAAGTCAAAATTATGACTTTTATTCTTGTAATTAATACTTAAATTATGACTTCTTGCTGGGCTTTCATTTTTTCTTTTATGGCAGAAAAGGTCTTCCGTAGCTCTCTCTGCTATAAAAGGAAGAAATTAATGTTTCTTATCACCTCCTGACACGCCTCCCATCACGGGTCAGCGGCCCGTCAGCGCCCAGAACAAAGCAGACAGAACCTCTCCATCCTCTATCCCTCCATCCCTCCATCCTCCATCCTCTATCCCTCCATCCCTCCATCCTCCATCCTCTATCCCTCCATCATTGTAAGCTAATTAGTGGTGAAGATGTTTCTGCTGCTCTGAGCTGGACGTTATCTTGATGATTAAACTGCTTTATCTTTTTAACACAAAATCCCTCCAGTCCTTTTCAGCCGTAATGTTTCCATCCATGATTTGAAGTGAAAAGTCTCTTTAAATATTCAGATTTGTTGTTCTGCGTTAATTTTTCATGAGCTATGATTGTTAATTTGAATGTCTTGTTTGTCTTGTTAGATGAAATTAATGATGTTTCCTTTTTGTCTGTGTTTCCTGTCCCACGTGTCCTGGCCTCTTCCCCTCTCATCCTTCTTTGTTCTCTCGGTCAACCCCTCCTCCTCCTCCTCCTCCTCCTCCTCCTCCTCCTCCTCCTCCTCCTCCTCCTCCTCCTCCTCCTCCTCCTCCCTCCTCCTCCTCCTCCTCCTCCTCCTCCTCCTCCTCCTCCTCCTCCTCCTCCTCCTCCTCCTCCTCCTCCTCCTCCTCCTCCTCCTCCTCCTCCTCCTCCTCCTCCTCCTCCTCCTCCTCAGTTGGCTGCAGACGGAGGGCTTGTGGAAAGCGGGAAGCAGCTTCAGTCTCCAAAGCAAACCGGCGCAGACTGAATTAAGCGCGTCTCCCTGGAGAGTGTGTGTCTAAACTGGGAGGGTGTGTGTTGTCCCGTGTTGATGAGTGTGTGGGTGTTTTCTGTCACCTTTGATGGGACATTAAGAGATGTGCGCGCCGCAGCGTCTGTGGATGGGCTGTAGGGGGCGTTGTCCCTCTGTCCTCCCCCTCCTCCTCCTCCTCCCTCTGTACTTCCTGTTTGCCCAGGGAGCCATCATCATCCCGGGGCATTGTGAGTACCGCACCGCCGCAAACATCTCTGGAAACAGAAAACTGTTTCCTCCAAACAGTGTGTATCCCGACCTTCACAGTTGGTCCTTCTTTACCCCCAAACCCAAACATTTCCCTCCGACAGACACGCCCCGCCCGCCCCGCCCAGCCAGCAAGGCATGCTGGGCTTTTTATGCAATAGACCAACACAACGTGGAGCAGAAATGTGAGGTGGAAAGGAAAGGATACATACATTTAAACATTAGAAATTCAAACGTTGTGTACTTATACTCAGCTCAACATAGCTTTAATTTGACTTTGACTAGGCCAATCGGTTTGTTTGGAAATGAAAACATTTGTTCCACCTACAGCTGCTCTCTTTCTCTCTGAGTCAAACCAACCAAACCCTTTGAGCAACCTGTTCCCCTCCTGGCCTGTGGGGGCGCTGCACCAAGACCCACTGAAGGAAACGACACTAAAACCTCTGAAGATGCTGAGAGCAACTTCCTGCTTTCAAAGGGAAACAAGATGGAGGCGTCAAATTTTAGCAGTTGGAGGATTTCTCTTTAGTCTTTGGCTGAAGACCAGGAGCCATTTCTGCTGCTAGCGCTAGGCTAGCATGTTAGCTTTGGTTGCATTTACCCAGAATGCCCTGCTCTGTAGTTTTGCAGCGGTTTCTGGTCTGCTTGCTCAAAGGCTCCTCAAAGAATTTGGTTGGTTTGAAAATTTTTACGAATGTTGCAACTTTGGTCCCAAATCAAACCGAGTCCACTGAACTCTGAGAGCTGAAAACATCCCAAAGTATTTCTGTCTGTCTGTTTAGGATTTAATCAGCCACAGGAAGTTAACCACATTTTACTAACTGGGGACATCCAGTCACCATTGGTTGCTCTGGATTTTATTTAGTAGCAACAGAGTGAGTCTTATTTTCAGATTCTGTTTGTGAAAATTTTTCCTTCCACTTCACATCAAATAGTTCAGCTGCAACGAGACAAACTGCAGAAAAGGTTAAAGTTGCAGTGAAAACTTTTATTGCTCCCATTTTAGCAGCACTTGTATTTTTCTGAGTTTATGGGTTTGTAGGTAATAAACAGGAAACTTGAGCTGTTGATCTGATCTGACTCTGACACACATTAGTGCGTTGAAGCTCAGATGATTCCAGTATCAACTGCTCTCAGTCTGGTCTTTGTTTTTAAAAGGTCAAAGGTTAACCCTGCAGGTCAGAATCTGAACACATTAAACATGTCTGTTTCCTCTCTTTCTTCTTCTACGCCTCCGTGTGGACAAACAGATAATTACACGCCCTGTAAGTGGTTTTTATTGTTTTTACCGCAAGCAGAAACCAAAATATGTTATTTCTAGATGTCATGGATATAAAGCATCACATTATAACTTTCATTTAGGCAGATTATATCATTTTCATAATTTTTGGTTGGTGTCTGCAAATGAATTTCCATTGAATGAATGAGAATCTGGAAGTTTGACTGTCACCGTGGAGTTTAATTCAGAGTTAAAGTGAGTTGAGTGAGAAACGTTCATGTCTGCTTTCTGGCTGCAGCAATCTGCTCAGGTTCTGTGTGGAAACGTCTGAAGCACAATGTTCCATTCATAAAGTCTTCTCATGCAAAAATGATGAGGCACAGATTAGTTTTCCGGCTAAAGCCAAGGCCAAGAGAAACAGATTTAATCCCACAGTAAAGAACTTTAATCTGGAAATGTTCCTGAGTTCATGGGAATGTCAGGTTGCACCTGGATTTACCTGGATTAATGCTGCACTCAGGATGACTGAAATTTAAGATAAATGTTAAAGGTTTTATAAAACACAAACTGTTTCTTAAAGCGTTTCCAGTTCAGCACACTGTAAAACATTTCAGCCGGTTTAGTTTTTATTAACTTCTTTAAGTCCCATAAATCTGGAAGCAGATTAATTACTTGCAGCAGTCAGTTGCGTTAACGTTTCATTAATTTTGTTATATCTCCAGGATTTGAGTAAACGAGGATTTTTAAGTTTAAATCTGAATAATTACATTTTCTCAATTAAATCACAAAGACTTAAATACCTTCTAGTCTCCCTGCACTGTTAGTTAATTAATTTTTCCATCTATTTGAATTTTTATTTACTTATTTTTTGTCTGTTTAGGCTTTTTCTGATTTTTAAATTATTGTTCACGGTTTATTTTGCACTCTGCGGCTGATATTGTATGTTATTGTCACGTCTGCTTTGCAAAAAACCGTCAATAAATATAAAATAAAAAAATAAAAACGGGTCTTCAGAAGAACCTTAAAATTGTCTAAACTTTTTCTCAGACCCAGTATGAGAAGTGAGAGTCTGGATCCTGGAGTATTTAGTGACTGTTGATTATTTGATCTGCTTGATGATATTTAAATAAGTTTGAGCCATTTAAGCTTCTAAAACCAGTTCAGTGGGATGCTGGGAACCAGCAGCGCTGCTGGGAACCAGCAGCGCTGCTGTTTGCTCTGCTCTGGGGATGTTCCTCTGTGATTTGTGCTTTCCTTGTTCCATCAGTGCAAGAGCCTCCCAGTCTGACGGAGGTTCCCACGTCGGTGACGGCGTTTTCCCGAGAAGACGTGGTTCTGACCTGCAACGCCACCGGCAGGCCGACGCCGCTGTGAGTGCGCCGCCTCTCCCACAAAACGCTAACGTCCTGTTTGCTGTTCACTTCCTCCCGCTGACATTCAGGTCGCCATGGAAACAAAAGCATGCTTAATAAAATCAGAGGTAAACATTTTCCATCTCACTCCGTCTGGTCTGACAACACTTCCTGTCAGTTCGTTTTCTTCAGGACGTAATGTCATAAGAAAACGCTAAAAATAAACGACATCTGGAAAAGTTGCAGGCGACTCGAGCGGCGGCGTCCAAACATTTATCAGGAAATAAACTGGAAATAAAAACTGAGGTTTGGTGAACTGCTTCCATCAAACAGTTATTTTGCAGATATTTAATTTGCTTTCAAAGTTTCTCTGAAGGTGAAACAGGAAATCAGAAAAACTGTTTCTGGTTTCAGCGACTCGACAAACTGCTGCCAGCAGCGGGCGGTTCCTCAAAAAACAAAAAATACTGCAGGAAAAATACCAGACGTCAAAATAGATTTAAAAATGACAAGAAAATATAATCGATTATTTTAGTAATTGATTACTATTCGGATGAAAATTGGCAGATTTTTAATTTAACCGATTTAGTCTCTTTTATACAATACTAGAAATACATTTGAATAATTGATTAATTTTTTGAATAAGAAAATGAACATTTTATTGCCTAAAGTGCAATAACAGTGAAGGATGTGCAGCTGACATCAGCAAAGAGCCGATCGGATGATTATCTGTGATCTGATTAATAATTAATAGTAAAAGGAGCTTAATGAGGTATTTTTACAGATGTGGAGCTGAAACCAGAGGAATTCTGGGTAAAACAGATTTACAGACTGACATTTATTTTTAAATCTTACATTCAAACTGTTGATATTATTTGTAAAGTTTTGGCTCAGTTGCTGCTCTGTAGATTCTCCAATTATCGATTATTATCGATTAATCTGATCAGATTGATCAGACTTTGGTAGCCAACCTGACCCAAACGCCCCTGAATGAGTCGGGTCACCTCCAGTGCTCCCCGTCGCCGTGGTAACCGTTTCCCAGCCTGTTCGCTGCGTTACTTTTGCCTTTCTCCCCCCTCTGCCTGCAGGATCCGCTGGGTGAAGGACGGGGTCCAGTTCGGCCCAGAGAAGATCGGTTATGGAATGATTAACGCCTCAGAAAACCAAGAAACGATGGAGCTGGAGTCTTACGCCGGCGTCTACCAGTGCTTCGCCTCCAACGACCTGGGCACCGCCATGACACAGACCGTAGAGGTCAAAGTGGAGCGTGAGTCTCACAGGAGGGATCAGGAAAACCGCTCTGGTTCTGGTTGGTCTGGACCGACCACCTGACCCGACTACGCTGTCGGGCTCTGTTCAACGTCTCCTGTTGCCCTGGCAACCGTTTCCTAGGAACAGATTTATCGCTCAGGCATGAGGTTGCAGTTTTGGTGGTGGGAGTTTTGCTGGTGGGAGGTCCAAGTTTAACCCTCTGTGGTGCAATAAGCAATAAATCAATTAAAGCAGGATCAATAATTTCCATCTGCTTGATTTATTGTTTTTCTCTTGGATGATGAAATTCTTCAGTCTCAATTAAACCTTTTTAAGAAGGATAATTTGGGTTACAGAGACTTTATAATTCATTTTATTTGCTGTTTATTTAATGTAAAATGTTTTCCAGTATTAAATGTTCATTAGATTTTAAACTATTGATCCGGATGATTATGTCGTCATCGTTACATGTGATAGGTTTTTCTGGTGTTTTGTGTTTCAGCTCATCCGTTTGTACCAAAAGACAACAAACTGGATAAGGCGGCGTACGAGTCAGAGAGCCTGATCCTGACCTGTGACCCTCCCAAAAGGTCGACGCCTCCTCTCATCTACTGGATGGGAGACAGTCAGTATTTCCTTCTGTTCTCGCCTTTCAGCTCTTTGATAAACCGGGTAAAATCACTGTGGTTTGCATGAAGGAAAGGTATTTATTTCATTTATAATGAAGTAAAAACCACTTCAACAATTCACCAAACCACAAAAGAATGAACACGACGAAGTTAGCAAAGGGAAGTGGCTGGTTTCACTGGAATCCAGAGGCGTTGCTGATTGGACGATTCCACTTTACCAGTTATTCTGGTTTTGTCTCATTTGTTTCTCTGGCGATCCAAACGTACCTTCATCTATCCAGGAATACTTTGAGGCAGGCTATAAATCTCAGCCTTTTCACAGTTTGGGCAGTAGGTGGCGCTGTGACTGACTGACTGCTGATCTAAACAAAGAGGGAGCGGATGCCAGAATAGTTCATGGTTCTGGATTTAGGGCTTGTTTAGTGGTTTCACCACATTTCTTACCAAATGAAGTTCTCTGGTTTCCCACAGGGATGTTCCACATTCCCCAGAATGAGAGAGTGATGATCGGCCTGGACGGAAACTTGTACTTCGCCAACCTCATCAAGAGCGACAGCAGGAAGGACTACTACTGCTACGCCCAGTACGCTGCAGCCAGGACCATTATCCCTGTGACTGTGGCTCAGCTCACCGTCCAGTCAAGTAAGAGTTCACACACACACACACACACACACACACACACACACACACACACACACACACACACCCCCATATGTTCACTCGCCTACAGAAGCTGTGGCTATGTTCACACTGCAGCCAAAGAATCTAACTCTGGCCGCCTATAAACCTGCGTCTCAGTTTGATTAAGTGAACTTTGAATGCATGCGTGAACGCCAAGCGGACCGGACAGTTTGCTCCACAAGCAGGAAGTGGACTACAGCACAGGGCATGCTGGGTAAAAGCAAGCAAAACAATACAAACCTGCTAGCCTCGCTGGAGAAACGGCTCCTGGTCTTCAGCCAGAGACCAAAAACAAATCCAGTGTCAGCTTCTTCAGAAGATTTTCTGTTGTTTCCTTCAGTGGTTCTTGGTGCAGCGCCCCCTCAGGCCAGGAGGGGAACAGGCTGGTTTGACTGAGAACCACAGCAGCTGGAGGTGGAGCAGATGATGGAGTTCTGGTTCCAGTAGAACCGGGTCAACCGGACCAGCACCTTATGGATTCTTGTTTTTCTTTCCCAGGTAACGAAGTTGTTCGTGGAAGAAAACCAGATCTACTCCACCCCCATGGCTCCCACACTGCAGTGCAGGCCCTCAGGGGTCAAAGTGTCACCCTCGAATGTATCCCCAAAGGCCTGTAAGAATCCCAGAATGCTTTGCTGAAGTGTGTGTGTGCAGTATTCATAAAGTGTGACTGAAAGTTCAGCATCTGTATCAGAATGCCTGAATCACATAACTCTGTCATTAGCAAAACTAGCAAACCTGATTGCATGAGGAGGGAATTCAGTCTTTTGGTGCAAGAGTGTTGAACTTCGGGTAAAGAAACTTTCTTTATCTCACTGCCTCCAATTCTTATGTCACACTGCAGGGTAAAGCGATGGCCGTGTCCTGCAGCTCGTAGATTTCTCTCTGGTTCAGCACAGCTAGTAGAGCTGGACGCATGTTGGTGGCGAAGTTTCACCATTTGATGTGAAGGACAAGAGACACCGTAAGGTGGCAGGACTGAAGCCGTTCGGCGATTTATAAACGACCAGCAGGAGTTTAAAGTTTCTCCTCTTAGTGAATCACTGCAGAACCGGGCGGCGCAGAACCGGGCAGTGCAGAACCGGGCGGTGTCTCTATCTCCCTGGTTCTAGTCAGAACTCCAGCTGCAGCGTTCTGGACCAGCAGGGTTCTGACCGGCAGGGTTCTGGACCAGCAGGGTTCTGGACCGGCAGGGTTCTGGACCTGCAGGGTTCTGGACTGGCAGGGTTCTGGACCGGCAGGGTTCTGGACCAGCAGGGTTCTGAACCAGCAGGGTTCTGGACCGGCAGGGTTCTGGACTGTCAGACCTGCTGCAGGAATCAAAGCCTGGACGAGTTTCTCTCACCTGTTACTCAGGTGATAGAAGTCCGACTTTGGAACCGGCTTTATGTGGCTCTGAAGGTTCAGGTCAGAGGTCAGAGGTCAGTCTGATCTCTAGTTTCCAGCTGTAATAGCTGAAGCTGTGCATTGACTCTAGATCTATAATTCTAGATCGTTCCTCTTTAGGCACAAAGATGATAATTTCAGTTTTGTTTCTGTTGAAAGTTTTGGTGGATCCATTCGTCTGTTCAGTGATTGGACGGTTTGGTCACCTGGTGATTTTGTGATGTTGTGCATCGTCCCCATGCACCTGCGTCTCTGCAGGCCGACTCCCTGGGTGGAGTGGCAGAAGACGGACGGCGACCTGAAGACCACGAGTGCCTCGCTGGACGGCTTCAACCGCTGGCTTCGCTTTGACAGCATCACTGAGGACGACGACGGCGAGTACCGCTGCAGGGCGCACAACGTGCACGGCAATGCGACACACTCCTTCACCGTCACTGTGAAAGGTGACAACGAAACGAAAACCTTTCAGCAACACAAAGACAGACCAGCAGGTTCCACACGGAGTCACACAGTTCAACACTCTCTGGCTCTGCATGCCTCAGTCAGAAGGTCAAGGGTCAAAAAAGATGCCAGGACCATCAGAAGACGAAACAAATATGGTTTAAATAGAAGAGTTAAAGGAGAAACCGATCCGATATTAATATTTGTATGAAAAACATTCTGGATGGCGTATCGGTGACAACGGCCCGATCAATAAGGGTCTATCTATTTACTCTAGTTCTGTGCTTGGTTCTCTGAGCGAGTCACGCCTTCACTATTAAATTTGTTCTTCTTCTTTCTTATGTTAAACAACGTAAAACATCGGAGATAGTTATATATAGGGGCCTAGTTTCGTATTTTTTGGTGAAATATAAACATGCTTTATATGCGCTATATGCGCTAACGCTTCTTTCGCGACGCCATCTTGGATATTCCCTAAAGCAAAACACGGAGCGTTTACGTTACGTCATCATGCAGATACGTCACGCTGCAGGAGCCGATAAGTAAATAAACGACTGAGAAACGGTTCTTGTTCATTTATTTTAGAATTATTAAAGCCTTAAATGAAATTTTGCTGATTTTGAGTGTTTAATGACGGTAAAGTCTGCGTGTCTGTCCAGCGGCTCCCTACTGGGTGAAGGAGTTCCCAGACCTGAAGTACGCGCCGGGGGAAACCGTGAGGCTGGACTGCCTGGTCAAGGGGAACCCCGAACCCGCCATCACCTGGAGGATCAACGGCGAGCCGCTCACAGGTGGGACACAAGTTTTATTCCTTTAAACCGAATATTTATCATGAAAACAACCAAAAAACAAATTTATCTGATCAGAATATCGTCTCTTGTAGAGAAGAAATACTTACAAAGCCATACAGAAACATTTCCTTTGACTCAGTTAATTTCATTATCCTGTAATTTAAAGGTTGAGACGATTTGGCACCGCTCAGTCTGACTTCTGTCCCGAAGAGCAAAATAAGATCAGCCTCACCGAGACAGAAACGCTTTAGATAAACGTCCAGAGGAAGACGCTTTTCTCCACCGGAGAAAAATATGAAACTGGAGACACGAAAGGAGAAAAACAAAAAGATAAATGAAAGGACAAGAGGCTGAAAACAGTAGAAAGTTTGGGTAAATAGAGGAAAGTAACAAAGGATTAAAATTTAGAAAAAATGAAGACATTTTGATCCAAGAAGATAAATTAAAGATGGGGTGAAAATAAGTAAATCAGCAAAGAATCCGATAAAAATGATAAAATAACAGAAATGAAGAAAAGAAAGAAGCTTCAAAAATACAGAAAACTGTTTTAAAAGAAGACCAGAATAAAAAATAACTTTATAAACATTTTATTGTCCATAAAGGAAAATAGTCTGAGAGCAGAAGCAACTGAAAAACACAAACACAATGAGATGAAGACAGAAACGTAGATCAGAGGAATCCAGTTCAGACCGAATTAACGAATTAAAGCAGGAGCATCTAAAAACAAACAGATAAGTAATTCAATTAACGTACAAGATAAAAACAGCCTGAAATGCATTAAAGGTTCCTCTGCCAGTTAAATGGAGGACAGAAGAAAGGATTGCTTTTAGCAACTAATGGCTCAAAATGGTGGCAATAATTCAGTCACTAAACAGAAAATGGGAAAAAATAGGAATAAATAAGAGAAAGAAATTTGCCCCAATAAGCAATAAATCAATCACATGATCAATTAAAAAAATGCAATAATTTCCCTCTGGCTGATTGACTGTTGAATTATTTTCTACCAGAAACTGGAGGATTTCAATCTGGTGTTTAGTAAATTATTTTGAATAATTTTGTTTTCAGAATCTTCATAATTCATTTTATTTGTTGTTTCTCGTTTTATTTATTTATTTTGGATATTTAAAAAGTCTTTCAGGTCCAGCGTTAATGTTTGTTATAATTTAAAGTTTATTAATCTTTGAAATGTGTTTTTGTATTATTATTATTATTATTGTTATTATTATGCATTTACCATTATGTTGCCTTAAAATGGTCTCAAAACAACAATATTATTGTTTATCGCGATAACGTCTGGGACAGTTTCTGTGCTTCACAGAGCCCTGATTACAGATAATAATCGCGACGCAGCAGCATGAGTCGCCTTCTCATTGCGCCTGTTTTTCTTTTTGCCGCCATCTTTCTTTTCGGCGTAAATCCGTGGGCAGCGGTGGACCCGGATCCTCGCCGCATCGTGACCGGCAGCGCGCTGATCCTGAGGGACGTGGTCGTTTCTGACACGGCCATCTATCAGTGTGAAGCCACCAACGTTCACGGCTCCATCCTGCAGAACATCAACCTGTTTGTCGTCGGTGGGGAAGCGTCACACTCTGCTGTGTATGAAATCACTGTCGTGCTCCAGAATGTGTGGATGAGTCTGGTTCTGTCCCGCAGAGCTCCCGCCTCAGATCCTGTCTTCTGATGGGATTGTGTACAAAGTGTTTGAAGGTGAACAAGTCAACATGGACTGTGAGTCGTTTGGTGCTCCCCGACCTCAGATTACATGGTGAGAAACACAGACAATTTAATCTAGAACAAAAACACTCAAATCAAGTTCTGTACACTAAAGTGATTCTACACACTGACAACATACTAAAAAACAAATAAAATGAAACAACTTTGATGCCTTTTGCAGCATAAACCCATATGAAAAGAAAAATACCTCAATACATTTTGTCAGATTAGTTTCTGGGATTCATATTTGTGGGTATTAGTTGATGACCCCCAGATGTAATATAAACATATACTATTTAAGTCAGAGTTATTTGATACTTTAGCGTAGAGGGAAATTCAAAGTGATAAAAAAACAGAAATAATGACTAAATAAACATTACAGTGCAAGAAAAGTTGTAATCCAGACAAGAATTCATCTACTTTCTACAGCTATAACTTTATTTAGTCATGCTAATGCTAAATGCTACAGTTATAACTTTAGTCATGCTAATGCTAAAGGCTACAGTTATAACTTTAGTCATGCTAATGCTAAATGCTACAGTTATAACTTTAGTCATGCTAATGCTAAACGCTACAGTTATAACTTTAGTCATGCTAATGCTAAATCCTACAGTTATAACTTTAGTCATGCTAATGCTAAATGCTACAGTTATAACTGTAGTTATGCTAATGCTAAAGCTACAGTTATAACTTTAGTCATGCTAATGCTAAACGCTACAATTATAACTTTAGTCATGCTAATGCTAAACGCTACAGTTATAACTGTAGTTATGCTAATGCTAAACGCTATAGTTATAACTTTAGTCATGCTAATGCTAATCGCTACAGTTATAACTTTAGTCATGCTAATGCTAAACGCTACAGTTATAACTTTAGTCATGCTAATGCTAATCGCTATAGTTATAACTTTAGTTATGCTAATGCTAAACGCTACAGTTATAACTTTAGTCATGCTAATGCTAAAGCAGCGTTCTTTATCATAATGAACAGACTGATTCTCCGTGTTTAGGCTGCGTGAGGACGCCGTTTCTCTGCTGTTGGATAATCGTGTTTCCTTATTCACCAATGGGACGATTGAACTGGTCAACGTCACCCATGAGGACAGCGGCGCCTTCAAGTGCTCTGTTGACAACACCAACATCTCCATCACCGCTAACCTGGAAGTCTTCAGTGAGGGAGTTTTCAGCTTTCTTCTCCTTTTAATTGCTGTTTATGTCATATTTATTTACTTTTATGCTCTTGTGAATGTAAAACAATCCTCTTTTGATTAAAGGTGATTTGATAGATGTCCAAAATAAAACATGGTTCCTCTCTCTTCCAGATCGAACTGTGATTCTTAAAGGTCCGCGGGACGTTCGCGTCCACCGGGGACAAACTGCTTACCTGGACTGTCACTTCTACAAAGATCCTCGGCTGCGTGCCGACGTCCTGTGGAAAAAAGACGAACAGCACCTGAACGTCTCAAAGCCTCACAAGTAAACGCCCACAAACCCGAACAATGGCAAACATGCATGGAAACATGCTGGAAACATGGAAACATGCATGGAAACAGGAAACATGCATGGAAACATGGAAACATGCTGGAAACACATGGAAACATGCGTAGAAACATGGAAACATGCGTGGAAACATGGAAACATGCGTGGAAACAAACTGGTTCTGCTGAGGGGAACACCATCCAGAATCTGGATTATTCCACCTCCATTTCATCCAGTCATATTTATCAGGCTTTGGTTGTTTGTAAGGCTGATCAATATGACTGAAAACGTATCAGGGCTTCGTATCAGTCGATATTGATAATTATTGACTGAAATGCTGACAGACTGGTGGAATATTTTTTCCCCTGAACTGTGAAGTGTTGACGGTTAGTAGCAAATTGCGGCGTTGCTTTTTCTTTCATGTATCACGGATGCACTTAATATTTATCTCTGTAAGTTGATAATTTGACAGCTAAAACCGATGCTAGTCATTGTTAGCTTGGGGAAGGGTCTTTTGTTGCAACATGTCTCTATATTTAATATTCTGTCAGACGTATTATCTGTTGAAATTGATCATGTCTGTTGCAACGTATATTGTTATTGATTTATTGTCCAGTTGTTTGATATTTGCGTCACGTTTTTTCTCTAGATCCAGGTACAGCGTCCAAAGGAACTACACGTTACAAGTGAAAAAAGTCCAGCAAGACGACACAGGAAGGTTTTCCTGTGAGATCAGAACTGACCCGGTGGGCCAGGTGACGGCCACCGGCTCCATCACTGTGTTGGGTATGGAAGTGGCTTTATTTTAGTTTATTGGTTTAACCAACGTTGGTTGAATATCCAGGATGTTGTTGTCTAGTTGTCTCCTTAGCAACTCGGCAGTGAACTCGGCTAAAAGCTAAAATAAGCTGCTAACAGCTCAGAGTTAAGATCAGATTCCTGGTGAAGATGAGATGCATCTAACCGCAGCCACTTTCTGGGCCGCAGCTCCACCGGACCCCCCCGGCTCTGTGTCGCTGTCCCCCATTGAGAACCACAGCGCCACCCTCAGCTGGACCCCAGGATCTTCACACAACAGCCCCATAACAGGTAGAGAGGCAGAACAAAAACTCAGACGCTTCTGTTCGGTTTGGATTTATAAAAAAAGTCACCTGAGCTTCATTATTATCGTCCGCATGAACGAGTTCAAACCGGAAACTCAAAACACAGTTTGGCTTTTTCTTTGTCTTCCTTCCTGCATTCAGCATTGAGTTAGAATGCAACAGCGCCTCCTGTGGTCACAGAATGTGGTGCAACACGGCGTAATTTACTTATGGTTAATATTGTCAGATTAATCGTGCGTTGAGGCGTTATTGCTTACGGCCAGAGTTTCTGCCTCTAGAGTTCATCATTGAAGCCGAGGAGAAGCCGCAGACGGACAGCGGCGCCGTGGCGTGGAGGAAATGGACGACGGTTCCTGGAGACTTCAGCCACTTCCAGCTCAACCTGCAGCCTTTCTGCCGCTACCGCTTCAGGGTCGCCGCCGTGAACGAACTGGGCCAAAGCAAAGCCAGCGAGCCCACCGAGCCGCGCAGCACTCCGCCTGCAGGTGTTTTTACTGCACTGTTCACTTCTAACTGAGCAACTTTACTCTGGAGTTTCAACACTCAGTAACATTTCTGGATTTTCTTCCCACTGGATGGAAAATCAAACACGTTTTAGCCAAAAATTGCAGTTTTTCTTAAGGCTTCATGAATTATTGTAATTTTGGTCATTGAAACACCAAAATTTCCACTTAACTGTATATTTTGGTCCATCTGATGATGCAATTTGTAGATATAGAATTATTGATCAGCTGAGTAGATTTTTTACATGTCAAAGTATTTCTAGTATTACTTCTGGAAACAAGTAGAAATAAAAATCCTCATTTTTTTCTCCGCTCCACTTTCCCACAGCGCCACGTTCGAACCCCACGAATGTTCGCACCAACTCCACAGAGCCGGGCGTTCTGCTCATCACCTGGGACGTGAGTGGCTCAGCGCTTCGCTTCCAAACAGGAAACGCTTCCAAACAGGAAACGCTTCCAAACAGGAAACGCTTCCAAACTTTAACCCAATCTGTTGCTTTGCCTCCGCAGGAGATGGAAAAACGTCTCCACAACGGCCAGGACTTCCAGTACCAGGTGTACTGGCGCGAGGCCAACAATAAAAACGCAGACTGGAACCGGGCCTTGGTCAAGTCTCCGCCGTTCATGGTGAACGAGACGGGAACCTTCACGCCGTTTGAGATCAAAGTCCAGGCTGTCAACGCCATCGAGTCGGGACCGACTCCCGAGGCAAAGACTGGGCACTCCGGGGAGGACAGTACGTCTCCTCATTATTTATTCATCACAGCCAGGAAGTTCAACTTTCTCACTCCAGACTGACTGACAGTTATGATAATGCATTTGGGACGTGTAAAATTCTCATTTCTGACTTCAGTTTGAGATTATTCTTTAAATTTTGTAGAAAAATAAATATTCTGATGTATTTTTAACTTTTACATATAAATCTATAACTGTGTGACAGTTTAGTTTATTTATACAGCATCAGTTAATAACAAACAGGTACCAGCTGTGAGTTTGCTACTGCCCCCTAGTGGTGGCACAGATGCATTACAACCACAAACTGAAAGTATTACGCAAAAGATGTTAAATCCTTTGTAAATGTGATTTTCAATTTACAAAACAAAAAGTTTCCAGATTGTCATGATGAGGTGTTTATGTAGAATCATGAGGAAAAATATTAATTTAATACGGTTTAGAATCAGGCTTTAAAATAGCAGAATGTGTGAATATTGTATGTCATTAAATTCCTGAATAAATACAGTGAAATTTGTGGTTTTAAACAGAAAAAACGTCCAATTTAAAGCAGTAGGAGCATTTTGGTAACTCTTCAAACTCAGTTATTTATGGTGATATTAAACTATTTAAGAGATGAAAGGACCAGGTTCAACTAGTGCAAGATTAAATCATTTATTTATTATGTTTTTTTTGGCTCCCTGTCAGGATTATTGATGTCCATCACTTCAAATCGAAACCTTTCCCTCACATCAGACTGTCAAAATAAAAGCCTCTGTCTCCTTGCAGAGCCGGAGGAGCCGCCCAGCGGCATCGCCTTCACCGTGGTGAACAGCACCGTCAGAGTGACGTGGAACGAAGCGCAGAACGTCCGCGGCCACCTGCTGGGCTACAGGGTACGCTTCCTTACAACGTCCTGGAATATCCTGGAATATCCTGGAATATCCTGGAAAACATTTCCCACCAGAGGGACAGCTGCTTCCTTGCAAAAACACAGAAACCTACCAAACATTTTGCAAAAATGCAAATATCTCAGAACAAGAAACAAGACAAAACTAATTTATTAGTAATTTACTAAAAGATTCCTTAGTTTTAAAAGTCCTGCTATTGATAATTTGATGCTGATGAGTCAGAACATTAAAAATCACAATGAAGTTTTATTGAACAACTTATACCAAAGTATAACTTCTTAAGATGCTCAACAAACTCATTTGATTTGATTTTTTATTTGTACATAATATAACAAATTTTTATGTTACAGTTTTCATAAAATTATGACTTTATTCTTGCAATACTACAAAGTTATTCTCATAATGTTACAAGAATACATTTTGTAGTTAAAAGTGAAGTCTTCGCCTGGCTCTGATACTTTGTCATGGAGTTGCTCTGACTTCAAAGTCCAATTAAATTGAAGCTGTGAAACATGTTTGTCAAACAAAATGGCCGCCCGCGGCGCGCTGACATCACTGATGGATGGAAAGCCCAGGAGTGTGTTGGTGGAAGTTAAATGTAAGTTGCTCTGCAG
Organism: Poeciliopsis gracilis; assembly: GCA_911649635.1. Taxonomy (NCBI): domain Eukaryota; kingdom Metazoa; phylum Chordata; class Actinopteri; order Cyprinodontiformes; family Poeciliidae; genus Poeciliopsis; species Poeciliopsis gracilis. The sequence continues at coordinate 2,174,936 of CAJVRI010001526.1, read as the reverse complement.
TGGAAACCAGAGGAAAACATTTGGTGAGATTCTGCAGAGTGGGAGGTAACTGATGGCTGCTTCTGGACTGGTTTCCCAGGACATTTGAACCAGTAAACCCAGTTGGTTTAGATTGTAGAATCCAGTGTTGGACCCCAGTAAGGCAGTCATCATCTTTCTTCTTCTTCAGCTGTACATCAGGAGGCTGGGTTCCTCCAGTGGACGGAACAGGAGGTCCCTGGGAAAACACCACCACACGGCGGAGAGACACCGACTGGAGCAACACAAACTGGCAAACAGGAACCACTGGGTGGTGGAGGTCCCCGCTCCCAAGACGGCTGCCGAAGTCACTGGTCTGCATCTGTTCTCCCAGTACGAACTGGAGCTCACCGCCTTCAACAGCAAAGGGGAGAGCCCTCGCTCCTCACCGACGCGCTTCAGCACGCCAGAGGGAGGTGAGGCGACGTTTAGAGGATAAATCCATTTGGTCTGCAGCTCTGAGACAAACCCTGCAGTTCTAAAGGGGAACTACGATGGAAAATTCTCCTTTTTTATTCCTCCATTTGGGTTCCTGCTGTTTCTAGAAACAGCCTCAACTCAATGGTTCAACAGCACTTAGAAAAACACTCAGCCATTTTTTGGCAGTAAGTTCATGTTTTTGGTTTCAAAAAGCTTCAGACGTCACAAGTCAGCAGGCACCTGAGGTTACCTAGCAACCACAGAAAAGCCCAGCCCGTTACCTAGCAACCACAGAAAAGCCCAGCACGTTACCTAGCAACCCCGGTGGAGGTCCAGTTCCACTGCCAGATCATGTCAGTGTGCACTAAAAATTACAACAAAAATACTTTTTTTCAGTGTGGCTGACTTTCCATCCAGAAACCACTTGGTGCATCCTTGTTGGTTGAGCACGACGCTCCACTTCTGCTTTTCCAAGACAATAGTGTCAACGTTGTGATGGGGGCGTGGCCAGCAGCAGCTTATTTGGATTTAAAACAGATTGAAATAAGCAGATTAAAATCTCCTCAAGTGAAAAATGTAATGAATAAGAAATCATAACAGGTCATCTTTAAGTTATAGAAACAACACAGAGGAGTTTGGGCTCCTCGCTCGGTTTTCCTGGCTGACCAGCGATTTTTCTGCTGTCCTTCTTGGTGTGTTTGTCTTCGCAGCTCCTGGTCCTCCTGCATCTCTGAGGTTTGAAAGCCCAACGGAAACCTCACTGATTCTCCACTGGACTCCTCCGCATGAAGTTAACGGAGAACTTCAGGGCTACGAGGTCCAATATCAGCAAGGTAACATCTGAGTTTGCAAACAGGGACTTTATTCAGGATGAATTTGTCTGACGTTGTGCCTGGTTTGCTTCATGTCAGAGGGAGGCAGCCAGATGGAGATCCAGATGATCAATGTTTTCAACGTAAACCAGGTGGAACTGAAGAACCTGGACCCCAGCAGCTACTACCTGTTTAAGGTCATCGCACGCACCGCGGCAGGGCAGGGTCCGCCCATCACACGGAGGGGCGCCACGCTGCTGGAAGGAGGTAAACGCACCGAACCCCCATCTTTCTTCTCTTCACAGGATGAATGAACTTTGGCTCTGTAACATTACAAAAGTGAAACGGTTCTATTGCACTTTTGTAGAATCGCATATGTAAACGTCTCTCTGCTTCCTGTAGCTCCTCCCACAAACATCACCATGGTTTCCAGTGTCACGTCGTTCAACCTGAGCTGGGTGCCTGAAGACCGCCACCGGAACCACGGCTTCCACATCCAGTACCTCCGGAAGAGCGGTGAGCAGCAGGACACGTCCAAATACTCCTCCAGTCCGATTTTAAACCCGTGGAAACAAGATGTAACGCATGGGACAAGCAGGGAGAAGGACGCACTCCTCCAAATTGCACCCAGTTTCAGCCCTGCTGGTTGCTAGGAGACCAGCATCCTGCTCCCAACAAGCTCAACACGTATTTGCAGACATGCTGGTGCTTAAATAACATTTCCGCAGGTTTTCTGCTCTGATATGTTGGATTTTTCAATGTTTAATAAACATGAACATTTTATTTCTACAATATATTTTTATTCTATTCTGCAGACTTCAGATCACTCAACAGACAAAAATACATCAGTAACTGCAGTTTTAGTAACCATATAACCGCAAATTGGAATTACAAAAATAACTTTTTAATGTAAAAAAATTTTGATTAAGAGTTTTTTGCGCTAGTCTCAGTTGGTTTGTTTGGTCATATAAACATTGGTTTACTTTGCGAAACTGCAATGGAAACACTTCTTTCATGTCACAAGAGTCAAATGATCAACAACCGGCTGTTACTCCTGGAGGAAACGACAAAGAAGACGACAGACAGGAAGTAGTTTTTTGAGGACTTATCGTGTAAATAAATTGATTCACAAGGGATTTTAATTACGTTTCTTATTTAATGGAAACATTTCTATTGCAAAATTATATACATATAATATACATATAATATTATATATTATAATATATAATATTGGCATTAGCAACAGAAACTTAGCAGCAAACTTGTGTTGTTTCTCTTTGTGTGCAGCCGGCGGTCAGTGGGAGGAGTCAGAGCTGATCAACTCCACGCAGGGTTTCTATTCGCTGACGGGCCTCCAGCCAGGAACCGAGTACAGCCTGAGGATCCTGCACGACAACAACACGCACTGGCAGGAAATGCTGCGGACCGTCGGACCAGGTGCGTCGCACAAACGCAAACTGCCTGGACTGAATGTTGTCTACGTTCATAAAGACGTTATAAAGGTGATACGTTTCTGCCTCAGTGCCGTCGGAAATGCCGGGCCGGTTTGCCACCCAGGGCTGGCTGATTGGACTCGTCAGCGCCATCGTGCTCCTCATCCTCATCCTCCTCATCCTCTGCCTCATCAAGCGCAGCAGGGGGGGGAAATATGCAGGTACGCCCAAACCGACGATCTGACGGAAAACACGACGGAAACACAATGATGTAGAAGAACGATTTTCTCCTCACAGTGAAGGACAAAGAGAAAAAGGAGATCGACTTCGACCTGCAGAACAAGGATGAAACCTTCGGCGAGTACAGGTGAGTCACCGCCGATCAGAACCAATCGGAACCAACAGTCACCGCCGATCAGAACCAACAGTCACCGCCGATCGAACCAATCAGAACCAATGGTCACCGCCGATCGGAACCAATCAGAACCAACAGTCACCGCCGATCAGAACCAATCGGAACCAACAGTCACCGCCGATCAGAACCAAAGTCACCGCCGATCAGAACCAATTAGTACCAATGGTCACTCCAGAAATGCAGATTCTTTCAAACCTTTTTGGTAATTAATTGTGTCATTACAAATATGTAACATTTAATAAGCTCTAAATTTATCAACCGATTAATTTAGAGCTTATTTACGTCAAACTAAGTGAGTTAAGAAGTTTGATGTCTTATATTTCACCATCAGTCAACAGCAGGAAGAGATGAATCGGTTATTTGTGTAACGGCTATAAAAATGATATAGAAATCATTTTTCTACATGTAAAAACATTTAGCTTATTTTATTCAGTGTCATTTTAGATGTATGTGTTTTATCCTGCTAGCTTGGTGCTTTGGAGGCGCTAAGCAGCTGCAGTTTGACTTGCATATGCCTTGGGCCGGCTCTGGGAACAAAGAGGAACCACTGAATGTTGCGTTTTGTTTTCGCTCTCATGTCTTTCTTTCCTCCTCTCCTGCTTTTCCTGCAGATCTCTGGAGAGGTGAGGGAGTCGGCCTTCCTGTTGTCATGTGCTTCTTCGTTCTCACTGGCATTAAAATGAAACCTTTCTGTTCTTAAATCTGATAAATGTTTGAACAGATTATTTCAGATGGTTAAAGTTGATGCTTGCTTATCATGTCCGCCTCATTTTCAACATGTTTCACTGCTTTCTGGGAATCGGATGGTTTTCTCTCCCAAACCAGTTTATAAAACCAGTAAAAAAATCAGATAAATAGTGCTGAGTCATGCTCTCACCTTTCCTGCAACCTCACCTGGATGCTTCCCGCTCGGCATCAAACTCCTTCCTGAAGCCGTTTCTATTTTTGTTGCAATTGTCTGGTTTCACTTTTAAAGGCTGAGAAATGTTTCGCTGTTGGAGGAAATTAAACTTGTTCTCTGAAAGAGCAAAGCATTTAGCAGCCACACAAATTTCTGTGGGTTTAGTTTTTCATGTTTCTACGAGGAAATGAGAAGAAATTTAGAAACGTCTCAGAGACGAGTCGTTTATAGGAGAAAAATATTTAAGTCATATTTTCACCACATCATTCAGTCATTAAAATAAACATTTAGATCCAGACTAAGCTAATTATTTAGCTTTGTAACTATGTAAATATTAGATTAAGAATCTAATTAGCTAAATATTTCTAATGAATATTTGCTTCATTAGCAAGCTATATATTTAGTTCTAATATCTCCAACCTCAGTAACTGATTTCAAACTAAATGTTTAGTTTGAAGCTACGTATTTATTTTGCAAACTAAACACCGAGTTTAACAAACTAAATAGTTGGAAATAAAAATGGTTTGAAACTGTGACACTTATAATATGAATTATTAGTGAATGACAAATATTAATGACATGGTGAAAATATGACTAAAATCCTTTTTCTGACTGGCTAAATGTCACAAGACGTTATTGCTGTAAATGTTTGTGTAGCTTCACAATCTGCATCCCTCCTTCCTGTTGGTTCATCATCAGAGAAATTAGATTTCTATAACTAAGCCGGCGGTTCTGACCCAGTCGGTTCCTCTGGTCCCACAGAACATTTGTGTTGCTGCAGAATCATTTGTCTCAGACTGGAAACGACTTTCTGAGCCGCTGCAGCCTTTAGAATCTTATTTCTGTTTTTGTTCAGGCTTTTTCTGGCTTTTTGTTTAAATCCGTCACTTTTTGTTCTCCATCCCTTTGTGTTCCTCAGATTACAGCAGATTATTACAATCTGTTTAACATATATTCACACCCTCTGACCTTTCTGACATTTTGATGCATCAAAGCCACAAACTTACTGTGTTTTCAACATAAAGTGGAGCCAAAATATTTTACAAGTGAAAATCTGAAATGTGTGACACGCAGTTGGATAAAAACGGACATTTTATTTATATCGCACATCTTCAGCAACAAACCCCCTTCACTCTGAAACCCTCAATAAAATCCAGTCCAGTGAACTAACCTTATGACCTCTACAGTCACAAGGTTTAGAGGTCATAAGGTCTGGTGGTCTTTAGCCAAAGTCCACCAGACATTTCTGCTGCAGGGCTAAATACATGTGCACACCACACTTTTCAGATTTACATTTGTAAAAAAACAAAAACATTAAAATAATTCATTAATTTCCTTTGCTTTAGCTGTTTCCATTACTTTCTGTCCCACAGAACTGCAAATAAAGCAGAACTAAAAGTTTGTGGTCGTGACAAAATGTGAAAAAGTTGAAATGTGTTTCTGACTCCGCCGTCACCAACCGCTGTTCCCGCTCTGCTTCCCTGCAGCGACGGCGACGAGAAGCGCTCGGACAGCCAGCGGTCCCTGTGCGACGACAGCAAGCTGGGGAGCGACGACTCGCTGGCCGAGTACGGCGACAGCGTGGACATCCAGTTCAACGAGGACGGCTCCTTCATCGGCCAGTACAGCAGCCGCTCCGCCGCCGCGCCGCACGGCAGCTCCGGCCCGGCCTCCCCGCTCAACCCGGCGCCGCCGCCGCTGCCCTTCGCTCCCTCCATGTCCGGCATCCTGAACCGGCCCAACTAGATCCACAACCAGAACCGCCCACACGTGCATGCCTGCAGCAGAGACGGACCCGAGTCCACTTCCTGATTCCGACATCCACAGGAAGTTTTACTCCCCATGTTTACAGCTTTAGATGCAAAACTGCTAACTGCAAGAAGATGAACAAATTTGGCTCCTTTAGAGAAACAAATATAATAATAATATTTATGAAATTAATTCCACTGCAGTAAGTTACTCTTTACTGTTCAACTCTGCAAAAACACAAAATAATACCAGGAGTTTATCGTCCAGTTTGTAGTGCAGGCAGATTAAAACACCAAATTAAGATAAAACTCATTTTAAATCATCTTATCAGCAAGTTCAGAAACTTCCTTAATATTGATGAAAAAGTTCTAATTCCAGGTAAATTGAACTAATATTATTTCATATAAAGGAATTATTTAAAGCTTCAAATCAAGTTACTTGTATTAAAGCGTATTAATCTATTTGCACTGCAGCTGGACTATTACCTTTTATTTTGTGTTTTTGCAGTGAATCTTCACTGCCGTATTTCTAACCGTTGCTGTAAAGCTTGGAGTTAGCAGCTTTGTACTGTTGAGCTCAGCATCATATTATTATCGCTCTGTCAGAATATAACAGCTTCACATTTCTCCTTAAAAAGCAAAAACTGGTGCAGCTGGACAAATATGACGCATTTAGCCGAATTTCCCATCAATATTTCAGCCTCATTCCGTTTTTTCATCCATTTTTACTGAAACGTCGTCACTTTTTTTATAGAAACATTTAAATTGTTCATGGGCGAACCGGGAACGATGCAGACTTTGGTTCTGACAGGATAAATCGGTACTAACCTGCTTCTCTGTGCAGCTTCAGCGCGCGACTAAACCCTGTAATCAGAATGAGGTATAAATCCCACAATATAATGTTTAATTTCACACATTTTCAGCGTGCCTCAGTTTTTAAAGGGAAAAGTTCAGCCGCACTGTAATAAAGGTAGTTAGTCCCTTTGGCCACCAGATGGCGCCAGTTTTAACTGACTGCAGTGATTTTTAGTTGCAAAAAGCTCCCAGCTTCCTGTGGAGAGGCGGGAAAATTATGCAGGCAGAAAGAGAAAATCACGTTTTCCTTCTCTGAATGTAAATAAAACCTTAAGATTGTCTCTTTTGTTACTTTATACAGCTTGTTTTATAAAATAACCAAATTGTTTTTATTATCTATTGACGTGTTTGATTTTGAGCGTTTGTAACGTCCAGACCTCCCACCCACTGTCTGCTGCTGACCTTTCCCCTCGTGTCACTTCGTAGCTCCAGATCCTGTAGAGAAGAAAATTAGGAAATTCAACCCTCTTCCTGTTTCCTGTAGAGCTTAGAGACGCAGCAGAAATACAGATTATTAAACGTGACGTTCAAACGGTGCCGGGCGCAGAAAAATGGAGTCAATGTCTGCCAAAAACACTTTCAGATTGAGCTCAAAAAAGTCTACAAAAAAATTCAAAATTTGAGAAAAAAAACAAGGAAATTTTTTTACTTAAGAAGTCAAAAATGAATGTCAAACTTTGAAATTAATCTCAGAAATTTTTGAGAAAAACTGAAATTTCTGAGATCGAAAAGTCAAAAACTTGATAGAAAAAACAAATTTTGCGATTAATCTTAGAAAAATTCTAGAAAAAAAAACAAGTAAATTTCTGAGTTTCAAAAGTTCAAAATTTTGCCATTTGAAACTCAGAATAAAAATTCCTAGGAAATGTCTGAGATTAATCTCAAATTTTTTCCTACTAAGTTTTTAACTTTTGGAGTTCACAAATTTCCTTGTTTTTTCTGAAATTTTTAGGGGAAATTTCTGAGTTTCATAAGTTGTAAATTTTAGTTTGTTTTCATAGAAACTTTCTGGGATTTTTGGACGGAAATTTTCTCCTTTCTTCTCGTTTCTCCGACGGCGCCGTCGTTGGACCCGGAGCAGAGACTTTTAACGGACTTCCCTGAGGTTTGCAGATGTTCTGTGATGAAGCAGCTCAGATGTTCTGGTTCTCCTGGTTCCGTCCAGAACCAGCCGGAACCGGGAGCCCTCGGCGGGGCTCGGACCGTTCCGGGCCGTACTGGACCGGGCGGAGAGGAGAACTGGCTGCAGTACTGAGATGTGCTACTAACTCGCTTGTTGCATTGTGCGCTGTATGTAAGCTGGCGAACTAACCTCAGACTGTCAACGAATAATAAACATGGCAACGCATTTACTGAACAACGGCTCTGGGTTCTGTTTGACAGGCTGCGGCGAACCACAGCGCCGCCCTACAGACGGAAAACAGGACGACATTTATGGCAAAACAGCCTAGAAAAAATAATTGAAGATTTTCAACTTTACAGCTCAGAAATTTCCTTTTTGCTTGTTTCTGATCTAAAAGTTTTTGATTATTTTTCTGTAAATTTATGACTTTTCACATTCAGAAACTTTCAAGTTTTTGCAGAAAATTTTTGATTTCAAGAACTGAGACATTTCTGAGATTTTTCAAGAATATTTCTGCATTTAATCTAAAAAGTTCTGAGTTATTTCTCCTGTACATTTACTTATGACTTATATTCAGAAAACAAAGACAATTTCTGAGATTAATCTCAAAATTTGTGTTTTTTCTCACAATTGTTTGCATACAAATAAATCTTTACAGGATTTTAAAGCTTTCAAGACTAATCTTGAAAAGTTCAGGGTTTTGTTGTTTTTTTTTATGTTTTTGTTTTTTGAGCTCAGAAATTTTTCAATATTTTAATTTCAGAATGTGTGATTTTTAATTTTTTTCCTTAATATTTTTGATTTTTGGAAGTGAAATTTCCAAGCTCTTTTACACAAATCAGAAATCTTTGATTTTTCTAGAAAATTTCTAATGTTAATCTCAAAATTTCAGGGGTTTTTTTTCAAAAAAATTGTATTAAAAAAAAACAAACTAAAACATCAATGTCTTTTTTTTCATCACTTTTTTTATTTATTTTTTTGCTAAATTTTGACTTGAAGCTCAAAGATTTCCTGGTTCCTTGAAAATATCTGATTAATCTAAAAGATCAGATTATTTTCCTTTCATACTCAGAAATCTGATTTTTCTAGAAAATTTTGACTTTTTTCTCCTTCCTTTTCTTCTCTTTTCTTTTCCTTCCTTCTCTTTTCTTTTCTTCTCTTTTCTTGCTGAAACTCAGACATTTCTAAGTGTTTTCCAGAAACTGCAGGCAGGAAGTTGTTGTTATTTCTTGCAGCGGGTCGTGACGTAAACATGACGCGGTTCCTGTGGAGGAGGAGAATCTGGAGGCTTCAGACCTGCAGCAGCAGGATGAGGACGCGCCGTGGAGGCTCCGTGGGCGCTCCGTGGAGTGGGCGGGCCCACGGCCAGCGTTCACGCTCGGTGCTCACATGGTGTCAGAACTGACGGCGCAGGACGGAACCGAGACCCGGGAAGATGCTCCGCTTCCAGCGTCCGCACGGTAACCCGCACCGACCCGCTGCGTCATGCATGCATGCATTCATTCAGTTTCATTCATTCATTCATTCATTCATTCATTCATTCATTCATTCATTCTTCATTGAGAGGTGAAATCCTCCGCGCGCGACCTTGTGTCTGATCAAAGATTCTCTATTGAGCTGAAGATGCTCGGCTCTTTGTTATTTTGGAGTCTCGAGCTCGTGCGTGGCGGCCAGGCGCGTGCGCGTGGAGAAGGAAGAGTCATTGTATAAACCAGGCGCCCCGCTGCGCCCCCCACATGGAGGAACAACAACAAGCTGCTTTGTAAAATCTTCATGTCCACTTAACATATTTAGAGCACAAACTGAATATTTAGCTAATATGCAAATTCACTCTGAATAATATTTAAGCTGGGTAAATATTAGCAAACTAAATAGCTCTGAACTCTACATTTAGTTAACTATTTGTCTTGCTAAGTACATTTTTATTTTGAAGCCAAATAATTAGTTTGAAGCTGACATGAAGCTCAGAGCTATTTAACTTGAAGATAAACTAAATATTTACCTGGATGACCAACATTGTGAGAAATTAATTCCCAGTTTTTTTCTTTTATTAAAAAACCCAAATTATTGCTGGTCATTTTTAACTGTCATGTCGCCACATAGTTTTCTTGGCACCTTTTCATTTTTCGGCATTTCAGGAGTTCCGTACGCAGAAGCTGGTTGGTTCCATTTGCCAGGGAAGATTTAGTCTGAGCTTCATCAAAACAAGATCAGTTCTGCCTCCAAACTGGACACATTGATTTAAAAAGTTTCTTTATCGTAGCGATTAGCCTGGACTCTGACAGCAGCAGTTAGCAAATCCCATTGATTTAACTCTTGGTTCCTGCATTGATGCTTCATGTCTGAATCATTTTCTCTCTCAGAGGGTCTGAAGGATTATAATTATTATTATTTCCCACTGAAATGTTGAGGAAAAGAGACAAAAACTGCGACTGTCAGAAACAGTTTTTCTTCTGCTCATCCGAGTTGCTGGATTAGTTTCTGATCCCAGTAAAAATATTATATTTTTTGTACCGTTTTGGCTGAATTCATACACTGAGTGCGTTATTCTTCCAGCAAACGGCCTTTTTTCTGTCAGTGTTGAATCGATAACTGGATTAGTTGGTGATTATTTCAGTAATCGATTAATCAGGATTGATCGATTCAGCTTCCTGCTGTCGGCCATCAGGATCCCACAGAACGTCCACTTCCTGTACTCCAGGTCAAAGTGTAGCGTTGTGCTGACTGGACGTTATTCTGCAACAAACAGATGAACCGACCAATCACAGCGAAGCAAACAGGTAGCTCCGCCCACATTGTGAGAAAGTTCAAACTGCATGTTTAACTGGGAAGCTCCCTGCTGTTACACACACACCGACTCTGAGACGACGCCAAGACGCACACACACACACACACACGCACACACACACATACACACACACACAGCGGAGTCATGTCCCAGAACCAGGCGACGCTCACCAGAACCCCCCTGGAGAAAACCTGGGTTCCCTGGATGGGAAGCAGACTGAGCAAACGCAGAGGCTGTGAGTAGACAGAACCAGCGGTTCTGGTTCTGACCCGCTGTGGGTTTCTGGACCTCTCTTTTTGAGGAGTGTGAGACTTTAAGCTGCCTGAGTTTGGATGTTTCTCATTTTGGAAACATGGAGAAGTCCTGAAGGCCGTTCACCCCAAGGGGTCACAGGGTCATCGTGTTCTGATCCGATATTAAAGCTGCAGTTTGAAGTTTGTAGCAAAACAAAAAGTTTTTACATGTTTATTCAGGCAATCACCATGTGACAATAGCTGAACATGATGGATAATCCATGAAAAGATGAATCTACATCTGAAAAGCTTCAGAAACAACCAATCAGAGCCGGGAGGCGGGGCTTAGCGCTGCCAGTCATCCTCACGTACTCGCTGCTAAATGTGCTAGTGGTGGAGAACAACTGACCGATACAAGAAAACCAATTATCACTCTTCAGAAGTGGCTATGCTAATTAGCCTTAGCATTCAGAATAGGCCATGTAAGCTAGCCAAGCATTCACAGCAAGCCATGCTAGCTAGCCTTGCATTCACAGTAGGCAATGCTAGCTAGCCTAGCATTCACAGCAGACCATGCTAACTGATTTAGTTGATAAAATTAGTTGATTATTTCAGCCATACTGTGAGATCTTGATGAAATGTTCGTCTTTTGTTATGATTAGTAACCATGACGACAGACCATCTCTTCCATCCTGCGAAATCGTTGGCAGCTGGATGACCTTCAACCCCTGAACTCTTAGTTTAATTTCCGTTTGGGATCAATAAAGTTTCTTCTTCTTGTGTTTCAGCTTCGGTTCCCCAGTTCACCAATTCTCCTACCGTCATCGTGATGGTCGGCCTGCCGGCTCGCGGCAAAACCTACATCTCCAAGAAGCTCACCAGGTACCTGAACTGGATCGGGGTGTCGACCAAAGGTACCGTCGTCCTGCTGCCAGGGTCCAACTGGGTTTTACTGCCTTCAGCTGCAGCGTTTCTGACGCTGCAGCTGAAGGCAGTAGGATGACCTGATGACCCGATGACCCGATGATCCGATGACAGGTCATCGGGTCATCGGGTCATCGGGTCGGATTATTGCTGCCAGATCGAGAACGTTTTCAAGTTTTTGGAAATTTTCTGAATTTCAAAAGTTGAAAATGTTTCAGGAAACTTTCTGAAATTCATCAAAAATGTTTGAGTCTTTTCTTGTAAAGTTTTGAAATTCAGAATTGTTTTGTTGGAAATTTCATCCTTTGTCCTGAATTTTTTTTTCCATTTTTAATCTGAAAATTTGAGGTTTTTCTTGGAAATTTTTAGATTTTTTTTTATCAGATATTTAAGATTTTTCTAGAAAATTTCTGAAATTAACCTTAAAACGTTTTGAGTTTTTCACATAAATCTTCAACTTACGAAACTTAGAAAAGTTTTGATATTAGTAAAAAAAAAATGTAAGTTTTTTTTCTTGTGCATTTTTTATGTTTTTCTTTATTGAATAATTTGGTAGCATAAATGGTTTTTTACAATTGTACTTCTTTGTTTTCAGTTCAAGTGCAATTAATTAATTAAAGATTCAGAGATGATTGTTAAATATTAAAATCCTTGTGTGACTTTATTATTTCGTTTTTCAGTGTTTAACGTGGGGCAGTACAGAAGAGAAGCAACCCGCTCCTACAACAGCTACGAGTTTTTTAAACCTGACAACGCAGAAGCCATGAAGATACGAAAGTACGAGCGTTACCGTAGAAACGGATTAAAGCAAATATTACGACTTAATAAAATCCTCAGTTTGGGAGGATTCAGCTGGAAATCCCACATTTAAATTTCATCTATATTTAATTTCCTTTTGTTGGTTCTTAATGTTTCTTATATAGTTTTTAATGTTTCTATTTTGTTTTTAATGTTTTTGTCTTTTTGGTTTTTAAATATTTTTTTAATGTTTTTTAATGTTTTTTACTTTATTTCTGGTGTTTTTTGTGTTGTTTTTGATGTTTTGTGTTTACTTGCAGCGCCTGTGTGAAAACGGCCCTGCAGGATGTGAGTGACTACCTGACCACTTACCAAGGTCAGGTCGCGGTGAGTTCAGGTCAAAGGTTATCCAAAGAGCGATTTACAGAGACAGGATGCAAATATGGAGGAAGTTCATCTGAAACTGATCAATCATTCTTCTGGTTGATGATCAATGTTTTGTTTTGATCTTTGGAACATCTGCAGGAGTTTAAGTCGTATTTATTCTTGGTAAAAGTCCTGATTTTGTCCTGCCAGGTTTTCGATGCCACCAACACGACGCCGGAGCGCAGAGAGGTCATCCTCAACTTCGGCAAGGAAAACGGTTACAAAGTCGGTTTTTAATGTTTCCTGCTGTGAAACGTAGAAAAGAGTCAAACACAGAGCTTCAGCTTCCATCTTCTCCCTGGTTCAGGTTTTCTTTGTGGAGTCGATATGCGACGATCCTGAAATCATTGCTGAGAATATTAAAGTAAGTTACTGTGATAAACATCTGCTGGTAATGTTGTGATAATGACTAAAAAAACAATTGAAATGTGATTCATTTCACTAAACTGCAGGCAGTAACTGCATTCAATCATAGTTTTGAATTTGCTGATATTCATTGATGCTTTTGTTGAACAATCAGTGAAAAATAAAAGCAGATTTGGTTTTATTTCATATTATTAATTTAATTCATCAAGGTGATAAAAGTCAGAATTATACATTTTAAAATATGTGATAAACACACGCTCCCATTTATTAGTCATAATAAAGACTAATAAAGCTTCATTTTGTTTAAATATCCAAATTAAAACCAAAGTAAAAATAAAAATGAGAATAAAAACCACAGACAACCAAAACCATAAATAAATTAGATTATGAAGTTTGTAAGCAAGAGTATTAATCTTCAGAGGGGAACTTATCGATCGATTAATTTATCATGTGATGAACTGATTATTTACTTACCGGCCTGCCTCACACACTGAAGGCATTTTCTTCTGTTGTAAACAGCAAGTCAAGCTTTCGAGTCCCGATTACATCGATTGTGACAAAGAAGAAGCTGTTGCAGATTTCCTGAAGAGGATCGAGTGTTACAAGATGACCTACGTTCCCCTGGACGACAGCAAGGACCGGTAACTGATACGATACCACCGCTAGCTACACATACTGATACGATACCACCGCTAGCTACACATACCAATACGATACCACCGCTAGCTACACATACCGATACGATAACACCGCTAGCTACACATACCGATACGATAACACCGCTAGCTACACATACCGATACGATAACACCGCTAGCTACACATACCGATACGATAACACCGCTAGCTACACATACCGATACGATAACACCGCTAGCTACACATACCGATACAATAACACCGCTAGCTACACATACCGATACCACTGCTAGCTACACATACAGCATTAGGCTAAATGTTCAGCTCCTGAAATAGCTTGAAGCTAAATATGTAAATATTTAGAGGACAAATATTCATATTAGTAGCTTCAATAAATATTAACTGAAGCTCAAAATTAAATGCTAAATATATAGCTTTCTAACAAAATACTTAGTTGTGAAACTAAATATTTAGCTGGTAAACTAAATGTCCAAACTGAATATTTACCGAGCATAGAGCTAAATATTTAACTTGGAGCTAAATATAAAGCTATACCACTATATATATATGAAGTTAGTAAACTGATATATAGATCTGTTTATATTATATTTAGTTTGCAGCTAGATATTTAGTTGTTAATTATATATGTAGCTTGCCAATTAAATATTTAGTTTTAACATTTAAGATTAATGAATAATGTTGTAAAATTATTAGTTTAAAAATTAACCCCCATTTTTTTCTCTGATGCTAAATAATCCAAATTCTAGACGTTAAAGTTTTACTGTATCTCCATATTAAAGGCTAAATGACGTATCGTGCTTCATGCTGGTTTCTCTCTGCAGGAGTTTATCGTACATTAAGATCTTCAACGTTGGCAGCCGGTACCTGGTGAACCGGGTCCAGGACCACATTCAGAGCCGGATCGTCTACTACCTCATGAACATCCACGTCACGCCCAGATCCATCTACCTGTCCCGGCACGGCGAGAGCGAGCTCAACCTGGTGGGGCGCATCGGGGGAGACTCCGGCCTGTCCCACCGGGGGGCAAAGGTCAGCCAGCGCCGCATCGGCTACTCAGCATTTCACCAAACAAAACAGAACCGAAGTCCAACTTTAAGATGATCAGTTTGAGACGAAAGCTCAGGTCAAAGGTGAATCCTGTCATGCAGAGTGCTGGATGCTGATGTTTATGTTTGCTGCCACAGCAGCAGCACCCTGTCATGCAGAGTGCTGGATGCTGATGTTTATGTTTGCTGCCACAGCAGCAGCTGCAGCACCAACAGCAGCAGCAGCAGCAGCTGCAGCGACTGCAGCACTCCCAGTTTCACTGCAGAGCAAAGTCCAGTGATAACAAAATCACTCAGATAGCAAAACAACTCAAACAGATATCCATCAATAATCAATAAAAAACACATCCAGGCGGAGCACCCAGAAGAGCTCTTTAAATTATTATATAGATTAGAGCAGATTAGAGCAGATTAGGACAGATTAGGATCAGCCTTTATGCAGGTATCGGATGTAAAGACTCAAACAAATAAAAAATATTTACCTAACAAGATATTTAGTTGATAAACAACTAAATACGGTGTTTCAAACTAAATGTTCAATTTACTAACACAATTACTTGTTAAATAGATATTTAACTAAATACTTAGCGAGTTTAACAACTAAATATTTATTTTTTTTTTTGTAAATAAATATTTTGTTGTTAAACTAAATATTAGGAACTAAATATTTAGTTTACAATGTAAATATTTAACTTACCAATTAATTATGTACCTTCATACTAAGTACTTAGTAACCCAACCAAATTTTAGTTGGTAAATAAAACAATAGTAACTAAATGCATATTTAGTTGCTAATGTTTAGTTTCTGTGTTTGTCAGTTCGCCGCGGCGCTGGGCGCCTACATGCGCGGCCAGAACCTCAGAGACCTGAAGGTTTGGACCAGCCACATGAAGAGAACCATCCAGACCGCGGAGGCGCTGCGGGTCCAGTACGAGCAGTGGAAGGCGCTGAACGAGATCGACGCTGTGAGACACACCGACCCGCATGCCACACGCATGACTCCCGCTCTCACGTCACATTCATGTTTTCATCCTCCGCTCAGGGAGTTTGTGAGGAAATGACTTATGAGGAGATTCAGGAGCATTACCCAGAGGAGTTCGCTCTGAGGGATCAGGACAAATATCGGTACCGGTACCCCAAAGGAGAGGTGAGTCCGCAGGAAGCCCAGAACGAGTCGCATGTTATTCCCAAACCAGGATGAAGATGTTTGGTTAACGGCAGCAGGAAGGAAGCAACTGATGCTGGAAGAGCTAAAACAGATCTGCAGCATTTAGGATAATCAGGGTTAGAAAATAACAATCAGTCTGTCCACGAAAAAACTCTTCATTTGGAACCGAATTAGTTTCTGCGAGTACTGAAGGATCTTCAGGGTTTAAAGAGAGAAAAAATGGAACAAAAAACATTGAAACAGAAAAAATGGGGGAGAAATAGAAAAATTTGAAAAAGCAAAAAGGTGAAAAAATAACAAATATTAGTTTCACATCTACTCTACAGATTTCTAGATTCGTCTCCATTCATAGACTTTAATATTTGTGGATGTCGGAGGTTTGTTTCAATAAATTCTGATTTTAATCATTTCATATCCAGCGCAGAAGTTTGCAGTGATAATACGACTGTTATTTAAGGAAACTGATCCAGTGACGTGTCCAGTTGACTCACTATTCTGATCCTATACGGAATGACTGTAATGTCAAAAATAAAGAAAAAAAAGGCTTTAAGTCTGAAGTCACTTTTGCCAACTGGAGTTGCAGTAATGAGAACGTTGATCATTGGTGTGTTTAACCCTATAAATCGGACCTGGATCAGGTGACTGTTTGACCTTTGCCCTCCAGTCGTACGAGGACCTGGTCCAGCGTCTGGAGCCCGTCATCATGGAGCTGGAGAGGCAGGAGAACGTCCTGGTCATCTGTCACCAGGCAGTCATGAGATGTCTGATGGCCTACTTCCTGGACAAGAGTGCAAGTGAGGAAAAAAAACATCTTTATTTTACCAAAAATATTCCAGTAGCTGCATTTCCATTAGCCATAGAACTGCACAAAGTAAAATTATGAAAATAAATTAGCATAAAGTTGCAGTACGTAACTTTTATCAAGTAAACATTCTGGACATTTGTGTTAAATCTGTCAGCATGTTGTGGCAGTTTATGACACAGATAATCTCCTACCAAAAACAACCAATCAGGGCCAGGAGGCGGGGCTTAGTGCTGTCAATCAATCTGATGTACACGCTGACACATGTGCTAATGGTGAACAAACAACTTTCCATCACAGAAAACTTATGATACCAAACTATCACAACATGGTGATTTTCAACAAATGTATAAAAAACAAATTTTAATCAGATTTACAAGCTTTTCATGGAAACACTGAAACATTTTTCAATAAATAGTTTTAGGGATGGGATTGAGGTGGTTTTTTTAACCGTACCAAAAACAAATTCGGATCACAAGAGTTACGTGATCAACAACCAGATGTTGCTACTGATGGAAATGAAGAAGAAAAGTGGACAGGAAGTGGCGTAGGGATGATGGTTGGTCCATCTGAGCTCTCACAGCATCACAGTCCATAAAACATTCTGTCCTTCCAACGAGTTGAATCCAAACCGCTTCTGGAAAATGGTCAACTACATTTTCCCCAAAATGCCACAAAAGTAGCCACGCCCAAGGAGGCGGGGCTTGTTGCTCTACGGAAAGCCATCCAGCTCAAATTCATGACTTTTAACATGCAAACATGAACATTTAACACAACACAGAGCCAACATGTCACATATATTTGAGCAGGATGGCTTCCCATAACGCTCCAATGCCTGAATATAACTGATGTAACTGTTTACATCTATCACTGCCAAGATTATTGGTGCAGCTGGTGTGTTTCTGACGCAGTGACTCCTGTTCTGTGCCAGGTGAGCTGCCGTACCTGAAGTGTCCTCTGCACACCGTCCTGAAGCTCACGCCGGTCGCCTACGGTGCGTCCCTGCTGCCGCTGTTCCCCATCAGTCGGCCGTTTTATCAGCCTCAGCCGCTGTTTGCTGAGACGGATTTCATCACTCCTGTTTTGTTTCCCTCAGGGTGTAAAGTTGAGTCTGTGTTTCTCAACATTGAAGCTGTGAACACACACAGAGACCGGCCCGAGGTAAAGTCCCTGCAGCGTGTCGTTAGGGCTGCTCAGGCAGCGATAACAGAAACAGGAAGACTTTCAGACCTGCTTGTCTGATAAAAACACAAACGTTACGTTTGTCCCACATAAAACCTCTGCATTCCTGCCTCAGCTTCGCTCAGAGCTTTACTTTCATTGATTCAGCGAGTAGAAAAATTAGCCGTTTAAATGTTTTAAGAAAGAAAATGTTTGTGTCCAGTTGTTTTTTCTAATCTTTTTTCTTATATATGCAGATTTTAGAAGAGTAAAAAGTATCAAATATTTCTAACGTAGAACGACAAAATAAGTAATTTTGATTGTAAAGAATAAAATAGCAAAAAACAATCCTAGATTGGAAAACAGATTTTTGTATTTTTTGGTGTTTGATGGTCTAAAACAAAAAGGCAAAAAGAGCCTAATAACTCAGCAGGAGGTAAATAGTTTGATAAACAGCTTGAGTTTGTTTTTCTCAGAATGTGGAAGTGGACAGAGACCCGGAGGAGGCGCTGGAGACGGTACCTGAACACATCTAGAGGACGCCTCAGCGTCCGTCCGTCCGTCCGTCCAGAGATGTTTAATTTATGTAATCCTTGTTTTAGAAAACTGAGAGCTCACTGATAACGAAAGGTTTCTTCCATCTTAGTTCCACTGTTAGTGCTCTTTATCTGGAAGGTCCAGGCTGAAACGACTGTTCACCAGTCACTGATCTGCTTCACGCTGCATCACTTCATCCTGGCTTCTCTTGTAATTTCATGAGTTTAGCAATAACAGCGGCGGTCGCCGTGCTTTAGATTTACATCAGCTGGATGTAAATGTTAAATTCAGCTGCCATCACATTTCCATGACTGACAGCCATGTTGGTATGCAGTTGCTATGACAACAGTAAACAAGCCACAAGCTTAGAACTTTCTTTCTGAAACAAGTGCATTAAGACTATTTCCTGATTACAGCTTTTGAGAACTTGCCCATCTTTACTGTAGTACTTACAGCCGAACTAGCTAAATTAGCCTAGCCAATGTAGCATATCTGCTAGTATTGTGTTTACTAGCGTGTCTGCGCATCCTATAATGTCTGCAGATCATTAAAGATGTACGACATATAATCACAGGCAGAGCTATTTAGCTAAATATGTTTGAGTCACGCGCACATCATTGCAGTTTAGGCTAGCACTAGCCACCTGCTAATAGACCCTCGCTAGCCACCTGCTAACAGACCCTCGCTAGCCACCTGCTAACAGACCCTCGCTAGCCACCTGCTAACAGACCCTCGCTAGCCACCTGCTAACAGACCCTCGCTAGCAGGTTACACCTTCGTTTGTCCTGAAGAAGCTGGAAAGTCCAGAAATTTCCAGAAGGAAAAATTCCACATTCCTAAAATCTTCATGTGTGCCTCTGTGTTGACATTCAGTTACACATAAAATATCCAGATGATAAACAATTTGTTACAACTTTCGTTCAGTTTTAGCTTAAACTAAGTCACCACGTCTATGGAAGCCCAGAAGGGACAAATCATTCGGTTTGTTTACACTGTGCCTTTAAAAACTGTTAATTTCCTGATTCATAGCATTATGAGCTGGAAGAAGGATGTTTGTGAAGATGCTCAAAGGCATCAAAAATGCAAACAATACTCAGTATTGTCATCATGTTCAGTACAGCCGTGCGCCTCTGGATGGCGCCTCTAGATGGCGCCGCAGCCTCATGTTTCCACACTGAGGGGATTTTCGCTGTTAAATGATCTAAATCCAGAGGAAATGTGAACCTCTGCCTGTGTTAACACCATCCAACATCCTCCTGTTTACCAAACCCCCAGGCCCTTCTGCCACCACCGTGCTTCAGTGATACATGGTACCACCTTTCATCATTTACATCCTGTGGGAATTAACTGCATCTGTAATGATTTATGATTTTACTTTGTCAAGCTCCAGCATCCTTTACTAATCATGTAAAATGGAGGATGAGGTCGATGTTAGAAAAAAACTGTCTGCATTTTTCTCCACCTCAAAAAGAAATTCTGACTCTTTATCTCATAATTGTTGCTTTGAAAGCCAAAATTATGAGAACTATGGCAGCGTTTCTCTTTATGGGGCCATTTCTAAAGTTACACTGTAAAAACATGAGCAGCACGTGTTTTATTCCTACAGCACTAAATGTTCCAAACTAGACATTTAATTCACCAGCTCCAAATTCATTATATTTTGCCAACTAAATATATATTTGTGAAACAATATTTTTAGCAAGCTACGTATTTAACTTGCTCACCAAATACTCAGTCAGCAACCTGAGCGTTTAGGTTGGTAACTAAGCATTTAAATATGTATTTGCTTTGCTTGCTTCAAAAAAATTTTTCCAAAAAAATTCAAAGCTATATATTAGTTTGGAACTCTAATATTTATTTATGTAGGAACAAAATTAATATATGAAAAATAAACATCCACATGAATGAAGCTTTGCTTCAGCCTATTCCTTTTTTTGGTAAACTGTGGGTTATCTATTGTTTATAGTTATCTTTTGTTGTTTTTTTTGTTGTTACCAAAAATAAAAATGAAATGAAATGAAATGAAAAATGAAACTAAAGCTGTAAATGTTTCACAGTAACTTTACAAACTGCATCCAATTTGCATAAACTTTTTCTTGATTTACTGGAACTGTTTTGTTGCACATTTGCACTTTTGAAAACCGTTTTCGACGCTTGCAAAGCTGCAGCAGCATCAATGCACACTGGGAGTTAATCTGCGTGGTTTGTAGATTAACCAGACATCCTGGATTTGTGATCCAGTTCATCCAGTCGTTCCTCCTCTGCACTCGACCTCATTGTGTGAATTATTTAAGATTTATGTTCGTGATTCTGAGCTTCAGTCTCCAACTCTTTTTAATCCATGTCTTTAAAGATGAAACATTGTGAACCGTTGAGTGTATTTGTTGTGTAATGTGTGTGTTGTGACCATGTCTGGTTAAAATCAGGTGCCTGAATAAACATCATCTCTGAACCGTTTGTTTTTCTGAACGTCGTTCCTGCAGGTTGCCGGGGTAACAGTGTTAGATTATTGATGATTTATTAGAACATGCTAATTTATTTAAAGTGCTACAGTTACTGAAATGAGTCTCATTAAAATGTAACTAAACTTATAGAGAAATGTAAATATTTGCCCTGAAACATGAAGACAATCTTCAGGACCATTTAGTCAGTTTATCAGTAACTAAAGCAGATTTGGGTTTTAGTTGCAGGTCAACCACAAACCTGCAGATGTGATTGAAATCATCTAAATGGTTCTGTTGTTGCTGGGAACCAGTAAACATGGCCGACTGGGAGGGAAGCCCAGTTTGTCCTGGTCAGACCTTCCTAAACGTCTCAGACTCGCACGCCGTTTCCTTCAACAACTTTTTAATGACACGTTGCAAATCCATAACTGACCAATAAAAACAAACTGAATGAATGAAACGTTACATGTTGACCTTATTAAAAACCAGGAGGAAGCAAATCTGGAGCTGAGAGGTCCGTTTTAAACTGTGGAAGAGGCCTAGTCAAAGTAAGCAGCTATCTGTGGCTGCTGCTGCTGGTGCTGGCCTGGCTGGCGCTGGTGCCGGCGGTGGAGTGAGCTTCCCGGTACTGCTGAGTCCAGCTCCGTGGCTCCTGCTCATGAAGCTGAGACAAACCAGAATAACCAGTTGGAGAATAATCTGGATTAAATCCTGTCAGTCAAACGGCATGAATCCCTCACCTGACCCACGAACTCCAGGATCTGGGCTTTGGACACCTCCATGTCGGACCGCTGCCCCCAGCGAAACTCGTACTCCACCGGTTCTGTGTGCGGGATCCGAACGTACTCCAAGTACCTGCAAGCAGGAAACCACCGAGACGCCATGACGGATTTATTTCTGTTATTATTAGTCGAAATTGTTCAGTTTATTTTAGGTGCAGAATTAAAAAATGTCAGAATTTTGTTATGTTTGCATCGATTGGGTAATAAATCCCCAACTAAAGATTTTCAAAAAATGTATTAAAATATTTTCCTATATTTTAGAATAAGTGCCGTAATTTACAGACAAAATGCTTGTGTGAACAAAAAGGAAATTAATTATTATTATTTCAGAAACATAGCTCCAGTTATTCTGTTGGTTCCAGTGAACTGGTAACTCTGGACCATCGTGATGTTTGCAGTGGGAATGCAGCGGCCCCTGGGCTGCAGGAGCCGCCTGCTCTCACGCTGCTGTTAATCTGTGGTGTGGCATAAACCAGAGTCTATGGTCTGACAGAAACTGGCTCTGAACACACCAAGCTGGACTCGAACCGGCAACCTCTCAGTTGGAGGCTCCAGGGACTGAAGGCTGAGCCAACAGTGGGCTTACCTCTGACGCACAAATTCATCGGTGACGACTTTCCTCACGTCACCAAACTCCTCGTGTCTCTGCCTGCAGGATTAATGTAAAAAAATATCAAAACAGGAAACATGTTGGAAAAAACTTCATGTTTTCACCAGCAGGGGGCACTGCTGACCAATCAGCTAGCTGCGCTAACTCTGAGGCGCTAATCATAAATATTAGCTCTGCTAACGGTAAAGCACTACAACAAGCATTTAAGGGCATTTATTATGCAACGGTCACATTTTGCTTGTTTTTGAACTTTAATCAGCGTTTCTACTGCTCTTAAAAAACAAATTAAAAATAAAACCAGCCAGATGTTTTTAGTAATAAGTATACATTTATGGTGTCTGGAAAACAAGCTATTTCAAAAACCTCTGATTCTTAAGTCACAATAGATGTGCAACGCGCTGTTGCCTAGCAACCCAAGCTATTGTACTTATGGTTATCTTGATATTTTCTGTCCATTTTATCTTCGTCCTGCTTCTTTTTATAGATAAAGTTTTGGGTAAAAAGAGAGGAAACAGAACTCACCCACTTCAAAATAAGAGCATGAATATAAACTACAAACTTTATTCAGCAGAAACTAAATTAGCATTTTAGAATTTCTCCTGAAAAACCAACTGAGGAGAAACTAAGTTCACCTTTCAAAGCTAGAAAATTCTCACCAAACATTCCCTCCGCTATGCGAGCATTAGCTGGAGTGAATCTACCATTGGTTACAATAATCAGAAACCAAAGAAGAAGAAAGCTAAAGGCCTGAAGGGCTTGCTGAACGTTAGCTTAGCAACGGGCAGTGAAGCTGCTGAAGGTCAAAACTTCCTCACCCGGGATCAACGCGCAGCTTCTTCAGAGTGTTCCATATCAGGTCTGAAAAACAAACATCCAGGCTCATTTGATCAATAATAATAATAATAATAATAATAATAATAATAATAATAATAATAAGGTGAATTAGGGTTGGGTGACACTGAATCATTAATCCATCATGACAAAACAAAACTTCCTGTTTTCTCCGTTCTCTTTTTGTCATCTGCCTCCATCGCAGATGAAAATTTAAGTATGTGGCTGTGGGGGGGGGAGGGATATTTTAGTAATCCTGAAATGTCAAAACATTTTTCATTTGACAAAAAATAATAAATTGAAATTTTTCATTAAATGAAACAGATTTTCTCCTGCAGTATAAAGTCGGACATAATAAAATTTCAGCAGTAAATTTAAGAGATGAACATCTGGATGTTTTATTATTTATATTCATTAAAGATAAAACATCAAGTAGCACCAGAAAATAAATGATTCTGATTGCAAAAATCAAGAAATCATTAAGGAATTGATTATTGGTACTTATTCAGTTTTCAAAATGATTTAATCCAACTAAAAACTGTTTCATCTTGAAGTGCATCTGCGTGGTAACGTTGCAGCTACAAAGGCACTGCAGTTTCTCCTCCTAAGCACTAGGGGTCACTGCAGAAGAGCTATAGATTGAAGCCAAACTTCATAGCGAAACGTTGCATCATGAGACTCACTCTCTCTGACGACGCCTCCTTTCATAAAAATGACGCTCAGGATCACAAACAGCAGGCCCGTTTTCGGGTTGCTCGGACACCTGCAAGCAGAAAACTACTTTTTAAAGCAAACGTTGAAAGCTTGAAGTCCAGGAACCATGTGCTGAAACTCACTCCACTGGCGACGGTCTGGCTGTGGAGGCGTCCAGATTATTCACCAGAACATACATGTGATTCTTGGAGTCGATTTCAACCAGTTTTAAGCCAAACACCTGGTAGAAAAATCAAATATTAATGACAGATTTATGTTTAATCTTATAACTGTATGAGAGCAGATTTAACCAACCTGTTCAAATATTCGCGTTGCCCTCTTTATGATCTCGGGGTAGACGGTCCTGTAATCCTTAATGACGTGTTTAACGAGGTCTGGGAACAGAAACGAGCCGTGATTTAACATCGCACCACTGAAACTTCCTCCAACCCTGAAACATACCCAGAAACTATTTGGGATTTTTTTACAGTAATAAATGTTTGTTCCGTTTCCCGTCATATGACAGAATAAATAAAA
This sequence comes from Poeciliopsis gracilis, assembly GCA_911649635.1. Lineage (NCBI taxonomy): Eukaryota > Metazoa > Chordata > Actinopteri > Cyprinodontiformes > Poeciliidae > Poeciliopsis > Poeciliopsis gracilis. The sequence goes on along the minus strand of CAJVRI010001526.1, from coordinate 2,150,466 downwards.
ACCTTAGAGGGAAGATGAGATTCGCTCCAGAGGTTTGATTGTTTTGTTCTTCTGTTTGATGAAAATAAAGCCTCGTTCTGATTCTCCACAGAGAAAACCAGCTTATGAGCACATTGATCTCTACAGATCAATTAAACACCATCAAAGCAAATATGATGTCAGAATATAAACAGGCAGAAAATATGTACAATCTGCTAAATATTCCTTCACAACATCTATGAACCGTTCCTCACTTTCCTTCCCTCTAACTGTGGATCACGCAGGTTGCGGGTTCCAGTCCCTTGTTGTCATGACGATACTCTACCTGCTCTGCGCACAGGAATCTTCTTCTGGTCCTTTACCAGGATGTACTGCACCACCTCTGCAGTCTGCATGAGAGGTAAAGTATATGATGTCAACATTGCCTTAATTAAACAATTCATGCACCTGGTGTGCAGGTGAACCAATTACTCAGCTCTCATTTTCATAATTCCTGGTGATCAGCTGATTTTTCCACATGTACTTTTAGAAATTTCTTAGTAATTTTAATATATGAAACCATTTATTTTTACAAACATGTCTGGCTGGCATTGCGTTACCTTCTGATCGACCTGTGCAGGTGTGAGTTTCTCCAGCCCCCTCTGGACCTGTGATGTGCTCGGCTGAGTGAACGTCGCATCTTCGTCCTCCTCCTGCGTCATGAAGCTGTTGGACTGCCGCTAAATAAAAACACAAACTGTTACAGTTTCATCCCAGCGTAAACAATCTTCAGCATCAGTCCACATGAGAACATGAGTTATGTTTGCATTGGGTTTTTGAGCCGTTTCTGCATATCCCAGGCCTTATATACCGAAAAGAAAACCAATTACGGGTAAATCTATTTCTTTTTTCTTTTTAAATCACATATTATAAAAGCAATCTTTAACCACAGATTTTATTTTCATGGTGTTATTGTTAGCATCTGCATGCGAAATTTTTTGCAAACTACATGCCTTTTCCAAAAATAAACATTAAAGGTTATAAAAAAAGCTTCTAAAAATGCTCCTAATTATTATTATGCATGTTCATTTTAATAATTCAGATCTTTTTAGTGTCAAATTTTTAGAATTTTAGTCTAATGAAATGATGATAAGGAAATTATTTTTAAAAATATACTTATTTGAGATGTTATATCTGTATGTTCAATGTGTATCTGGACCAACTTGAATCCATTGTAATGCAAACATACTTACTACTCAAATCCAGATGAGATTATATAAGTTTTGAACGGGCTGCAACTTTTATGCATTTTCTGTTGGTTTTATCAACAATCTAAAACCCAAAATGTGATATCATAAATTACATAATTAAAGTTATATATTATTCAGAAAATAAAATGTTCATTTTTTATTCCGTGATATAAAACATGATGTTTAGAAACATATGAAGAGCTGAAAATGAATGTTCATGTTTTTATGCTTTCTGGGATCTTTGGGCTTTGTGTAACACATATTAAGGCCAGGCGCGTGCCCTGGGAAACATGGCGGCGGAACAAGCCTGCTCAAACAATCCTGCGTGGTTTTAACACTTACTTTACTCTGGGAGGCGCTTTGTACGTTAGAAAGCCGTTTTCTTTGCGTCATGGCAGCGCAGCGCCTGAAAAAGTCATTTAAAGTCATAAGAATGAGCTTTACGTGAAACACAAACATAAACAACACAGACGGAAGTGATGCACGTTAGCTGGACAGAATGTTAGCTTATTAAACCACGTATAAACAATAAACAAGTAACGTTCTTACAGACAGAATAATGTCTAAATCCTAGAACAGTAATAGCAGTTTATAAAGAGAGGTTTAAATATTTAACTCACTCACTCAGTGAACCCTTTCTATGAACACCAACCGGTTGTTTCAACCAACTGTCGAATTCCCGCGATTACTTCCGCTGATGACGCAAAATCCCTGCGACTAGATGGATTGCGATATGCCAAGATCATCGCCATATTGGAAGGGCTGACGCTGTCATGAAAAGAAAATAATAACATAAATAATAACATACAAATGACTTGAGGATTATCAACTTTTGCTAAATTAAAAGATTGGCTCTTACGTTTTTAAATTAATTACATAATTTAAGTAATTACCGATATAATTTATCATCAGAAAAGTGCTGATGAGAAATTACAGGAGTATCTTCAGCTTGTCTATCAGATGCAGGTGAAGTTCTGTATGTTCTGCTGTGAGGGTCCTTAGAAAATATTTTATCATCTAGCTTAACAAAATTATTTTTTTACTCAATTTTATTATGGCTGGGAATTGACACAAACATTAAACAATCCGACCTGACGACTGATTTTAGAAGAATAAAGACTGTAGTGATCAGGTTGTCCAGCAGGAGGCGATATCGCCGCAAGAAATGCAGATACTGCAGATAAACTAAAAGAGAAGAAGAAAAAGAGCAAGAAGGAAGGAGAAGAAGGAAGAAAGGTTAACATTAGATACAGTTATAAAGTAAGTATAACATAAAAAAGGACATGTTAGCTTTCCTATAAACAACTTAAAAGTGTGGAAATGACGTGTCTGCTGTCTGACTGGCTGTAACGAGCATTCATCTGAATAAAATAGTCATGTGTGGTTATTTAGGGCTGCAAAGTAATCCTGATATTTGATTAAATAGAAGGAAACTTTAACCGGAATGCTAGGTGACGTGTTAGCTGGACTGTCCAGTTTATGTTGGTCAGATTCATGAAGGTGTTCAGGAGCTGCAGTATGTTTCAGCGGACTGAGACCTGCTGCTGGTGCTTTTATAAAGTCTTTATTCAGAATGACAAAAAATCAACATAAAGGCAGCTGTACCTCCTTATAATTACAGTATATTAACAGTTAACCAGTCAAGGTTCTGCATTCCGGTTAAAAAGAGAGAAGAAATATTTTTGTTCACATTTGGAAGAGAAAAAAAACCATTTTGCTGGATGTGACGTCACTTTCAGGTCACAGAGCTCCACAAAGTTCAGGCTTTGCCTCCTGATTGGATCCGGGTTTTATGCAGTTTGTAAAAATCTGGAAGTTAAATTAAGTTTCCTGATCTGCAGGAGTTCAGACTTTAATCCTTAATTCACATCATCATTGTTTCATCCATCCATTAACTCATCTGTTTATTCATCCCCCCAATTATACTTCTATTCATTCATTCATTCATTCATTCATTCATTCATTCATTCATTCATTCATCCATCCATCCATCCATCCCAGTGGAGTTCTCTGGTGTTGTCTTTTTTCTCCTCCATCGTTCTATTTTTTGAGGGGTTTTTTGGAACTCCAAGATGTAGCTTAATGTTAGCTTATTGTTAGCTTACTGTTAGCTTAATGTTAACATTAGCTTGATGCTAGCTTCATGGCTAATCTTTTGCCAAACCAGCTCTGATGTGCTTAGCATCATTTTTCGTTGGAACATATAATCACGCTCATGTTTCAAACCTCAAGTTGAAGAATCTGAAGGTCGTTCATTCTGGACCGGAACCACCTCTGACCTTTGTTTTATTCCACTTTATTTGGATGAATGTTTCCTCTCTCCTTGTTGTCAAGGGGGCTGTGGTTGTATGTAGAACCTGTGGAGAGCCAGGATGCCCCTGGAGGTCCGATGGCCGTTCCCACCATGCCCTGCGCTGGCGTGGCGGATCTCCAGCTCCTTCATCATGGGCATGGTGGGAACGTATTCCTTCATCTGGACCAGTAAGTGTTTAATCTCTGACTGCAAACAAACATCCAGCCATGCCAGCAGAGCAAGCAGCCACTTTCTGGTCTCCACCCAGAGTACATGAACTACCTGACCGTCCACAACCAGGAGGTTCTGCTGGACCTGATTGACCACCGGCCGTCGGACACGCCCCTCATTACTTTGTCCAATCACCAATCCTGCATGGACGACCCGCACATCTGGGGTAAGACCCGGGACGCTGGCGGTCCGGCCCTTCGGGTCGTAACCAGGAAGTAACGCTGTTGGTTTGGAGCAGGTGTGCTGAAGCTGCGCCAGCTGTGGAGCTACAGGAAGATGCGATGGTGAGTTTTTATTCTCCTGGCAACGCACTGATCCGATATTAATAAATCAACAACGATATATATCAGGATAGATGGGATCATTATCAATAGATAGAATATTCACTGAACTCCAGCGTCGGACTGCACTGCATTCTGGGAGATGTAGGCAGTGTCAAGGTTTGTTGCAGTTTATTTTTTACATGTCAGTTTCTGTATTATTTATTTGACATCGGCTGCTCTGCTTCTAACTGAGCCGACTGAACAAATCAAGTTGTTGTTGCTGGAGTTTGACCAGCTTGTGCAGCTGCACTGGTACCGAGTTATCCAGTAGCATTTCAGTCAGTTCAGCTGCTTCTCTGTATCCATCGGTATCAGTTGATGATAAACCCCAGATATCTGAAGTGTAGAAAGTGGATCGGCGCATCCCTAGTTTCTCCCCCAGTCCAGATTTCCCTGTAAGTAACCATGGAAACCTCTGCCTTCGGACCGGACAGGACGCCGACAGCATCTGACATCTGCTTCACCAGAGAGCTGCACTCCCGGTTCTTCAGCCGAGGAAAGTGCGTCCCTGTCTGCAGAGGTGAGTCCGAGCAAAGCACCAGTTCCGCTTTCTGCACACGTAAAAGACGCAGTGACAGTTTGTGTCCTGCAGGGGACGGTGTTTACCAGAAGGGCATGGACTTTGTCCTGGAGAAACTCAACAAGGGAGAATGGGTCCACATTTTCCCCGAAGGTTCGTCAGTAATTCCTGCTCGAACTGCTGGATGTTCTGTGGGACCAAAATAAAACTTCCTCTGTGTTCAATTCCTGCTTTAACAGGGAAAATCAACATGACGGAGGAATTTATCCGCCTGAAATGGGGTGAGTGGAACAGCCTCTGTGCCAAATACGGCTGTTATTAGTGATCAAGTAATCTATCGATTATTCAGATCATTAAAATATTTTTTCTTTTTTTTAAAAAAAATTCTCATCCTTCAACTGTCTGAGGCTCCTCTGGCGCCCCCTGGCGGCCCCACTATGAAAACACACTAGTACAGCTGATATTATGAAGCACAGCCATTTTTCTGTCCATCTCCTACTGCTGGCTCTCTTCAGCCTGACCCAGAGTCTCAGCAGGTTCAGAACCAGGTATCGGACCAGGTTCTGCTGGTTCTGCCCCGGTCAGGAAGTGGAGAACCTCTAAAGTACCTCCTACGTTGAGTGAACCACTGGTTCTGTTGTGTGTTTCAGGTGTAGGTCGGCTCATAGCAGAGTGCTCCCTGCATCCCATCATCCTGCCGCTGTGGCATGTAGGTGAGTAAAGCGACAGCACGAACGCGCTGCATGTTTCCGTTTACATCAGGAAGGTTCTGGAGGACAGGAAGTCGGTTCTTTGACACGCTGCTGCGGCTGAGACGCTAACTGAATGAAACCTGTGTCTTCTGGATGTTTGTCTCTGCTCCCGCATTGTTTCTGTTCAGTGAGTGTTTTCTCTTTCTCTCCTCAGGTTTGACCGACGTCCTGCCGAACGAGTCGCCCTACATTCCCCGGACCGGGAAAGTAAGACCTTTGACCTTGATGTGTTTGGGTTTTGCTTCTGCTTATTAAATGTTGTCTTTTCCTGCAGAGGATCACAGTCCTGGTGGGAAAACCTTTCAGCGTCAAAGAGCTGGTTGATTCCCTCCGAGCTGAAAACAAGAGCCAGGTGAAAACGACAAAATGTTTCTGCTTTTCAGCAAATTTAAGAAAAATGTCTGAACCAACAATGCACTGAAAATATGGCTTAATATCCACATCCAAAATTAATATTAATGTAATTACATCTCATAACCAGTATAACACTTATTATGCACATTTCCTTACACATTGAACACTAAAAAATTACCAAACCGGCGGCATTAACTTATTTAATTCACTATATGTCAATTTAATAATTATTTATTTACTTCCCGTTTAGTCGAACCAATCACAGGCCTTTTTATTTAACCCCAGTAACATTAAGGAAGAAATTTACATGCAGATTTAACACATATTTTGCTTTTACTTTTTATTTTAATTATACATTGATTTGTATGCTAAAGTCTTGCTTTCTCTCACTCTCTTGCAGCCTGGTTGAGCTGCAGACATTTTAAACACCGTCTGTTTTTTGTTGCGTAAATTTATCTTTATGACCATAGGCGTAAGTCCAAGGGGGGCGGGGGGCCCGGGTCCCCCGGGTCTTAAATCATTAAAGGAACTTTTGTATTTAAACAACAGTAAATTAAAATGCAAAAGAAACAAAGAATAAAATAAACTCACCATTCATCTAAGAAAAAAATAAGGATGAATATTCAGTCAGATTGAACACATTAAAAACCTTTCAGATAAGAGATATGGGACTAATAATCACCTTAATAATTGATGTCAATTATTAAGGTAAACTCTATACAGTGTTGTTAAGGTTCCATCTACATATTTTCTTATGTTAAATTTCACTGTAACTTTTTTGTCATGCTAAAGAAATCTTCCTGTTTGTTGGGATTTCCTCCCTTGGTTTAAACCAAACTCTTGTTGTAGATGGAAATGAGGAAGACGTTGACCGATTTCATCCAGACGGAGTTCAGGAACCTGAAAGCTCAGGCTGAAGGTCTTCACAGACAGATAGAAACCAGATCCTGAGGCTCGATTTCCCTCCAAACGGCGAGCAGGACAGATTGACGGAGCAACGGATGTAGCGTTAGCCTGGTCAGATGCTAAAACACGGTTTGGACTCTGGTTTGGGTCACTAACCTTCTGCTCCGGACGACATGCTGGGTTTTCAGTTAAATTATGAAGAAATCATCGGCGATCGTTTTCTGTACCTTTGAGGAAGCAGAATCTCCAGCCGTGAAATTAAAAGCATGTTTTAAAGTGAATTAGCGAACAGCTGCAGGTTGATGGCTGATTGTTTTGAATGTATGTCGACCCAGAAATAGTTTCTGCTGTGGATTTTGAATCATTTTTGCTCCTAATTTTCAGTTCAAATCCAACCTGTGCCTCTGTTCACCTCACTTGTTTTTACATTATTCCTCATATTTAATTTTAAATCATTTCTGCTTTGGTTTAGCTACGTCAGACTAGCAGTTACAACGGCGGTCATTTCAAATACATTTCTGATCTTTCTTCACCGTTTGCTTCGTGTTTTGATGTTGTTTCTGATGATGCGGTTGGACAATTCGACGTAAAGCTGCTCTTTATGTGACCAGGAAGTGTTGTGCAGTCAAAGCGCCTGTGGGTTTACAAGCGTCTATAAACTGATGTCCGTCCTACTCCGTTAGCGTGCCAAAGCATCAGCAGCTAAACGCCTCGTCCTGTTCATATCTTTCCATTTCCATCAAGGTTTCTTTTTCTAACTCTGTTAGCATCTAAATCTAGCAGTTTTTACATGTCTTGACTCACGTTACATGATCTGTTTTTAAGATTTTATCACAGCAGCTTCTGTTTAGATTTTGACCCCATTGAAATGTTTTTTCCTCCAACTTCTTCCATGTTGATTTAATCCTCCCATATACAATTTATACATGAAAATACTGAGATTTTTCACTTCTTTCATTCTGTTTTATGCCAAATAATACGTCACTCTGCAAACCCATAGCTCTAATTTTACTCCTCTTTTATGTTCAACCCTTAATTTTCCCATCAAAGCTACAAACTGATGTCTTCAGCCTTTTATCAGGTAACTTTACACGCTCGTTTACCTCAACGTTGTGCCACACGTCGGTAGGGAATCGTCTGGTTGATTCCTGGTCTCTGTCTGAGGTCAGAGGTCAGAGGTGCTTTAATCTGGTTTCTGATTCCTGCTCAGTTTTTCGTTTGTCTCTTTGCTGCAGCATCGATCACCATCACAGTTCTGGCTGCATTGCTTTTACATCCTGGCAGTTCAACATAAACACTGGATTTGTGATTTTCTTGATGGGTTTTCTATGGCCATTATGTGAAGGTTTTGGAAAAGTATTGGTGTTTGGAAAATGCTGGATTTTCTGTAGATCTATTACCTTTTGGAAATTAGCCCCAGGTTTGATGCATATTTTGTACAAATAGAGTATTTTATCCCCAGATTACTGACTTTTCTAAGGGAAACAGAACATTAATTTCCTATTATTTTAAGCGAATCACCGTTCTGCCATTGTTACTCTTTCCTCTTGTATGATTCAATAAAGCATCTGACTTTTAAAACTGTGGTTTGTCTTTGTTTTGTACCCTTGTTTCAATTCTAGCCCCAGGATAATTATATATTTCTGAAAGATATTTTAGAAAACAAAACTTAAGCTTAATTTTGTTCAGGTGATTTGATGTCGGAGTTTATAAAACTGAATAAAAACACAGAAAATATTTGAAATATCTGTACACTCTAGAGGGTGAAATAAGTCTAATATAATATAGTTTAGCAGCACATAATAACTTGTCTTAGTTACTTATGTGTCGCTATTTTTGTAAAATCAGTCGTAAACGAAGAAAACCAGAGAATTTCACCAATACGCTGTATTGTGATTATGCGACAAGTTGTTTTGCCATAAGCACCAGCCTTCAGCGCGCTCCTGCAGCGCAGTCACGTGAGCTCCTCTACGTCACGTTCGGCACCTGCTGTTATATCGGAGGAATGATGGCGTCGTCAGGGACAGCGAGCCTCTTCCTCCAGCGGATCCCCGGGGTCATGGCCGTGCTTCTGGCCGGGTTCAGTGTCCTCATCGCGGTGCAGGGCGATGAGCAGGTCCCGGTCATCATGTGGACGAGTGAAGGGTGAGTGGGCCCAGGGTTCGGGTGGTACCGGGGCTCCGCTAACCGTCAGCAGTGTGTTGATGTCGGAGGAGGAGAGATGTTAGCTGTGATGCTCACATTTGGTCTCAATTTCACATATCGCGCATTAGAGCTCGTGCTGCGTTTCGTTTATGCGTTCAGTGTCACCTCGGCCTACGGAAGAGGATGAGGGACACAAAGAAAACAAAACTAATTAAAATATTTTTCCTTTGGCTCCAGTCACCTTCAGTTTTTAATTAAATAAATACGCTTTTAAGATCAACGAATGTGTATACATAAAAATAAACTGTTGGATTATATTAAATGCTGTTACAATATTAAGCTTTAATTGTGATTGGAACTAGTTACTATTCAAATTCAAATACGCTTTGAAGGAATCAAGCAAAATTACAAACCAAACACCAAATAAAATAATATAAAACGAACATTTACATAACTAGTACATTAAAATGTAATTAAAACAAGACAATAGTCATAAATTACAGCTGTTCTGAAGATATTTCCATTCATTTGTTCAGCTTCTGGAAAATATTCCAGCTAACTTATGAGCCTGCATGTCATGCTTTTTCCATATAATCACATATTTATCAGTCTTAGTTACTTTCTGCTTGATGTCTCCCTGTGTTTTGAAGGGTCTCCGTCCCCCAGCAGGCTCCGCCCACTGCAGGTCACATTGTTGGGCACCAGCAGCTGGCCTCCTACCTGCAGAAGGCTCTGAACGTCGGGCCCCGAAACGTGGTGCTGTTCCTTCAGGATAAGGTACAAAACACAGACGCTTCACAGTTCCCACCTCTATGAGGACGCAAACAAATTAGCTACATGTGGAAGTCAGCAGATACAGACGAAAATATAACGAGTCTTCCAATGTCTTCCAATCCAAACCAAAAAATAGATTGAAGTACAACCGCCGGTGTCTTCTCACATCACCTTCTCCCCTTCACAATAAAAGTATACATTCTGTTGTGAAATATTTCCACTGTATGTGCCACCAATGCGTAATTTACCAAAAAGAACCAACATTAAAGTTATAAAAGCTGTAAAAAATTAGAGCTTTTCTCCATTTGACTCATATGGAAATTTTGCTTCTAATTTAACCTATTAGTTAAAGTTTAACTCAGAGATTTAAAGAGGAACGGCAAAAGCAAATGAGGTGGATTAGCCGAGCTAGCTAGCAACTGATGATGTCATCTGGGACAGGAATGTTGCCTGTGCTGCCCAGATACTGAGCTGTTAGCATCTGATGCTAACAGTCTGTGCTCAGAGGAGTCCTCAGATTAGTTGCAAGACGGACTGCTACTGGAGATCTTTTCTCCCAACAGCATCAGCGACTCTGGAGGATATGATTTATGACAAGTTTTAATTTTCCTTTGGGACAAAAAGAGTATTTTTCAAATGCAGTGAATGCAAATTAAATTTTCAGTTGTTGTCTAAATGTTGTCCTGATGGTCCTGTCTGGGTCCAAAGCTTCAATCAAAACATGTTTTGTTTTGCTTTCTTGTCTCCCTAATCTCTGTTTTCTGTTCTCTAGATGAGTATTGAAGATTTTACCATGTATGGAGGAGCTTTTGGAAACAAGCAAGATGGTGTTTTTCCTAATCTTGAGGTAAAATATTAGTCACTCCGGATGGAAGTACATAAGAAATATCCCTCAGTTTTTATGTCATGGTTCAGTAAACAAAGCATATAACCGATGGATGCTTAATATGGTCTTTCTCCAAGTAAATGATCATGTTTGTTCTAAATGAATTGAAGTGGACAGCCTGGGCTACAGGGAGAAATTTGGACTATTGTTGAATTGAAGTTGACGAGCCGCACGTTTCATCCCATGTCTTCATTTGTTCCTCTGATCTGTCCCAGGGAGCGCTTCAGGCCTCTTCTTCTTCTCTGGTTCTTCCTGCTGTGTCTTGGCCCGCCTCCAACGCTGTGATTGGTCAGCTGCAGGACCAATTGGAAACGTCCCCTCTGTACATGGACCCTGAGACGCTGAGCCAGCTGAGGCTGAACGCCTCGTCTCCGGCGCTGCTGGTGTTCCGGCTGCCGTACGGGACGGGGTGAGCTTGTTCAGGACGCAAGCAATTAATCCACGTACGATTAATGGATTATCAAATTAAAATTAGTTCCATTCGATTAACTAATGGCGGAGCAGCGTCAGTTTATCAGTGAAAACACTGACCTGCTGAGAAGGGAGGATGTGATGACAGAAAAACTGAGAACACGATGCAGAAAAACGCAACATTTCACGTTTGAGTTTGATATTTTTTAAGTATAATAATGTAAGAATAACAAATTATTCTGTTTTTTCAGTCAATATTTAACATATCTGACAAAGTAATGTTCAAATATAATGATAGAAAATGCAAAATTTAGCCCTTGGTGTTATAAGTCGCTCATCCCTCTTGATACAACAGAAAACTCAGTTGTTGTTTTTAATAAAATGGCCGCTTATAAACTGATTGATGAGACAAATTAACTTTAGCTAATCAATGGATAACTTCCCTTCCTCCCACTGATTTCTCACCGGATTGTGTTGCAGGTCAGATCTGCTCTCAGCTAAAGAGATTCTCAGTGGAAACGGTGAGACCCTGTGATCAGTTTTCATTCATCAAAGCATCAGATTGATCAGTTTTTGACACATTTATTCGTCTCTGTTTAGATGAGGTCATGGGTCAGGTGATGAGCATCATGAAGTCCCAGTCCGTCCCCTTCACGGCCGTTTACACCGGCCTGCAGCCCTCCAGGGTGAGTCGCCGTGGTGACGTTCGCTGATGTTCGTGATGTTTGGTCCGACCCGTTCCTCCCGTTCTGTCCGTGTCGGCAGAAGGAAGCGGCGTCCATGTCTCTGGAGGCGGGGCTTGGTGGAGGACGCTCCCTGCTGCAGTCCCAAGGCAGGTACAGGGACCGCTGGAGGGACCGGGACCGCCAGCAGCGCGTCAAGGAGCAGCCCGGAGTCTACCCTCCTGTGGAGTTTAAGGTGCTTTTTCTGGCTTTCTCTGGCTTAAAAGGACAGTACAGAATTTTTACTTTGTGTGCGGCGGTTCTAATCGTTCAGAATTATTCACATTTTGTCACGTTTCAGCTACAAAACTTTTCTACAAAACAAACTTTATACCAGGTATTTAGATCTATCTATCAGGGGGTCCAAAGCGTGGCCCGGGGGCCATTTGTGGCCCTTGAAATGGAATTGTTCAGCCCCTGAAAACAAGTCAAAAATGGTACAAATTTGACCAACAAAACAGAAAACAATTTAATACATTTGGAAATCATCCTTTTTATGGTTTGGTTCTTTAATAATATAAATATTTTTTATAAAATTCTGCTTTATTGTTTAGCAGGAAAAACAACAACAAAAAAAATAAAACGTTAAACAATTTTTGCATTTTTTTGTTTAGCAGGCCAGTCGTATAAATTTTCTGATTTTGGCCCCCAGGAGAAAAAGTTTGGGCCCCCTGATCTGAGTTCTTTAACTAGCAGCCCACAGCATGATGCAGCCACCACCATGTTTCTGTACTTTCTGAAAGCACAAATCCTCTACAAACTTCTGTTCTTATCTTACTTTAATGAAGCAGAGATTATTTATTTTAATGAAATGCAAAGTTTTTTTTGTTGAGTTTTAGTTTATTTACAGCTCAGAGTAACAATTCCCTTTTTAGTCATTTTACTCCATTTAACTATTGATTAATTACTAAATTACTTGACAGTTATTTCAATAATTGATTAATTTGATTAATCGCTTCAGTTTTCTGCTCTGTTTTCTGCAGGAAGACGATAAAACATGCATGATGCTGTGGGCCAAAGGCCTGACGGTGAGCATTCTGCGGAACAACCGCTGGGAGGAGCACGACCTGACGCCAGCCACCTTCGGAGAGGGAGTGAGCCCCAAGCTGCACGGCTCCGACTGCGACAAGAGCAAATCCAGGTGGGAAAGGCAGAATTGTAGGTTTAGCAGCTGAAGCAGAGGCGGTGGAGGAGCTTTCAGCCGGACGCTGCTTCATTCCTGCTTGGTTTCTTCCCAGGTTGGTTCTGAACTATGAAAACGTCCTCGGCCACCGCAGCTTCAAGCTGATGTAAGTGTTTCACAGCCCTGTGATGGAAACGGTTATTTTACATCTACTGATTATTATGACAATTTAAAAATATCTCTGCAATAAATCGCTGTTATAGCGTCCCCTGGTGGACTCATCACAGCAAGACAAACCGTCATCTCGCATGTTAAGATGAATCGTTGTTGCCTGACTGCAAGCGCACGCGTTTCTTTCTTTACTTTGTTTGTTTTGACGTGTTTTGCGGTTGGTTCCAGCTTCGTCATGAGCCAGCGCCATTACACGGTGTCGGCGCGCCGCTGGTTCACTCTGGACGCCGTGGAGCTGGAGTACGACGGCACCAAAGCCACGTTCAACGGCAGCAGGAACATCTACGCCCCGGCCGAGTACTCCTACCGCTGCAAGGCCGTCAGCAGCTTCCGCTGGCCGCAGCTCGTCCCGCGCTCCGCCAAAGACCCGGCCAACCAGTGGAGGGTTTCCTTCGACGACTTCCAGGTGGAGATTCCCAAACGTTTCGTATGTCTTTACATATTTGTTGATACTGTCATCATGTGACAGTTTGGTTAAGATGGATAAATTCAGCTCCTTCCTTCTCCCTTCCTGGAAACAACCAATCAGAGTCAGGAGGTGGGACTTAGCGCTGTCAATCACCTGTCCTCTTTCTGTTGCTCTCCAGCTAGCGTAGCTTGTTGTGAATGCTAATGCTAGTTACCATGACCACTGATAACAGCAGATAAATGGTTTTCCTGTAACGGTGAGTTGTTTCTCCACCATTAGAACATTTAGCAGCGCATACTTGAGTGATTGACAGCACTAAGATCCTCCTCCTGGCTCTGATTGGTCATTTCAAGCGGCTCAGAGACATCAATCTTTTTACTGCATGTAGATTATAAATTTGATGTTTTATTTGACTATTTTCCCAGATCCAGGGCTTCAGCCTGAGCGGCAGCGAGTTCTCGTACGCCAGCGACTGCGCTGGGTTCTTCTCGGCGGGGATCTGGATGGGCCTGCTGACCAGCCTGCTCATGGTTCTGGTTCTGACCTACGGCCTGCACATGATCATGCAGCTGCTCACCATGGACCGCTTCGACGACCCCAAGGGCCCCGGCATCTCCGTGCCCCAGACGGAGTGATGCAGCCTCCCACCCATGACCAGTCCTCCCACCATGACCAGTCCTCCACCATGACCAGTCCTCCCACCAAAACCAGTCCTCCCACCATGACCAGTCCTCTCACCATGACCAGTCCTCCCACCAAAACCAGTCCTCCCACCATGACCAGTCCTCTCACCATGACCAGTCCTCCCCACCAAAACCAGTCCTCCCACCATGACCAGTCCTCTCACCATGACCAGTCCTCCCACCATGACCAGTCCTCTCACCATGACCAGTCCTCCCACCAGACCAGTCCTCTCACCATGACCAGTCCTCCCACCAAAACCAGTCCTCTCACCATGACCAGTCCTCCCACCATGACCAGTCCTCCCACCATGACCAGTCCTCCCACCATGACCAGTCCTCCCACCATGACCAGTCCTCCCACCATGACCAGTCCTCCCACCATGACCAGTCCTCCCACCAAAACCAGTCCTCTCACCATGACCAGTCCTCCTATTCCATCACTTAATGTGAAATCCAGCACCAACAAGTCCAAGTTTAGGTGGTTGAAATGTCCAGAGATAATTGCTGATTATTTATTAAATGGAATAAAAGATGCTATTTATTATTGTTACTGCTGTGATTGTTGTGAAGTTCCAGTTTATTTGGTTTGTTGTAGATTTGTGAGATTATTACTGGAAGCATTAAGCTTGGATTATGGATTATGTTGATGACGTTCCATTGTTGTCTTGTTTCCGTGACTCCAATAAAACATCCTAAAGGTGTCACTCCTGGTTGGCGGCCATCTTTAAACTCAAAGCTCCTTCCTGCTCAGAGTGGAAGAATTTAAAAACTGAATTTATAGTTTAGGAAAGTTTTGGAATAATTTTTATCCAGAACATGTAAATGCAAGTCAGGTTTATTAATGAAAAATTGAAATAAAAGTACAAAGGTTGAGAAAACGTTAAGATACAGAAGAGTTGATAATTTCCCTTTGCCACCAGTAAAGTATTTTAATTAAATTTGGAGACATTAAGCTGCTGATCAAAGCTATAGATATTCCTGATCTTTATGAATTTCATCCAGAACACAGGATGACGGTTGATGACGGTTTCACCCAGTCAGACACGCTGCAAAAAGAAAATAAAAATATCAATATAACTTTTAGAAACATTTTCTCCCATTAGACGCAAAATTGTTAAGCTGAAAGAACTCGAGGGCCACATTAAAAGAAAATACATTTCCTTTAATAAAATGTTTATTTGAAAATAATTTAAATTACATTTTAAATCAGTTCAAAGAAAAAAGCTGAAACAAGCTGCCTGCATAAACGTTCAGACCACAAAACTACAGATTGGTAAAAGCAGATTTTCTCAGAATTAAATGTTTTTTTAAGAAGCGTTTCAGTAATCCACATTTTGAGTGGACAATGTCTTCCCACTGGGCCCACAAGCTAATGTTAGCATGTTGTTTCAGCTCTAAGTTTAGCTCACATACTAACGTTTCGACTGGATGGAGCTAAACTTAGCCAATAAGCTATTGATTGATGACCAATATGGTACTGGTAGTACTTAAGCTAATATTAGCATTGTTAATCATACTCTTCTATTGCTGTAGGTCACATACTAATGATAGCTAGACTCCTATAAATAACATGCATGCTAACTCTAGCTTAGCTAATTTTAGTTTGTGCAAAGTAGTTTGCAAACAAGATGGAGTATGTCGCTGTGAATAAACCCGAATGAAGCTCTTTATGCTGGAGGTCAAGATGATACCAACAGTCACCATTCCGATATTAGAATTTTAGCTAACATTAGCATTTAAGCTAACTTTTATACAAAACCTCAACCTAACATGCTAACAAGGAGCAAATCATTGTCAGTTAACATGGTAGTGATAGCATACATGCTATTCATAAGCTTTTAGCTAACTCTAGTTGAACTAATTTTAGTTTATGCACAAACTTTAGAGGCTAAACTCACCGTAACAAATATAATTCACTTCCAGGTATTTGTAGGTTCCAACGCAGGGATCTCCAAACACAGAGTTTGCTGCTGTGATAGAACAGCTCTGCTTCCCGTTGCAGCTGTGGATTCAAATCAAGTCAGTATCTAATAAAATTACATTTTTATCTTTGTAGACCTCCTAGTTCCACATTTAGATCCAGTTTTATACACATTTACAAAAAACTGAACTTCTGTACCTCTGGCCAACTCTGCCTGAGTTCCCAGAGGAGCATCGATCGTTGGCTATCTCGTTTGCGGGTCGTCCAGCGATGCACGTCTCCCGGTCTCTACGTCCGTATGTAGCACTGGTCACATAGATAAGCTCACCTTTGCCTGGCAAAGAGAAGAGGAAACGTTGGAGAGACATTTTCCTGGTGTAATGCTCCAGAATCCACCAGTAAAACCAGTGATCTTACCACACTTCAGCTGAGCCACTGATCCCTCACATGCCACAGTGGAACCACTTTCAGGTTTTCCTTCAAGGTCTGTCAGAAGAGGATCAGATCACATTAATGGCCCGTTAGGACATTGGTGTTTAAAGATAAAAAAAAATTAATAATTAAATAATAACAAAATCACGCAAAAGAAGCATTTTCCTACATTTGTAAACTAAAAACGGATGATAAACTACAGGTGAATTTTTTGTTTAAAACAAGTTATTTCTTCATTCAGTGAAGTTACACACAGAGGATCCAGAAATGTTCATTAAAGGTTCATTAATTGTTTTCATTCCTAACTTTAACTAATCCAAGTGTTTCAACCTTTACTCACTTTCACATGTGTAATCCACCTCCAGGTATTTGTAGGTTCCAACGCAGGGATCTCCAAACACAGAGTTTGCTGCTGTGATAGAACAGCTCTGCTTCCCGTTGCAGCTGAAGATGGATGTTCAAGAACGAGGATTAGAGATTTAATCCAAAATCAATTTGACACCAACAAAAAGATTTATACCTCTCAGCAACTTTATTTGAGTCGCTGCCATTTCCTTGATGAAGAAGGAAGCGAAAAATGTCCCCCAAGGTCTTGTATGAATGAAACGGTTTTATAACACGAAAGGCTGGCTTGAGGCCGGAGCTCCGGCGGCATTGGACGTTGGCTATCTTCTGGGCAGGTTGTCCAGCGGCGCACGTCTCCCGGTCTCTACGTCCGTATGTAGCACTGGTCACAGATATAACCTTTCCTCCGTCTGACAGAGAGGATTGGAAACGTTGGAGAGACATTTTCCTGGTGTAATGCTCCAGAACCCACCAGTAAAACCAGTGATCTTACCACACTTCAGCTGAGCCACTGATCCCTCACATGCCACAGTGGAACCACTCTTAGGTTTTATTTCAGGGTCTGTCAGAAGAGGATCAGATCACATTAATGGCCCTGAATACAAAGTTAGAGATGGAGTTGGACAAAGCCCGGCCCTCCACGCTTTCATTAGCGTTAAAAACACAGTGGAGGTCCAGCGGCGCCTTCGTGTTTGACCCGGTTTATTGGTTGAAGGCGGCTGCTCCTGATCCTGCTGCTGACCAAACATGATAGTGAGGGGAAACATGGCCGACATTTTAACCCAGAAATGAAAACAAGATGGTTTCTTCTCTGGTCACACCTTACCACTCAAACAGCTAATGACTGTTTAATTCAAAGCTAATATTTTTATTTTAGTTTTCTGCTTTCAACTCTAAACATCAACAACAAGCAGTTATATCTAATAACAAAAGTCTAGTGGAGTAAAATGACTCTGTTCATTTTCCTCAATTGTTTATTTTAGTAGTTTAGAGCATGTTTTTCTGACATTGTGGCACACGTTTCTCTTCAGCCCCATTTACTACGATACTCCAAATAAAGGCAAGTGCAACCAGCTGTTAATTATGCACTAATTTCTGCTTTTCTGTTGCAAATAAAACCCAAATTAAACACATGAAACTCTGATCAAACTGTATTTGGTAAAAAGTGTGACTAAACTACTGAGCGACTGATCAAAACATCAATTATTCAATGTTTAAAAATTACACCATCAAACTGTCCAAAAACAAAGTCACATGGAAAGTTTGGTGTTTGAAGATGAAAAACATTAATATAATTCATGATTGCATTATAACAAAATCATACAAAATAAGCATTTTTCACTCATTTTACACTAAAAACTAATGAAAAACTGAAGGTGAATGTTTGTTGTTTCTTCATTCAGTGAAGTTACTCACAAAGGAAACAGAAATTTTACTCAAAAGCAGCAATACCTGCTAAAAAATACTTACAATGAAAAATATACTCTAATAGAAATCTTTTTCCCAAACGTTGGTTAGCAACATTTAGCTAGTTGCTACCCACGTCCGCTAGCATGTCTAGCTAATGAATCCAGTTTTAGTGCCATAAAACTTAAAAGATCATTAATCAATAAGCTGAATTGATGCGGTTCCTATTGCCTCCGTTTTAATGTGATAAGATGAGAAAATGTTAAAAGTGGTGAGAAGATATTGCTGGGATTTTCCTCCTCTGTCAGATTTAAAGTGTTTTAACCTCGACTCGTTCTGCTATGGCCGCCATTTTTAATTCTGTTATCAACCGGCTCAGTTTTAGGATGACCAGCTGCGCCCTCTGCTGGACGGAGGCCAAACTACAACACTGAAGAAGGTCTAAAATGGATGATAAATTAAAGGAATCTAACTAGTTTTAATCTAATGAACCTAAAAGGTTCATTAATTGTTTTCATTCCTAACTTTAACTAATCCAAGTGTTTCAACCTTTACTCACTTTTACATGTGTAATCCACCTCCAGGTATTTGTAGGTTCCAACGCAGGGATCTCCAAACACAGAGTTTGCTGCTGTGATAGAACAGCTCTGCTTCCCGTTGCAGCTGTGGATTCAAATCAAGTCAGTATCTAATAAAATTACATTTTTATCTTTGTAGACCTCCTAGTTCGCACATTTAGATCCAGTTTTATACACATTTACAAAAAACTGAACTTCTGTACCTCTGGCCAACTCTGCCTGAGTTCCCAGAGGAGCATCGATCGTTGGCTATCTCGTTTGCGGGTCGTCCAGCGATGCACGTCTCCCGGTCTCTACGTCCGTATGTAGCACTGGTCACAGATATAACCTTTCCTCCGTCTGACAGAGAGGATTGGAATCGTTGGAGAGACATTTTCCTGGTGTAATGCTCCAGAACCCACCAGTAAAACCAGTGATCTTACCACACTTCAGCTGAGCCACTGATCCCTCACATGCCACAGTGGAACCACTCTTAGGTTTTATTTCAGGGTCTGTCAGAAGAGGATCAGATCACATTAATGGCCCGTCAGGACATTGGTGTTTAAAGATAAAAAATGAATATAATTAATAATTATATAATAACAAAATCACACAAAAGAAGCATTTTTCCTAAATTTGTAAACTAAAAACGGATGAAAAGCTGCAGCGAAATTTTTGTTTAAAACAAGTTTTTCCTTCATTCAGTGAAGTTACACACAGAGGATCCAGAAATGTTACTCTAACCAATTTTAATCTAACAAACCTAAGAAGTTGATTAATTGTTTTCATTCCTAACTTTAACTAATCCAAGTGTTTCAACCTTTACTCACTTTCACATGTGTAATCCACCTCCAGGTATTTGTAGGTTCCAACGCAGGGATCTCCAAACACAGAGTTTGCTGCTGTGATAGAACAGCTCTGCTTCCCCGTTGCAGCTGAAGATGGATGTTCAAGAACGAGGATTAGAGATTTAATCCAAAAATCAATTTGACACCAACAAAAACATTTTTACCTCTCAGCAACTTTATTAGAGCTGCTGCCTTTTCCTCTATGACCAAAGATGGGAACCGACTTCCCAGAGCGATTGTGTGGACGAAATTGTGTTCTATAACGGAAGAATGGACGGAAAATTAAGCTCCGGCGGCATTGGGACGTTGGCTATCTTCTGGGCAGGTTGTCCAGCGGCGCACGTCTCCCGGTCTCTACGTCCGTATGTAGCACTGGTCACAGATATAACCTTTCCTCCGTCTGACAGAGAGGATTGGAAACGTTGGAGAGACATTTTCCTGGTGTAATGCTCCAGAACCCACCAGTAAAACCAGTGATCTTACCACACTTCAGCTGAGCCACTGATCCCTCACATGCCACAGTGGAACCACTCTTAGGTTTTATTTCAGGGTCTGTCAGAAGAGGATCAGATCACATTAATGGCCCTGAATACAAAGTTAGAGATGGAGTTGGACAAAGCCCGGCCCTCCACGCTTTCATTAGCGTTAAAAACACAGTGGAGGTCCAGCGGCGCCTTCGTGTTTGACCCGGTTTATTGGTTGAAGGCGGCTGCTCCTGATCCTGCTGCTGACCAAACATGATAGTGAGGGGAAACATGGCCGACATTTTAACCCAGAAATGAAAACAAGATGGTTTCTTCTCTGGTCACACCTTACCACTCAAACAGCTAATGACTGTTTTATTCAAAGCTAATATTTTTTATTTTAGTTTTCTGCTTTCAACTCTAAACATCAACAACAAGCAGTTATATCTAATAACAAAAGTCTAGTGGAGTAAAATGACTCTGTTCATTTTCCTCAATTGTTTATTTTAGTAGTTTAGAGCATGTTTTTCTGACATTGTGGCACACGTTTCTCTTCAGCCCCATTTACTACGATACTCCAAATAAAGGCAAGTGCAACCAGCTGTTAATTATGCACTAATTTCTGCTTTTCTGTTGCAAATAAAACCCAAATTAAACACATGAAACTCTGATCAAACTGTATTTGGTAAAAAGTGTGACTAAACTACTGAGCGACTGATCAAAACATCAATTATTCAATGTTTAAAAATTACACCATCAAACTGTCCAAAACAAAGTTACATGGAAAGTTTGGTGCTTGAAGATGAAAAACATGAATATAATTCATGATTGCACTATAACAAAATCATACAAAATAAGCATTTTCACTCATTTTACACTAAAAACTAATGAAAAACTGAAGGTGAATGTTTGTTGTTTCTTCATTCAGTGAAGTTACTCACAGAGGAAACAGAAATTTTACTCAAGTAAAAGCAGCAATACCTGCTAAAAATACTTACAATGAAAAATATACTCTAATAGAAATATTTTCCCAAACGTTGGTTAGCAACATTTAGCTAGTTGCTACCCACGTCCGCTAGCATGTCTAGCTAATGAATCCAGTTTTAGTGCCATAAAACTTAAAAGATTATTAATCAATAAGCTGAATTGATGCGGTTCCTATTGCCTCAGATTTAATGTGACAAGATGAGAAAATGTTAAAAGTGGTGAGAAGATATTGCTGGGTTTTTCCTCCTCTGTCAGATTTAAAGTGTTTTAACCTCGACTCGTTCTGCTATGGCCGCCATTTTTAATTCTGTTATCAACCGGCTCAGTTTTTAGGATGACCAGCTGCGCCCTCTGCTGGTCGGAGGCCAAACTACAACACTGAAGAAGGTCTAAAATGGATGATAAATTAAAGGAATCTAACTAGTTTTAATCTAATGAACCTAAAAGGTTCATTAATTGTTTTCATTCCTAACTTTAACTAATCCAAGTGTTTCAACCTTTACTCACTTTTCACATGTGTAATCCACCTCCAGGTATTTGTAGGTTCCAACGCAGGGATCTCCAAACACAGAGTTTGCTGCTGTGATAGAACAGCTCTGCTTCCCGTTGCAGCTGTGGATTCAAATCAAGTCAGTATCTAATAAAATTACATTTTTATCTTTGTAGACCTCCTAGTTCACACATTTAGATCCAGTTTTATACACATTTACAAAAAACTGAACTTCTGTACCTCTGGCCAACTCTGCCTGAGTTCCCAGAGGAGCATCGATCGTTGGCTATCTCGTTTGCGGGTCGTCCAGCGATGCACGTCTCCCGGTCTCTACGTCCGTATGTAGCACTGGTCACAGATATAACCTTTCCTCCGTCTGACAGAGAGGATTGGAATCGTTGGAGAGACATTTTCCTGGTGTAATGCTCCAGAACCCACCAGTAAAACCAGTGATCTTACCACACTTCAGCTGAGCCACTGATCCCTCACATGCCACAGTGGAACCACTCTTAGGTTTTATTTCAGGGTCTGTCAGAAGAGGATCAGATCACATTAATGGCCCTGAATACAAAGTTAGAGATGGAGTTGGACAAAGCCCGGCCCTCCACGCTTTCATTAGCGTTAAAAACACAGTGGAGGTCCAGCGGCGCCTTCGTGTTTGACCCGGTTTATTGGTTGAAGGCGGCTGCTCCTGATCCTGCTGCTGACCAAACATGATAGTGAGGGGAAACATGGCCGACATTTTAACCCAGAAATGAAAACAAGATGGTTTCTTCTCTGGTCACACCTTACCACTCAAACAGCTAATGACTGTTTTATTCAGAGCTAATATTTTTTATTTTAGTTTTCTGCTTTCAACTCTAAACATCAACAACAAGCAGTTATATCTAATAACAAAAGTCTAGTGGAGTAAAATGACTCTGTTCATTTTCCTCAATTGTTTATTTTAGTAGTTTAGAGCATGTTTTTCTGACATTGTGGCACACGTTTCTCTTCAGCCCCATTTACTACGATACTCCAAATAAAGGCAAGTGCAACCAGCTGTTAATTATGCACTAATTTCTGCTTTTCTGTTGCAAATAAAACCCAAATTAAACACATGAAACTCTGATCAAACTGTATTTGGTAAAAAGGCGACTCGACTACTGAGCGACTGATCAAAACATCAATTATTCAATGTTTAAAAATTACACCATCAAACTGTCCAAAACAAAGTTACATGGAAAGTTTGGTGCTTGAAGATGAAAAACATGAATATAATTCATGATTGCACTATAACAAAATCATACAAAATAAGCATTTTCACTCATTTTACACTAAAAACTAATGAAAAACTGAAGGTGAATGTTTGTTGTTTCTTCATTCAGTGAAGTTACTCACAGAGGAAACAGAAATTTTACTCAAAAGCAGCAATACCTGCTAAAAAATACTTACAATGAAAAATATACTCTAATAGAAATATTTTCCCAAACGTTGGTTAGCAACATTTAGCTAGTTGCTACCCACGTCCGCTAGCATGTCTAGCTAATGAATCCAGTTTTAGTGCCATAAAACTTAAAAGATCATTAATCAATAAGCTGAATTGATGCGGTTCCTATTGCCTCCGTTTTAATGTGATAAGATGAGAAAATGTTAAAAGTGGTGAGAAGATATTGCTGGGTTTTTCCTCCTCTGTCAGATTTAAAGTGTTTTAACCTCGACTCGTTCTGCTATGGCCGCCATTTTTAATTCTGTTATCAACCGGCTCAGTTTTAGGATGACCAGCTGCGCCCTCTGCTGGACGGAGGCCAAACTACAACACTGAAGAAGGTCTAAAATGGATGATAAATTAAAGGAATCTAACTAGTTTTAATCTAATGAACCTAAAAGGTTCATTAATTGTTTTCATTCCTAACTTTAACTAATCCAAGTGTTTCAACCTTTACTCACTTTTACATGTGTAATCCACCTCCAGGTATTTGTAGGTTCCAACGCAGGGATCTCCAAACACAGAGTTTGCTGCTGTGATAGAACAGCTCTGCTTCCCGTTGCAGCTGTGGATTCAAATCAAGTCAGTATCTAATAAAATTACATTTTTATCTTTGTAGACCTCCTAGTTCACACATTTAGATCCAGTTTTATACACATTTACAAAAAACTGAACTTCTGTACCTCTGGCCAACTCTGCCTGAGTTCCCAGAGGAGCATCGATCGTTGGCTATCTTCTGGGCAGGTTGTCCAGCGATGCACGTCTCCCGGTCTCTACGTCCGTATGTAGCACTGGTCACAGATATAACCTTTCCTCCGTCTAACAGAGAGGATTGGAATCGTTGGAGAGACATTTTCCTGGTGTAATGCTCCAGAACCCACCAGTAAAACCAGTGATCTTACCACACATCAGCTGAGCCACTGATCCCTCACATGCCACAGTGGAACCACTCTTAGGTTTTATTTCAGGGTCTGTCAGAAGAGGATCAGATCACATTAATGGCCCGTCAGGACATTGGTGTTTAAAGATAAAAAAATGAATATAATTAATAATTATATAATAACAAAATCACACAAAAGAAGCATTTTTTCCTAAATTTGTAAACTAAAAACGGATGAAAAGCTGCAGCGAAATTTTTGTTTAAAACAAGTTTTTCCTTCATTCAGTGAAGTTACACACAGAGGATCCAGAAATGTTACTCTAACCAATTTTAATCTAACAAACCTAAGAAGTTGATTAATTGTTTTCATTCCTAACTTTAACTAATCCAAGTGTTTCAACCTTTACTCACTTTCACATGTGTAATCCACCTCCAGGTATTTGTAGGTTCCAACGCAGGGATCTCCAAACACAGAGTTTGCTGCTGTGATAGAACAGCTCTGCTTCCCGTTGCAGCTGAAGATGGATGTTCAAGAACGAGGATTAGAGATTTAATCCAAAATCAATTTGACACCAACAAAAACATTTTTACCTCTCAGCAACTTTATTAGAGCTGCTGCCTTTTCCTCTATGACCAAAGATGGGAACCGACTTCCCAGAGCGATTGTGTGGACGAAATTGTGTTCTATAACGGAAGAATGGACGGAAAATTAAGCTCCGGCGGCATTGGACGTTGGCTATCTTCTGGGCAGGTTGTCCAGCGGCGCACGTCTCCCGGTCTCTACGTCCGTATGTAGCACTGGTCACAGATATAACCTTTCCTCCATCTGACAGAGAGGATTGGAAACGTTGGAGAGACATTTTCCTGGTGTAATGCTCCAGAACCCACCAGTAAAACCAGTGATCTTACCACACTTCAGCTCAGCCACTGATCCCTCACATGCCACAGTGGAACCACTCTTAGGTTTTATTTCAGGGTCTGTCAGAAGAGGATCAGATCACATTAATGGCCCTGAATACAAAGTTAGAGATGGAGTTGGACAAAGCCCGGCCCTCCACGCTTTCATTAGCGTTAAAAACACAGTGGAGGTCCAGCGGCGCCTTCGTGTTTGACCCGGTTTATTGGTTGAAGGCGGCTGCTCCTGATCCTGCTGCTGACCAAACATGATAGTGAGGGGAAACATGGCCGACATTTTAACCCAGCAATGAAAACAAGATGGTTTCTTCTCTGGTCACACCTTACCACTCAAACAGCTAATGACTGTTTAATTCAAAGCTAATATTTTTTATTTTAGTTTTCTGCTTTCAACTCTAAACATCAACAACAAGCAGTTATATCTAATAACAAAAGTCTAGTGGAGTAAAATGACTCTGTTCATTTTCCTCAATTGTTTATTTTAGTAGT
Organism: Poeciliopsis gracilis; assembly: GCA_911649635.1. Taxonomy (NCBI): domain Eukaryota; kingdom Metazoa; phylum Chordata; class Actinopteri; order Cyprinodontiformes; family Poeciliidae; genus Poeciliopsis; species Poeciliopsis gracilis. Next base: position 2,125,292 of record CAJVRI010001526.1, on the reverse strand, counting down.
TTAGAGCATGTTTTTTCTGACATTGTGGCACACGTTTCTCTTCAGCCCCATTTACTACGATACTCCAAATAAAGGCAAGTGCAACCAGCTGTTAATTATGCACTAATTTCTGCTTTTCTGTTGCAAATAAAACCCAAATTAAACACATGAAACTCTGATCAAACTGTATTTGGTAAAAAGTGTGACTAAACTACTGAGCGACTGATCAAAACATCAATTATTCAATGTTTAAAAATTACACCATCAAACTGTCCAAAACAAAGTTACATGGAAAGTTTGGTGCTTGAAGATGAAAAACATGAATATAATTCATGATTGCACTATAACAAAATCATACAAAATAAGCATTTTCACTCATTTTACACTAAAAACTAATGAAAAACTGAAGGTGAATGTTTGTTGTTTCTTCATTCAGTGAAGTTACTCACAAAGGAAACAGAAATTTTACTCAAAAGCAGCAATACCTGCTAAAAAATACTTACAATGAAAAATATACTCTAATAGAAATATTTTCCCAAACGTTGGTTAGCAACATTTAGCTAGTTGCTACCCACGTCCGCTAGCATGTCTAGCTAATGAATCCAGTTTTAGTGCCATAAAACTTAAAAGATTATTAATCAATAAGCTGAATTGATGCGGTTCCTATTGCCTCGTTTAATGTGACAAGATGAGAAAATGTTAAAAGTGGTGAGAAGATATTGCTGGGATTTTCCTCCTCTGTCAGATTTAAAGTGTTTTAACCTCGACTCGTTCTGCTATGGCCGCCATTTTTAATTCTGTTATCAACCGGCTCAGTTTTAGGATGACCAGCTGCGCCCTCTGCTGGACGGAGGCCAAACTACAACACTGAAGAAGGTCTAAAATGGATGATAAATTAAAGGAATCTAACTAGTTTTAATCTAATGAACCTAAAAGGTTCATTAATTGTTTTCATTCCTAACTTTAACTAATCCAAGTGTTTCAACCTTTACTCACTTTTACATGTGTAATCCACCTCCAGGTATTTGTAGGTTCCAACGCAGGGATCTCCAAACACAGAGTTTGCTGCTGTGATAGAACAGCTCTGCTTCCCGTTGCAGCTGTGGATTCAAATCAAGTCAGTATCTAATAAAATTACATTTTTATCTTTGTAGACCTCCTAGTTCCACATTTAATCCAGTTTTATACACATTTACAAAAAACTAATAAAATTACATTTACCTTTTCTGCCTGAGTTCCCAGACGAGCATCGATCGTTGGCTATCTCGCTTGGGCGGGATCGTCCAGCGATGCACGCCTCCCGGTCTCTACGTCCGTATGTAGCACTGGTCACAGATATAACCTTTCCTCCGTCTGACAGAGAGGATTGGAATCGTTGGAGAGACATTTTCCTGGTGTAATGCTCCAGAACCCACCAGTAAAACCAGTGATCTTACCACACTTCAGCTGAGCCACTGATCCCTCACATGCCACAGTGGAACCACTCTTAGGTTTTATTTCAGGGTCTGTCAGAAGAGGATCAGATCACATTAATGGCCCGTCAGGACATTGGTGTTTAAAGATAAAAAAATGAATATAATTAATAATTATATAATAACAAAATCACACAAAAGAAGCATTTTTTCCTAAATTTGTAAACTAAAAACGGATGAAAAGCTGCAGCGTAAATTTTTGTTTAAAACAAGTTTTTTCCTTCATTCAGTGAAGTTACACACAGAGGATCCAGAAATTTTACTCAACTAATTTTAATCTAACAAACCTAAGAAGTTGATTAATTGTTTTCATTCCTAACTTTAACTAATCCAAGTGTTTCAACCTTTACTCACTTTCACATGTGTAATCCACCTCCAGGTATTTGTAGGTTCCAACGCAGGGATCTCCAAACACAGAGTTTGCTGCTGTGATAGAACAGCTCTGCTTCCCGTTGCAGCTGAAGATGGATGTTCAAGAACGAGGATTAGAGATTTAATCCAAAAATCAATTTGACACCAACAAAAACATTTTTACCTCTCAGCAACTTTATTAGAGCTGCTGCCTTTTCCTCTATGACCAAAGATGGGAACCGACTTCCCAGAGCGATTGTGTGGACGAAATTGTGTTCTATAACGGAAGAATGGACGGAAAATTAAGCTCCGGCGGCATTGGACGTTGGCTATCTTCTGGGCAGGTTGTCCAGCGGCGCACGTCTCCCGGTCTCTACGTCCGTATGTAGCACTGGTCACAGATATAACCTTTCCTCCATCTGACAGAGAGGATTGGAAACGTTGGAGAGACATTTTCCTGGTGTAATGCTCCAGAACCCACCAGTAAAACCAGTGATCTTACCACACTTCAGCTGAGCCACTGATCCCTCACATGCCACAGTGGAACCACTCTTAGGTTTTATTTCAGGGTCTGTCAGAAGAGGATCAGATCACATTAATGGCCCTGAATACAAAGTTAGAGATGGAGTTGGACAAAGCCCGGCCCTCCACGCTTTCATTAGCGTTAAAAACACAGTGGAGGTCCAGCGGCGCCTTCGTGTTTGACCCGGTTTATTGGTTGAAGGCGGCTGCTCCTGATCCTGCTGCTGACCAAACATGATAGTGAGGGGAAACATGGCCGACATTTTAACCCAGCAATGAAAACAAGATGGTTTCTTCTCTGGTCACACCTTACCACTCAAACAGCTAATGACTGTTTAATTCAAAGCTAATATTTTTTATTTTAGTTTTCTGCTTTCAACTCTAAACATCAACAACAAGCAGTTATATCTAATAACAAAAGTCTAGTGGAGTAAAATGACTCTGTTCATTTTCCTCAATTGTTTATTTTAGTAGTTTAGAGCATGTTTTTTCTGACATTGTGGCACACGTTTCTCTTCAGCCCCATTTACTACGATACTCCAAATAAAGGCAAGTGCAACCAGCTGTTAATTATGCACTAATTTCTGCTTTTCTGTTGCAAATAAAACCCAAATTAAACACATGAAACTCTGATCAAACTGTATTTGGTAAAAAGTGCGACTAAACTACTGAGCGACTGATCAAAACATCAATTATTCAATGTTTAATAATTACACCATCAAACTGTCCAAAACAAAGTTACATGGAAAGTTTGGTGCTTTGAAGATGAAAAACATTAATATAATTCATGATTGCATTATAACAAAATCATACAAAATAAGCATTTTCACTCATTTTACACTAAAAACTAATGAAAAACTGAAGGTGAATGTTTGTTGTTTCTTCATTCAGTGAAGTTACTCACAGAGGAAACAGAAATTTTACTCAAGTAAAAGCAGCAATACCTGCTAAAAAATACTTACAATGAAAAATATACTCTAATAGAAATCTTTTTCCCAAACGTTGGTTAGCAACATTTAGCTAGTTGCTACCCACGTCCCGCTAGCATGTCTAGCTAATGAATCCAGTTTTGAGTGCCATAAAACTTAAAAGATTATTAATCAATAAGCTGAATTGATGCGGTTCCTATTGCCTCAGATTTAATGTGACAAGATGAGAAAATGTTAAAAGTGGTGAGAAGATATTGCTGGGATTTTTCCTCCTCTGTCAGATTTAAAGTGTTTTAACCTCGACTCGTTCTGCTATGGCCGCCATTTTTAATTCTGTTATCAACCGGCTCAGTTTTTAGGATGACCAGCTGCGCCCTCTGCTGGACGGAGGCCAAACTACAACACTGAAGAAGGTCTAAAATGGATGATAAATTAAAGGAATCTAACTAGTTTTAATCTAATGAACCTAAAAGGTTCATTAATTGTTTTCATTCCTAACTTTAACTAATCCAAGTGTTTCAACCTTTACTCACTTTTACATGTGTAATCCACCTCCAGGTATTTGTAGGTTCCAACGCAGGGATCTCCAAACACAGAGTTTGCTGCTGTGATAGAACAGCTCTGCTTCCCGTTGCAGCTGTGGATTCAAATCAAGTCAGTATCTAATAAAATTACATTTTTTATCTTTGTAGACCTCCTAGTTCGCACATTTAGATCCAGTTTTATACACATTTACAAAAAAACTGAACTTCTGTACCTCTGGCCAACTCTGCCTGAGTTCCCAGAGGAGCATCGATCGTTGGCTATCTTCTGGGCAGGTCGTCCAGCGATGCACGTCTCCCGGTCTCTACGTCCGTATGTAGCACTGGTCACAGATATAACCTTTCCTCCGTCTAACAGAGAGGATTGGAATCGTTGGAGAGACATTTTCCTGGTGTAATGCTCCAGAACCCACCAGTAAAACCAGTGATCTTACCACACTTCAGCTGAGCCACTGATCCCTCACATGCCACAGTGGAACCACTCTTAGGTTTTATTTCAGGGTCTGTCAGAAGAGGATCAGATCACATTAATGGCCCGTCAGGACATTGGTGTTTAAAGATAAAAAAATGAATATAATTAATAATTATATAATAACAAAATCACACAAAAGAAGCATTTTTTCCTAAATTTGTAAACTAAAAACGGATGAAAAGCTGCAGCGAAATTTTTGTTTAAAACAAGTTTTTCCTTCATTCAGTGAAGTTACACACAGAGGATCCAGAAATTTTACTCAACTAATTTTAATCTAACAAACCTAAGAAGTTGATTAATTGTTTTCATTCCTAACTTTAACTAATCCAAGTGTTTCAACCTTTACTCACTTTCACATGTGTAATCCACCTCCAGGTATTTGTAGGTTCCAACGCAGGGATCTCCAAACACAGAGTTTGCTGCTGTGATAGAACAGCTCTGCTTCCCGTTGCAGCTGAAGATGGATGTTCAAGAACGAGGATTAGAGATTTAATCCAAAAATCAATTTGACACCAACAAAAACATTTTTACCTCTCAGCAACTTTATTAGAGCTGCTGCCTTTTCCTCTATGACCAAAGATGGGAACCGACTTCCCAGAGCGATTGTGTGGACGAAATTGTGTTCTATAACGGAAGAATGGACGGAAAATTAAGCTCCGGCGGCATTGGGACGTTGGCTATCTTCTGGGCAGGTTGTCCAGCGGCGCACGTCTCCCGGTCTCTACGTCCGTATGTAGCACTGGTCACAGATATAACCTTTCCTCCGTCTGACAGAGAGGATTGGAAACGTTGGAGAGACATTTTCCTGGTGTAATGCTCCAGAACCCACCAGTAAAACCAGTGATCTTACCACACTTCAGCTCAGCCACTGATCCCTCACATGCCACAGTGGAACCACTCTTAGGTTTTATTTCAGGGTCTGTCAGAAGAGGATCAGATCACATTAATGGCCCTGAATACAAAGTTAGAGATGGAGTTGGACAAAGCCCGGCCCTCCACGCTTTCATTAGCGTTAAAAACACAGTGGAGGTCCAGCGGCGCCTTCGTGTTTGACCCGGTTTATTGGTTGAAGGCGGCTGCTCCTGATCCTGCTGCTGACCAAACATGATAGTGAGGGGAAACATGGCCGACATTTTAACCCAGCAATGAAAACAAGATGGTTTCTTCTCTGGTCACACCTTACCACTCAAACAGCTAATGACTGTTTAATTCAAAGCTAATATTTTTATTTTAGTTTTCTGCTTTCAACTCTAAACATCAACAACAAGCAGTTATATCTAATAACAAAAGTCTAGTGGAGTAAAATGACTCTGTTCATTTTCCTCAATTGTTTATTTTAGTAGTTTAGAGCATGTTTTTCTGACATTGTGGCACACGTTTCTCTTCAGCCCCATTTACTACGATACTCCAAATAAAGGCAAGTGCAACCAGCTGTTAATTATGCACGAATTTCTGCTTTTCTGTTGCAAATAAAACCCAAATTAAACACATGAAACTCTGATCAAACTGTATTTGGTAAAAAGTGTGACTAAACTACTGAGCGACTGATCAAAACATCAATTATTCAATGTTTAATAATTACACCATCAAACTGTCCAAAGCAAAGTTACATGGAAAGTTTGGTGCTTGAAGATGAAAAATATTAATATAATTCATGATTGCACTATAACAAAATCATACAAAATAAGCATTTTCACTCATTTTACACTAAAAACTAATGAAAAACTGAAGGTGAATGTTTGTTGTTTCTTCATTCAGTGAAGTTACTCACAGAGGAAACAGAAATTTTACTCAAGTAAAAGCAGCAATACCTGCTAAAAATACTTACAATGAAAAATATACTCTAATAGAAATATTTTCCCAAACGTTGGTTAGCAACATTTAGCTAGTTGCTACCCACGTCCGCTAGCATGTCTAGCTAATGAATCCAGTTTTAGTGCCATAAAACTTAAAAGATCATTAATCAATAAGCTGAATTGATGCGGTTCCTATTGCCTCAGATTTAATGTGACAAGATGAGAAAATGTTAAAAGTGGTGAGAAGATATTGCTGGGTTTTTCCTCCTCTGTCAGATTTAAAGTGTTTTAACCTCGACTCGTTCTGCTATGGCCGCCATTTTTAATTCTGTTATCAACCGGCTCAGTTTTAGGATGACCAGCTGCGCCCTCTGCTGGACGGAGGCCAAACTACAACACTGAAGAAGGTCTAAAATGGATGATAAATTAAAGGAATCTAACTAGTTTTAATCTAATGAACCTAAAAGGTTCATTAATTGTTTTCATTCCTAACTTTAACTAATCCAAGTGTTTCAACCTTTACTCACTTTTACATGTGTAATCCACCTCCAGGTATTTGTAGGTTCCAACGCAGGGATCTCCAAACACAGAGTTTGCTGCTGTGATAGAACAGCTCTGTTCCCCGTTGCAGCTGTGGATTCAAATCAAGTCAGTATCTAATAAAATTACATTTTTATCTTTGTAGACCTCCTAGTTCACACATTTAAATCCAGTTTTATACACATTTACAAAAAACTGAACTTCTGTACCTCTGGCCAACTCTGCCTGAGTTCCCAGAGGAGCATCGATCGTTGGCTATCTTCTGGGCAGGTTGTCCAGCGATGCACGTCTCCCGGTCTCTACGTCCGTATGTAGCACTGGTCACAGATATAACCTTTCCTCCGTCTAACAGAGAGGATTGGAATCGTTGGAGAGACATTTTCCTGGTGTAATGCTCCAGAACCCACCAGTAAAACCAGTGATCTTACCACACATCAGCTGAGCCACTGATCCCTCACATGCCACAGTGGAACCACTCTTAGGTTTTATTTCAGGGTCTGTCAGAAGAGGATCAGATCACATTAATGGCCCTGAATACAAAGTTAGAGATGGAGTTGGACAAAGCCCGGCCCTCCACGCTTTCATTAGCGTTAAAAAACACAGTGGAGGTCCAGCGGCGCCTTCGTGTTTGACCCGGTTTATTGGTTGAAGGCGGCTGCTCCTGATCCTGCTGCTGACCAAACATGATAGTGAGGGGAAACATGGCCGACATTTTAACCCAGAAATGAAAACAAGATGGTTTCTTCTCTGGTCACACCTTACCACTCAAACAGCTAATGACTGTTTAATTCAAAGCTAATATTTTTTTTTTTAGTTTTCTGCTTTCAACTCTAAACATCAACAACAAGCAGTTATATCTAATAACAAAAGTCTAGTGGAGTAAAATGACTCTGTTCATTTTCCTCAATTGTTTATTTTAGTAGTTTAGAGCATGTTTTTCTGACATTGTGGCACACGTTTCTCTTCAGCCCCATTTACTACGATACTCCAAATAAAGGCAAGTGCAACCAGCTGTTAATTATGCACTAATTTCTGCTTTTCTGTTGCAAATAAAACCCAAATTAAACACATGAAACTCTGATCAAACTGTATTTGGTAAAAAGTGTGACTAAACTACTGAGCGACTGATCAAAACATCAATTATTCAATGTTTAATAATTACACCATCAAACTGTCCAAAACAAAGTTACATGGAAAGTTTGGTGCTTGAAGATGAAAAACATGAATATAATTCATGATTGCATTATAACAAAATCATACAAAATAAGCATTTTCACTCATTTTACACTAAAAACTAATGAAAAACTGAAGGTGAATGTTTGTTGTTTCTTCATTCAGTGAAGTTACTCACAGAGGAAACAGAAATTTTACTCAAGTAAAAGCAGCAATACCTGCTAAAAATACTTACAATGAAAAATATACTCTAATAGAAATATTTTCCCAAACGTTGGTTAGCAACATTTAGCTAGTTGCTACCCACGTCCGCTAGCATGTCTAGCTAATGAATCCAGTTTTAGTGCCATAAAACTTAAAAGATTATTAATCAATAAGCTGAATTGATGCGGTTCCTATTGCCTCAGATTTAATGTGACAAGATGAGAAAATGTTAAAAGTGGTGAGAAGATATTGCTGGGATTTTCCTCCTCTGTCAGATTTAAAGTGTTTTAACCTCGACTCGTTCTGCTATGGCCGCCATTTTTAATTCTGTTATCAACCGGCTCAGTTTTAGGATGACCAGCTGCGCCCTCTGCTGGACGGAGGCCAAACTACAACACTGAAGAAGGTCTAAAATGGATGATAAATTAAAGGAATCTAACTAGTTTTAATCTAATGAACCTAAAAGGTTCATTAATTGTTTTCATTCCTAACTTTAACTAATCCAAGTGTTTCAACCTTTACTCACTTTTACATGTGTAATCCACCTCCAGGTATTTGTAGGTTCCAACGCAGGGATCTCCAAACACAGAGTTTGCTGCTGTGATAGAACAGCTCTGCTTCCCCGTTGCAGCTGTGGATTCAAATCAAGTCAGTATCTAATAAAATTACATTTTTATCTTTGTAGACCTCCTAGTTCACACATTTAAATCCAGTTTTATACACATTTACAAAAAACTGAACTTCTGTACCTCTGGCCAACTCTGCCTGAGTTCCCAGAGGAGCATCGATCGTTGGCTATCTTCTGGGCAGGTTGTCCAGCGATGCACGTCTCCCGGTCTCTACGTCCGTATGTAGCACTGGTCACAGATATAACCTTTCCTCCGTCTAACAGAGAGGATTGGAATCGTTGGAGAGACATTTTCCTGGTGTAATGCTCCAGAACCCACCAGTAAAACCAGTGATCTTACCACACATCAGCTGAGCCACTGATCCCTCACATGCCACAGTGGAACCACTCTTAGGTTTTATTTCAGGGTCTGTCAGAAGAGGATCAGATCACATTAATGGCCCTGAATACAAAGTTAGAGATGGAGTTGGACAAAGCCCGGCCCTCCACGCTTTCATTAGCGTTAAAAACACAGTGGAGGTCCAGCGGCGCCTTCGTGTTTGACCCGGTTTATTGGTTGAAGGCGGCTGCTCCTGATCCTGCTGCTGACCAAACATGATAGTGAGGGGAAACATGGCCGACATTTTAACCCAGCAATGAAAACAAGATGGTTTCTTCTCTGGTCACACCTTACCACTCAAACAGCTAATGACTGTTTAATTCAAAGCTAATATTTTTATTTTAGTTTTCTGCTTTCAACTCTAAACATCAACAACAAGCAGTTATATCTAATAACAAAAGTCTAGTGGAGTAAAATGACTCTGTTCATTTTCCTCAATTGTTTATTTTAGTAGTTTAGAGCATGTTTTTTTCTGACATTGTGGCACACGTTTCTCTTCAGCCCCATTTACTACGATACTCCAAATAAAGGCAAGTGCAACCAGCTGTTAATTATGCACTAATTTCTGCTTTTCTGTTGCAAATAAAACCCAAATTAAACACATGAAACTCTGATCAAACTGTATTTGGTAAAAAGTGTGACTAAACTACTGAGCGACTGATCAAAACATCAATTATTCAATGTTTAAAATTACACCATCAAACTGTCCAAAACAAAGTTACATGGAAAGTTTGGTGCTTGAAGATGAAAAACATGAATATAATTCATGATTGCATTATAACAAAATCATACAAAATAAGCATTTTCACTCATTTTACACTAAAAACTAATGAAAAACTGAAGGTGAATGTTTGTTGTTTCTTCATTCAGTGAAGTTACTCACAGAGGAAACAGAAATTTTACTCAAGTAAAAGCAGCAATACCTGCTAAAAATACTTACAATGAAAAATATACTCTAATAGAAATATTTTCCCAAACGTTGGTTAGCAACATTTAGCTAGTTGCTACCCACGTCCGCTAGCATGTCTAGCTAATGAATCCAGTTTTAGTGCCATAAAACTTAAAAGATTATTAATCAATAAGCTGAATTGATGCGGTTCCTATTGCCTCAGATTTAATGTGACAAGATGAGAAAATGTTAAAAGTGGTGAGAAGATATTGCTGGGTTTTTCCTCCTCTGTCAGATTTAAAGTGTTTTAACCTCGACTCGTTCTGCTATGGCCGCCATTTTTTAATTCTGTTATCAACCGGCTCAGTTTTTAGGATGACCAGCTGCGCCCTCTGCTGGACGGAGGCCAAACTACAACACTGAAGAAGGTCTAAAATGGATGATAAATTAAAGGAATCTAACTAGTTTTAATCTAATGAACCTAAAAGGTTCATTAATTGTTTTCATTCCTAACTTTAACTAATCCAAGTGTTTCAACCTTTACTCACTTTTACATGTGTAATCCACCTCCAGGTATTTGTAGGTTCCAACGCAGGGATCTCCAAACACAGAGTTTGCTGCTGTGATAGAACAGCTCTGTTTCCCGTTGCAGCTGTGGATTCAAATCAAGTCAGTATCTAATAAAATTACATTTTTATCTTTGTAGACCTCCTAGTTCACACATTTAAATCCAGTTTTATACACATTTACAAAAAACTGAACTTCTGTACCTCTGGCCAACTCTGCCTGAGTTCCCAGACGAGCATCGATCGTTGGCTATCTCGCTTATGGTCGTCCAGCGATGCACGTCTCCCGGTCTCTACGTCCGTATGTAGCACTGGTCACAGATATAACCTTTCCTCCGTCTGACAGAGAGGATTGGAAACGTTGGAGAGACATTTTCCTGGTGTAATGCTCCAGAACCCACCAGTAAAACCAGTGATCTTACCACACTTCAGCTCAGCCACTGATCCCTCACATGCCACAGTGGAACCACTCTTAGGTTTTATTTCAGCGTCTGTCAGAAGAGGATCAGATCACATTAATGGCCCTGAATACAAAGTTAGAGATGGAGTTGGACAAAGCCCGGCCCTCCACGCTTTCATTAGCGTTAAAAATACAGTGGAGGTCCAGCGGCGCCTTCGTGTTTGACCCGGTTTATTGGTTGAAGGCGGCTGCTCCTGATCCTGCTGTTAAAACATGTTTGCTGATGGGGAACATAACTGATATGTGTACTTTAACACAGTGAAGAATAAACATGATGGTTTGCTTTGTCATTAACTGTGTTCACTTACACGGTTAATGACAGAGTTATTCAAATTTGTTTAGAAAGCAATCAACAATAACCATCACTGCTTCTCAAAATATTAACTTTTTTCTCTTAATTTCTAGAATTTAGTACATGTTCATTATAATAATTAATATATAAATAACAACATGATAGCCAGATGCTAGAAAATGTCAGTCTGAGTCTCAGAGCTCAGTTCCCATCCTAAGTTCACAAAGCAGCTTTAACATAGATCCTTCCTCCCAGCAGCTTTATAACCGTCACTGCTCCCCACAAACTCAATCAGTTTTCACATCCCTGCTGGTGTCTCTACAACTTCACTTATTGCGACAAACAAATTTGTTATTGTGCAGTTTTCAATGGTAGTAATTATAAATGTTCTGTATTTTTTGTGCTCAAATAAATTCACACAGTTTGTACTTTTAAATGAACAAAATTAGTTGCACATGACTTTTTTATATATGTATATATGAGCCCTGCGCCCCTTTATCCCTCCCAGTTTTAAAAGTCTCACTCTGCCACTGACTATGAGAGCTAACAGAGGTCATCCTGGTTCATGTAGCTCCATTTTCCATCACCCTTCTTCCTAACGGGGTCGGGAGGTGCTGGTGCCTCTCCAGCTGCGTTCCGGGCGAGAGGCGGGGTCACCTAGACAGGTCGCCAGTCTGACACAGGGCAACACAGAGACAAACAACCATGCACACACACACACACCTAAGGAGAATCTGGAAAGCCCAATCAACCTGACAGTCATGTTTTTGGACTGTGGGAGGAAGCCGGAGAACCCGGAGAGAACCCACGCATGCACAGGGAGAACATGCAAACTCCGTGCAGAAAGACCCTGGGTTGGGAATAGAACCCAGGACCTTCTTGCTGCAAAGCAACAGCGCTACCCACTGCGCCACTGTACAGCCCCATTTTCAGAGCTTTGCTTCTTATTGACAACTTTAGTTTTTGCTCCTCCTTCCTTGGAGAGTTTGACCAATCTCAAGTGTTTCAACCTTTACTCACTTTCACATGTGTAATCCACCTCCAGGTATTTGTAGGTTCCAACGCAGGGATCTCCAAACACAGAGTTTGCTGCTGTGATAGAACAGCTCTGCTTCCCGTTGCAGCTGTGGATTCAAATCAAGTCAGTATCTAATAAAATTACATTTTTATCTTTGTAGACCTCCTAGTTCACACATTTAAATCCAGTTTTATACACATTTACAAAAAACTGAACTTCTGTACCTCTGGCCAACTCTGCCTGAGTTCCCAGAGGAGCATCGATCGTTGGCTATCTTCTGGGCAGGTTGTCCAGCGATGCACGTCTCCCGGTCTCTACGTCCGTATGTAGCACTGGTCACAGATATAAGCTCACCTTTCCCTGGCAAAGAGAAGAGGAAATGTTGGAGGTTTTAACCTCCAAACAATCAATCAAGGCAGTTCAAAGTGCTTTACATCATGAAACACAAAAATAAAGTCATAAATCCATCATGCAGTTGTTAAGTAGCCAGTTTGTAACGTCCTGGCTACTTAACAAACTTAAAGTTTGCCAAGTCAGTAACAAACTTTACATTTTGTCCAGTGCCATCATGAAAATCATCAATGTCAAATATAATCATCAATATTTAATTTACTATATTTCAAAAGCAACTCTAAGCAGAATCTCAGTGTCTCGTTTTTTTCCCCCGTTTTCTGAAAGTTTTTTTTTTTTTTACAGATTAGTGGTGCATAGAAGCTGAATGTTGCTTCTCCATGTTTGGTTCCGAATGCAGAGCAGAACCAGAACCAGAACCTGAGAGGTCTGGAAGGTTGATACAACAGCAGCCGATCTTTGATCCGTTCAGTGTTTTATAAACGATAAGCAGTAGATTAAAGTCTGTTCTCTCAGCGAAGGACTGTAGAACTAGATGACGTAGAACTAGATGAAGTGCTCCATCTTGCCGGTTTTAGTCAGAACGCCAGCAGCAGCGTTCTGGGTCAGCTGGGACATCAGTCCTTTAATTCTGAAAATGTTCTTCAGATACTAGGAGGCTGATTTTGTAACCATCTTTATGTGGTTCTGAAGGCTCAGAGTTCATCCTGATCTCTGGTTTCCAGCTGTAAGAACTGAAGTCGCGTGTTGATTCTGGGTCGTTACAAAGATAATAATTAGTCCAGTTAGAAGCAGAACCAACAACTCGGAGATCTTACCACACATCAGCTGAGCCACTGATCCTTCACACGCCACAACGCGAGGCTTCTGGGCGCTCGCTGCAAATAAAACGCCGTCAGTCACGAGGAATCGAAACCAACGAGCAACGTTCTCACGCTTCAGAGAGACTTTTTACCTGAAGTTATCAGCATACACGATGCCGCCAGAACTAGAAGAGAAAAAACTTTTTATCAAAGCTGTGAGATTTTTCATAATGAGCTGAAAGTTCAGCAGGTTTCAGTGGAAATTAAAATAATTCATAATATTCAATCTCCAGTCAGACTGACAGTTACAAATTTATACACATATGATCCCAATAGTAAGAATTATTTGTACTGAAGTGTTTGTATCTTTTAGTTTGTATTGTAGCAATATGAGGTGTTCCACAGGGTCGTGAGCTTGAACCACTGCACATGACCGCAACTAAATAATTTCTATCTCTCAAATGAATTAACATTTTGAAGTATATATTATATTTTATTATAAAATACATACATCTTCCCTAAAATAAACTGTATGCTGATGACATCCTGCTATAATTGTCTCTAAAGATTTTATGAACATTTTAAATTCAGGATATTTATGCTAAATATAATAAATGTTTTAAGTTTGTAGCTTATTTTTAGTAATTCTTTTTGCCTGTTTTAAACAATTTTGTTTTTAAAAACCAACTGATCTGTTCATTTATTAGTTTTATAATCTGAGAAGGAACCAGATCCAGTTACAGACAAACCAGTTACAATGCTGATTCCCACAAAACAAATCATGAACTGCAGTAAAAGTTAAAAATAAACAACTTTTCATTAAATATTTCAAACGCCTAACTTTCACTCGTGGTTGTTTCTTTCCTGCAGCGCCTTGAATTGAAATGTTAAGGCAGACTCACCGAGCCTGGAGAGGAGCATGATGGAGAGCCGGATGGATGCTGGAAGAAGCTGGCTGCTCATATTTAAGCCGTTCTCTGTTTCCGGCCCGAAGGAGGGGATCCATCCCATAATGCTCTGTCACTTTCTCCACCAAAACAAACTGCTCTGTAAATTTGAGTCTGTGTTTATCTTGGCGTTGTTTTATGTACCATTCTCACAGTCAAATGCCTTCTGTCATCACCTGACACACACGCAGCGTGCATTAGATCAGAAAGGGCTTGCCGTACATCAGATGGATGGAAGTGGAAATCTTGACGACAGAATCAGGAAACTTTCAGAAATCATCCAGGAAGGCACAGAAAACCTCTAAATGGTTTTAAAATGTTTGGTTTTCACAAAAAGTAAGAAGTTACTGAAAGTTACATTTATCCAGGAACACATTTGCATTAATAATTGCACAATCTGACATTTTGAAAATAAATTTGCTTGCTGGAAACACAGCAGTTTTTTTCAATAAAAGGTTTTAGGATTAGGATGAGCTGGGTTTTTTATTTGCATCAAAATTAGCTTAATTCTGAAAAATACAAAGTCACAGGATGAAGGTTTGTGCCCCTGTGAGAATAAAGCATAGATACGCCCCTGGCTAAGACATAGAAAACAATATGGAGCCCAAGGACTGTCAACTTTGGGAACCATAAAGCAAAGTTCTATTAAATGTTGTAATGTAAATAAATAAATAGTGAATTAATAAACGCTCCACCATCTATTCAGTTTATGACTCACGAAGAGCATTTAAATTTACTGAAACATGAGATTAAGTTTTATTAATCTAATAAGGTTTTGTAATTTAATTGAACCCAAATCATGATTTATGCATCTAATATACTTAATTAAAATTAAATTCATGGCTTAACACAGGAGGCGTTTTGTACTGTAGTTTATAAATGAAACCATGATTTCAAAACTGCATTTCGTATTTATTCAGGTGTATTTCAGTGAGTGCAGAAAGCATTCAGAACAATTTAAATCTCTCTTTGTTTCATTGCAGCCAATTTCTAAAATCAAAAGAGTTCATATTATTTCTCTAATGTACACTGACTGTCTTATCATGACAGAATAAAGACGCAAAATTGGAGAAATTCTTGTAAATGTATTAAAAAGGAAAAACTGAAATGTGACTTTATATAATATTGTATGCTTTCCGCAGCCACTGCATGTTTACTGGATCATCTGAAACAGTCTGGGAAAACAGACACTTTGTTGTTTATCTAAGGTTTGACTTTGTCTGTCCTCGGTTGGATGTGAGTCAATAACAGCTTGTAAAGATCAGCAGCCGTTCTGGTTTCGCCTTGAAAGCAAACATCATGCCTGGCTGCACAGAAAAACAAACCAACATTAAAAAATCCACAACAACGTGCATGTACAATGCGTGTAGTTTAATTTCTCCAGCTGCTTTTAAACAGCAAAACCAACAGATGAAATAAAACATGAGTGGATATTTTATGGAAATAAACAATTCTGTTAATCTGAGTTTAATTCACGCAAATATTTACAACTACCGACTTCACCAGCTTTCCTTACACAACGGAGATTTAATTTGTTATGTCTGATTTCAGAGTGAACGGTTAAACTTTTAAAGGTTTATTTTTTATGTTTCAAGATGAGTTTTGTTGTTATTTTAAGCTAAACGTCTTCTCTACACTTCAAAAACACAATCCTATCCAGTAATTCGTTTTTATTGTAAATATGTTAGTCACTTGAAATAAGACAAAACTTACAAGTTAACTTTAGATGAGTTTGTTTTAAGTAAATAATTCCTTAATATTGCTAAAAAAGAACAAGTTTAACTGGCAGATTATTTTACTTAAAACATTTTCCCATGTTATAAATGAAATAATTTGCCAGTTAAACTTGTTCTTTTTTAGCTATATTAAGGAATTATTTGGTTAAATAATCTCCTGTTTCTTGCTGAAAAGTTACTTGTAAGTTAGTTTTTTCTTTTTCAAGTGTACCAAGATATTTTCAAAACTGCTTTTTGGGTTTTTGCAGTGTAGTTTCTGCCAGCCAACGGATGTAGAAACATGTTTGCACACAGAAACACCCAACAAAATATGATTAAATTCAGTTCAAATAAAAACAGACAGGAGGAAAAATGGTTACAGACACTTTTTTTTTAAAATGACAGATAAAGCTTGCTAAAAACGTTATTCGGTGTTATGGCTTGGATTTGACTGGACCGTTAGAGAAACTCGACTGTCTTCTAGCAGAAACCAGGAATAAAGAAGAAGCCGCCCGGTGGTTCTGAACGCCCTGAGCTGCTACCTTTGGGTTGTTGCTGCGTTACTGGCTGCAACACCGCCGCTGCAGCGTTTTGCCGCCGCCGCAGCGGAAGGAGGAAATATTTCCCAGCAGCGCCGGCTCGTCTTCTGCGCTTCCTGTGGTGAGTCTCCAGGGGGCGTCGTCACGCCGTGGAGACGCATCGGTTCCTGAAAAGCTCGTCAACGACGGAGGAGTCGGCCAGCGTGGAAACGTCGCCCAGATCCTTTTCATTGCAGGCAATTTTACGAAGCACCCGCCGCATGATCTTTCCTGCAAACACAACAAAGTTTGTTTACAAGCAGATTACACTGTAAAAACACAAAGTCTTACCAAGTAAATAATTGTTTGAAATTGATGAAAAAGTTCTGGTCCCAGTGGCCGATTATTTCACCCGAAATGTGGGAAAAATGAATCATTAACTTAAACGAAGCTCCTATATCTGGCTGAAAAGTTAGTTTTGTTTTATTTCAACATATTTCCAATAAAAAATAAACAAATATTTTTGTGTTTTTGTGCAGGAAGTGTTTACCGGATCGGGTTTTGGGAAGTCCAGGCGCGTTCTGGATGTGGTCTGGAGTGGCAATGGCGCCGATCTTCTCCCTCACTGCAGGTACAACAGAAACAGGTCAGATTGGCTCTGCCCCAGTTCTGCCCCGGTCCTGTCTGGTTCGGCCCGGTTGGGACCCACCTTGCTTCCTGAGCTCGGCCTCCAGCGCCTGGCTGTACGCCACGCCGTCGTTCAGTGTGACGAAGCAGTAGAGGCTTTCTCCCTTCACGGCATGCGGGCGGCTCACCACGGCGGCTTCGGCGACCGATTTGTGCTCCACCAAGGCTGACTCCACCTCCGCCGTGCTCAGCAGGTGGCCTGGAGGGAGAGCAGGAGGAAATACAGTCATACCATGGATAAAACAGATTCAGCTCCTTCATTACGTTTATTTTGTGTGACCAACGATTAATCGATAAGCTATTATTATGAAGATAAAATTTAGCATTATATGCTAAATTAAAAAAAACAAAACATTATATCTGAACATTTATGTGCCCAAATAGCAATAGCTAGTTTAACTAATGCTAGTAAGTTAGCATTAGCATTACTGATGCTAAGACTAGTTATCATAGCATTAGGATTCAAGCATTAGCTAGTCATCCAATTATTGATGCTAATGATATATAACTAGTTGGGTCTGCAACATTGCTCATGCTAATGTTAGTTAACAATAGCATTAAATCACTAATAGCATAATATATGATAACATTAGCTATCCTGCTAACACAATAACAATTATTGTTGCTAATGCTAGTTATTCTAGAATTAGCATAACTAGCTAACATAACTAACTAATGCTAGTTATGCTAGCATTAGCACCAGAAGCTAATTATTCACACTTAATTCCACATATTTCAAGACTCCAGGGTCTTTCAAATCATTGCAACGGCTCTGATGAGAGCGAGTTTGTTCGGCTAGCGACGCTTACCTGACACATTCAACATGTCGTCTATCCTCCCTGTTATCCAGTAGTATCCGTCCTTGTCTCTACGGCAACCTTACGGTAGAAACAGGTGTGAGAACAGACCAGGGCGACTCCTGAACGGCTGATGCTGATATAAATAACCGTGTCTCACCGTCCCCCGTGACATAATATCCAGGGAACTTCTTGAAGTACGTGGCTTCGAATCTCTCGTGGTTCCCATAAACGCTCCGCATCGCACCGGGCCACGGCTGCTTGAACACCTGCGGAGAAGCGGAGCGCGCTCAACGCAAGGCGACAGAGGAAACATACGGCAAGACAACAACATATTCTATCCTGACCAGGTATCCTTCACTCGGCCCTTCCAGCTCTTCTCCAGACTCGTTCAAGATGGCCGGCACCACGCCGAAGAACGGAAACGTCTGCGGGCAGAAAGTCACGTATTTAGACATTTTATCAAAAACACACACACACACACACACACACACACACACACACACACACACACACACACACACACACACACACACACACACACACATCAAACGTTCTACTAAACATTTTGTAAACATGGATTAAACTGGTGAATTAAGAGCAACAAATGATTTTACACACACAAAAAACTCCTTTATGTAATTTTTATTTTCTCAGCTTTTTTGAGTAAAGCCATAAATTTAATTAGTTAATTTTGATTAATTACATAGATTTTGATCACATTCAATGTTTTAACAAAATATTTTATTTTTTATATGCCAAAGTTCTGAAAGGACATCAACGAATCAATGACATTAAAAAGGCTGAATCAGAACAAGAGTGGGCCAAGTTTCCTCCACAGCTGGACGTTATCACTAATATCACTAAGTTATTAGTAACCAACAGATATTAATAGGCCTGTCGCAATAAATCAATAAATCACATGACAGATTAAAACATGTTAAAATTTTCCCTTTGGATAATTTATTATTTTTCTGGATGATGAAACTTCTCAATCTGGTACTTTTGTCTCAACTAAACCTTTATTTTTTAAGAATGTTTGTTTACAGAGACTACAATTTATTTTTATTTGTTGTTTTTGTTTTGTTTGTTTATTTTGGATATTTAAAATGTTCTCCAGTTAAATGTTCATTAGTATTTAAAGTTTATTTGAATGTGTGAACATTATATTGTTTGAAAATTGACTCAAAATGACAATATTATCATTTATCATAACAGGCCCAGTCTTTAGGGTTTTAGGTCTTTAGGTTTTTAGGTCTTTAGGTTTTTAGATCTTTAAATTTTTAGGTCTTTAGGGTTTTAGGTCTTTGGTTTTTATCTTTTTTTTGGTCTTTAGGTTTTTAGGGTTTTAGGTCTTTATGTTTTAGGGCTTTAGGTTTTTAGATCTTTAGATTTTTATGTTTTTAGGTCTTAAATCACTTTTTTCCCCTCCCTTAATAAAAAACATTTAAAGCTCACTAGTTCTGCTGTTTTTGGCATTTAAATTGTTGTGAAATACTAAAACATGATAAACATTAAAAACCAGTAAAAGAGGAGGGGAGTGAATACTTTTCACACCAGTGCAAACTGGGAAACCGGACTGGGTCGCAGCTGGACCAGCATCCTGTGGATGTTTTTCTGAACTGGGTCGTTTACTCACAGCGGATCCGGGTTTCATGGGCGTCGCCGCCGGCAGAGGAGTCAGCACGTGTCCGCCCTGAAAGCCAAAGACACAGAGAGGAGTTGAACCAGGTCGTCACGGCAACGCCTACGCAGCCCGACGGGTCAGGTCGGTACTGACGGTTTCAGTCTGCCAGAAGGTGTCGACGATCGGACATCGTTTGTCCCCCACCACGCTGTGGTACCACTGCCACGCCTCCGGGTTGATGGGCTCGCCCACCGTTCCCAGAACCTTCAGCGATTTGCGTTTGTACCTTTAAAAAAGCAGAAAAAGTCGATTCAGGACGCATCCGTGTCTCCGATCGGAAACGGGTCAGAAACGGGTCACTCACTTCTGCACCGGCTCGCTGCCGTACTTCATCAGCAGCCTGATGGCGGTCGGCGCCGTGTAGAACTTCGTCACCTGGTATTTGTCCACGACCTGCCACATGCGGCCGACGTCGGGGTACGTAGGCAAACCCTCGAACTGGGAGCAGAGAGAGGTCACGTCACCATGGCAACGGCATAACAACAAACACAGGAAGAGGAATAACATTCCTCCAAAATAAAAATAAGTGTTCATATCACAAACTAAACAGAGTTGAGTAACAACATTAGGAGAAATATATGATATCGAGAGTAAAGTCAATAATATGAGAAAAGGCCAGAATATTATGAGAATTAACTGATAATATTGTGAGAAAAATGTAGATTTACCTTGTGATATTACGAGGATAGCATCGTAATAATACGAAAATAAACTCCCAATATTAGAAAAATAAAGTTGTAATAAAGTAGCAACTTTATTTTGAAAAATTAGGAATGTTGATCTTCTTGTAAAGTTTTACAAACTGAGTCATCTTGACCAAAACTTATTGAGCTGTTCACATCAGATATTGATAACTTCTCAAAACTTCACTTTCATTAAATCAACTTTTATAAACGTGATTTTTATGACTTCATTCTGGTAACATTGCAACTTTATTCTAATGCTATTAATGATTAATAGCATTGGAATAATGCTATTAATCAAATCTCCTCAATCAACTAGTTTTTAAATCCAAGTTTAAATTTTTGGTTTTTGTAACAAACCAGATCAAATTTGGCTGCAGCTTGTTGGAAACTATAATAGGACGATAAGATCAATATTATTGTCAATATTCCTGATTGATTTCCAGGTCATAGATCCGAACGGGTATTTTTGTAATTTCAAAAAGATACTCTGCTGTAGTAAACACATGGCTAAAAACTGATCAAAACCTAATTACAGTTGAAAACATGAAGTCAAATCTAAATAAAAAGTTATTTCCTTAAGAGTTAAAGAATGTATTAAACTCTTTGTTCTCAGAATGAAATCCGTGGTGTTAGCAGAAATAACGATAATGAGAATAACGATAATGAGAATAACGATAATGAGATAATGAGAATAACGATAATGAGATAAGGAAGTCGCTGGAGCGACTTCCCAATCAAAGGAATTAGAAATAAGTCCAGCTGCCATCACGGGAAAGCAAAGACGTTTCTACTGTTTCTACAAACTGCAGGGAGGATAAAGTGAGATCAATTCACGGTTCCTCACCAACACGCTGGTGGCGCCGTTGGCCAGCGGCCCGTACGTGATGTAGGAGTGGCCGGTGATCCAGCCGATGTCCGCCGTGCACCAGTAGACGTCGTCGGGCTGATGGTCGAACACCAGTTTGAAGGTGGTGGCGGCGTAGAGCAGGTATCCGCTGACCGTGTGAAGAACGCCCTGCAGAGAGGAAACCATCAGCAAACTGCAGCAGGAAGCTGCGTTACACTGCAAAACACACACACTAAACCCAACCAAGTATTTGTGTCTAGTGGAACAGTAAAACTAGTTCCACTGGCAGATTTTTTTTATTTTAAATGTTTTATATACATTTTTAATTACTATTATTATTTTTTTGACATATTTGTTGAAATTGTTACCATGTCATAATGGTACCATATGAGATAAATAAACTGGAAAAATTGATCACATCTGCCTTCTACCCTAACTAGGAACAACCAATCAGGGCCAGGAGGCGGGTCTTAGTGCCTTCAATCACCTGTTTCCATCTCCCCTTGCTCTCTACTAAGCTACAGCTAACAAAGCCTGCTATGAATGCTAATGCTAGTTAGCATAGCCACCAATGAAGTGTGGATAAAGTTTTTCTGAAACAGTGAGTTGTTTTCCTGCTCATACATTTCGGTGATTGACAGCGCTAAGCCCCGCCTCCTGGCTCTGATTGGTTGCTTTAGGTGAATTTCTTCAGCAGTTCAGGGAGGCAAAGAAGGAGATTGATCCTTTCATTGATTATCTGTTTAAAATATCTAAAAAACATATTTATGTAACTGTTTTTTTTTTCTTATAAAAGTACTGCAGCTTTAAGCGAAGCAATCTCCCTCTGGAACAACCACTTTTTAAAAAAATCAATATTCAATAATCTACTTAAAAGAAGTCAATCTTTCTGAAAAGTTGCTTTTGTCTTATTTAAAGTGTATTAAAATATTTGCACAAGAAACTAGATAAAGATCCTGGGTAAGATTTTGTGTTTTTGCAGTGTAGAGATGCACATCATATTGGCAGCAACATCAGTAACTCTGAGCTATAGGACACAAGCAGAGATTCAATTAAAATGTCCCGAGACCACAGCCTTGAGGAACCCCAACTAATTTTTGTTTACTCAGTTATTATCAACGTTGAATCTAGTGTATTGATTTAGATTCTAAAAATCTAAAATAGAAAAAGGAGGCATTATTTTGTGTCCTTTACTTTGGGCTTGCCGGTGGAGCCGCTGGTGTAGAGAATGAAGAGCGGGTCTTCAGACTCGCACCACTCGGGTTCGCACTCGTCTGCAGCTCCACTCATCAGAGAGTGCCAACACAAGTCGACGTCCGGGTTCCAGGGCACCTGGAGCAGAAAGCAAACAGAAACAATGAGAAAAAACAACCCAGGACAAGAACACAAGTCAAACTTACAAATTAGCAGCAGATATTTGCATCCAATAAGTGGGAATCAGTGACTGAAATTATAAATACCTCATTAGTTAGTGTCAGTGAACACCAGAGCTTAGCCACAGAAACAAAATTTAAGAAAATTAATCAAAAATGGGGAAAAATGACATTAAAACAAGCATGACACAGCAATGATTTAGGCTGCATTTCTCATTACTTTAAGTGGGCCATTTAGGAGCCTGCAGAGTTTATGGCTTCATCTCATTGATTGGTGAGTTTGTAGCAAAGCCATAAATCAATCAGGAGGACAGAAACGCTGCTCCTTTAAGGAGTAAATCTCCAGAAACGTCCGTCTCAAAAGGACGACCTCTGCAGCGACCTTCAGTCCTCAGCCGTTACTGGGATTTCTTCAATCTGCTAATGGTGCAGTCTTCCTCCCAGGCTGGGTTACATGTTTTATTGAAATTACTTTAAAGGTCAAATGTCGATGAAAGATGAAATTATTGGCTCTATGGACTCATTTCATTCCCCTTAATGGGCCAAACGTAATAACTGGAATAAGAAAAGCTTTTCCGTTATGAGGTTTCGACTCATAACAGTTCAAAAGTGAAAAGCAGCGGCTTGCAGTGAAAACTGTGGATGAAACAGGAAAGGCTGATCCACAAGTTTGGTTGTATTTCACATATTAAAAAAAAACAAAAACAGACTGATATGAAACACTTATACTCTGATACAGTCTCTGCTTTATTGTCCAGTTTTAGCTTTATGGTGTGTTTCACATGTTTCACAAGTTGCTATTTTTCACGGATACAATAGTGACTGAAGCCTGGAACGCAAAACGCAAGATGTCAAGGTTGACGGTCGCAAGTTGCTTCAAAGTTTTCATGTGTTTTCTGTAAACTAAATTAAACTATTTAACCTACTTTTGGTATCAATAAAGTACTTTTTTAATTTAATTAAACTGAATTGAAAAACAAACATGATCAGCTTGTGAGCTTCTGTTTAGGAGCTAACATCATTAGCAGGAGCTAACAATTGTTAGCAGGAGCTAACATCATTAGCAGGAGCTAACAATTGTTAGCAAGAGCTAACATCATTAGCAGGAGCTAAAACAAAATCAAAACAAGTTGGAAGATAATAAATGAATAAAGAATCTTTCAGTCTTTGTAACGCATCATGTTGACATATTTGAGAAAATATTTTGATCCCAATGCTAACCGTAAACAGCTTGAGTTCACAGCTAGTGTTTTTAGCATATGCTCATCTTTTAGGTTAGCATTTCCAAGCAGAACAAACATCAGATTTTTCATTCGACTTTCTCCTCTTCCTCCGTTTGGTCGCATTCATCATCATCTGCTCTCGCTCCGGATCAAACTGAAAGTGCTGAATGTTACTCGCTGCGCAGGAATTACTGTTCTGACAGGGCGGCGCTAGCGCTGCTAGCAGTTAGCATATTTCACCTATCCAGGAGCATTGAAGCTAAAACAACATGGCTATGTATTTTATTTAAATTTATGAAAACTACCTAGCCTGCAGTATTGTTTTTATATCTGAAATAAATGTTCTCAACTAAAATTGTTACAACTAATCATGGAAGGTACCGGTACATCAGATTAGTATCTCTATAAAGAATGGCATGCTCAAAAATTAATGCGGATTTGTTTGAATCCAGTTTGTCCCTCCACTCAACTTTCCATTGTCATGATGGGATGGATTATAGTTTAGTATCAAAACGTTTCAATCTGGTCTCAGGCTAAAGAGGAAAAAACCCTGGAAAACAAAGTGATGCAAAAACAGTGAAGCGTTTGATTGAAACCCCAGAGATGTTGTTACAACACAAACAAAACCCCAAAAGATGACATGGAGGATTTTAGTTGTGGAGATGGAAATACCTTTGGAACAGGACGCGTTTTCTTTACTTTCCTTTTCTCCTGCTGGATGGGAGTGAGGGAGGGGAAGGCAAAACAGGAGGAACGAGAGGTTAATGGGGGAAGGAAACCCACCAACAAAAATAATCAAAACCAGGGACACCAAATCAAATCATGACAGATGAAGGCTGAGAAGCTTTTAGGACGAATGCAGAAGGAAAAAAGAGCATAAAGTTAGCATTTCTGCTGCAGCCCAGCTTGATCCGTTGTTTCCTCACCTCCAGATCTGGACACGCTCGCTTGGCGGGAGGAGACTGTCTTCCCGTCGCCTCCGGCTCCTTCGATAAGTGCTTCAGCATTATGCACTGCTTCAGTGGAAATCCTCTGCAAAAACCCAAAAACAAAATGTTCACTTCATCCTGTCACTGTGAGCATGCAGCACCTTGCAGCATCAAAAAGCTGCAAAATTTGACTTTTTTCATGGCATAAACTCAAAATATAAAGACTTTATGTGTTAGAACAACACAAAGAAGTATGATGTGTTGGGGTCATAATACGTAGATATAAAAAATAGATAGAGGAATCTTTCAAAAAATAAAAAAGAAACATAAAAAAGAAACTTCAAATGTCAAAAAAATTGCACAAAAGAAAACTCTAAAATGTCCATTATTAATTTCAGGAATTTCTTATGAAAAAAAAAGCTTTTTCAGTTTCAAAGGTTGATAATTTGTGAGAAAAAAAATCTGACATTTTATCTTAATATTAGAAATTTTGAAAAGAAAACACACACAAACTCTAAAATTAACAAATTTGCAAGTAAAAAATCCCAGAAAATTTCCAGAAAAAGACGAGGCAACTTCTGAGCTTCAAAGGCTAAAAATTTGCTAGAAGAATTTTTTTAGATTAATTGTGGAAAATTTCTAGAAAAAACAAAGGAATTTCTGAGTTCCATAATTTGGCAGGAAAAAATTCAAAAAAATTAAAGATTAATTTCAGAAATTTTTTTTCCAACTTTTATTAAATCTTTAAGATTTTTCTAGAAAATTTCTGACTTTAATCTCGGCTGTATTGAAATTAGTTTATTTTGGAAAACTACAACTGAAACCGATGAGGTTGAAGGTGATGGATATTTCTTAATGATTCATGTTGTGAACAAACTTATTGTGCGAGATTTTAATTTTGTTTCTTATTTAGTGGAAATTGTGAAATTGTGTTTTTTCGGACAAAGGTTTGAACACATTTGCAACGGAAACGCAGTTAGTGACTCTTTCATAAATCCATAATTATAATTTCCAGCCACTTTGTTACGTCCTGATTTACGACGCGCGTCTCACATCAACGACGTGAGAAAACTGCCGGATTTAGTTCCACTCAGAGAAGAGACACAGACCGGCTTTGGTTTTGACTGGGATCTCGTGATCCTGGTTAATTTGTGCACCGAGGAGAGAAACTACAGTATTTCATTGGGTTCCTGCTGCTGAACAGAAGCTGTTTGGGCAAATCAAAATGTGCAGAAGTACCAACATGTAATTGTTAATATGTGACTTTTACTGTCATTCTAAGATTATAATGTTCCTTCATGCTTTTTGTCAGTTGGTTTTTTTGTTTTATATCACTGGATGTGCTCTACACTTTATTGATGTTAAGTCAAATAAACAGGTTTTATTTAAGCGTTTATTAAGGTTTTCATTTTTAGCTGCAGATGTAACCTTTGCTACAAATAATCAATCGTTCTCTAAAGAAATGCATTACAGGGAATAAAATGTTTGTTTTCTTATTCTAAAAAAAGGTTTTAATTATATATTTATTCAGTAATTGTATTTCTAAAATTGTATTAAATAAAAAACGAGCAGATTGATCATTTAATTGTCAGAGTAATAAAAAAATCTAAAGACATTTTAATAGTTCAGCAGAGCTGCAGCTTAATGCACCTCAGCTACGTGTGTGTGTGTGTGTGTGTGTGTGTGTGTGTGTGTGTGTGTGTGTGTGTGTGTGTGTGTGTGTGTGTGTGTGTGTGTGTGTGTGTGTGTGTGTGTGTGTGTGTGTGTGTGTGTGAATAAGGGGGTTTACAGCTTACTTGTCTCTACATTTCTGCAGAGCTTCATCGGCTAAGAGCTTCAGGTTGATCAGCTTATCTCCTCGGTAGAAACCGTCTGACATGGAAACACAAAGAGCCAGAAGGTTTAGGCGCCGTTCAAACCAAAAACACAAAACTTTTAACTCCAGCTGAGACTTTTTACAGAAAGACGAGCATTTCACATGCAGAGCAGAGCAGAGGAACCCCAACCCCAACCCTAAACCCTGAAGATTACAGTCAAGATTAGCACTAACTTAATATCTTTACTCAGGAGTAAAACAACATTTGGTAAAATATCTCCTCCAGTCGCTCATCAAATTATCAATAATTTAACGTTTAGAAATTGCATCATGCCTAAAATATAAAGTTAAGTGGAAATTTTGGTATTTTAAAGACCAAAATGAAAACAATTCATATAAGAAGCATAATTACAAAATAAAATCAGGCAAAAGAAATAATTATAGCATCCAGAAATTTCATTCAAGTAAAAAATACAGGAAAGAAGTTTTACATGAATTAAGTAATTTATTATTTATTCAAATAAATGTAACTGAGTAAATGTATTTAGTTACAACTACGATTGCAGTTTTACTGATCTTCAAAAAGCATGAACGGATTCAGATTTTAGCCGATACCAATCATAAATCGGTAGATTAGCAAAGGGTCGTTATTAGTTTATTCTCCCTGAAAAAGTAGCTGAATGCACATTTCTGTGTCCTGAGGTCAGTAACTTCTTCATTTCTTTTATAAAACTTATTTACTGGAGAAAAAATAAAACACAACATTTTTTATGAATGAAAACATAAGAATACATGAGCTTCAGCCGGCTGGATTAAGTTTTTCACCCCAGACTAATCTGGCGGATTAGATTACCGACTCAGGATCAGCCGGTTCTGGTTCTGGCTTCAACTGGATTCTTCTGGTTCAAACTGACCTGCAGTGATGAGCAGCAAGCACTGAGAGTCGATGATCCGCTCGCACAAAGAGTCGGCGGAGAAACCTGCAAACTGGGAGCAGCGGTGGGTTTACGCACACGATCTACGATCAAACAAAGCCGAACTTCGCAGGAAGGTTTCGTAAACTCACGACGATGGAGTGGACAGCTCCGATGCGGGCGCACGCCAACATGGCGACCACCAGCTCGACCACCATGGGCATGTAGATGGAAACGCGGTCGCCCTTCTTCACTCCTG
Organism: Poeciliopsis gracilis; assembly: GCA_911649635.1. Taxonomy (NCBI): domain Eukaryota; kingdom Metazoa; phylum Chordata; class Actinopteri; order Cyprinodontiformes; family Poeciliidae; genus Poeciliopsis; species Poeciliopsis gracilis. Next base: position 2,097,528 of record CAJVRI010001526.1, on the reverse strand, counting down.
CACACAAGAACGCAAAGGTTGAAACGATTAATCGCGATTAATCGTTTCAACCTTTCTCATCTAGTGAGAATCAGAAAAAGCCCATTTGCTGAAAAAACGACACTTACGTGGCAGTAATTACGCCAAAATTGTCCAAAAATATTTACATTTTTATTAACTGCAAAAAAACCTTTTTTGTCTGCAAATCTGTTTTACCCAGAATCAAATTCTGCACAATTCTCATAGTAAGCATTTTTCCTATCCATCATTAATTGGTCAATTGGAGAAACGATCAACAGACTCTATTGATGTTGTGAATCAGAAAGAGCTGATTTAAATACTTAATACTCTTTGCTACGTTATTGAATTTTAGGCAATACAATGTTTTTTTATGTAAAAAGGAATTTTTGTTTATTTCCATTTTTTATGCATTTGTAATTTTGTATAAAAAAACTTCAGCAGTTGAATGAAAACCTGCAGAATGTGGCATTTTTATCAGATTAATTTATCAATCTTCTAAATAATTGATCAACTGCCTGAGGAATAACAGCGAGCTGCAGCCATGTCTGATTCATCCGATTAATCATCAGCATAACCGATTAATCGCCTGAGTGATTGAATAGTTTAATAATCGATTACTAAAATAACAGACACCAAGCAGGTTATTATTCATTATTCTGTCAAAACTCATTTAAAACATGTTGGATGGAAGAAAAACGATGGGACAGAATAAAATTCAGCTTTTTATTCGCGCAGACAGCCCAGCCTCTGCCTCTTAGAAACCTTGAAAACAGGATTTTGGTGATTCGAAGCAGAAAGTCGGAGGAAACTTCTCTGAACCGCAACAGTTTATTTTGTACAGCAGCTAAAAAAAAACTGTTACAGTGATGAAACCAGGAGCTTTCATAATCTATGAGGGTTCAGTAAATTTCATCATCATGTTCTCTGCAGATGGTGTAGCAACTCCATTGCATGAGCGACAGCCGTTAAAAGCCAGAAAACTATAGAAGTTGGTTCCTGCCAAAATCCACTGGGACTTTACAGAATGTAACAAGTTCAGAGATTAAATGAATTTAACACTAATTTACTGGAAAGAAGCTGATTATGTGTTAAATAATGGAGGTTAGGAAATAAAACTCTTACTCACAGAGAAACTTTGAAACGATACATTTGTGTAATTCAGTGGCTGTAAAGCAGTTGGGGTTCCTCAAGGCTGAGGTCTCGGGACAATTTAATTCCATTTCTACACGTGTCCTACTGCTCAGATTAAAGATTTTTTTGCAGACCAACTGTGTAAATTTGCTTGACTCAGCAATATTTGGCTTACAAGCGTCTCGTTGCTGCCCTCTTTGGGCTGAATGGTGGCCAAGCAGCTGCATTTTCCCATTGGTTACAACGGCCCAGTTTGGCTGATGTCACACACGGTTAAAAAGATTAATTCTGAAGTCTCAACTCTCCACTTTTTCAGAGACTTTAGTAGCAGTTTTAATAGTTGTTTCTTTGTTTATGTTGGACATATAAAATGTCTTCCACTTCTCGTGTTTTGTTTGTCAGATATTTAAGTTTACTAACCTTTGAGAAAGTGAACTTGCATTTCTACGCCAGTACACCAGGAGCTGGAAAGACGATCATATAGTATATGTAGATGCCGAGCAGACCGACGATAACTCCAAAAGCAGGAAGTGAACTACAGTGCAGGGCATTCTGGGTAAATCCAAATATGTTAGCTTAGCTTTAGCAGGAGAAATGCCTGGTGTTTTATAAAATAAAAATCCTCCAACCATTAAAATCTGATGCCACTCCATTTTCGTTCACATTTGGTAAAGAAGGAAGTTATGCTCAGTGTCTTCTTCAGAGGTCTTTCCTTCTGTTTCTCTTGGTGCAGCGCCCCCACAGGCCAGGAGGGAAACAGGTTCCAAAGGGTTTCGTTTCTTTGACACAAATTTAACAAATGTTGCAATTTTTGTCTCCAATCAAAGTGTGAAAACTCCCTGAGAGGCTCAGTGGCTGATCAGATGTTTGAAGCAGGTAGACGGGACTTACCCTGGGATTTTAGGACATTAGCAAACTGGCAGACCTTCTGCAGCAGCTCTCTGTAGGTGATGGTCAAATCGTCTCCGGGTTCATTGCCTTCCCTGGAGTAAGAGACAGTAAAGGAAAATAAACATCTGACCCATTTCTGTTATTGTTTCTTGCAGAATTAAAGACCAATAATGGGTCATAATAATCATAACGACTATGAATATTAGTCTTGATGAAGTTTTACTCCAATATGGCTGACAAACAAACCAAACTTGTTGTCTAATAACAAAAGAATCAACACACTTATCTGATATGGTCTTGATGTTTGATTTAGTGTTATTTAATTAATAATAATTAATAATTAGGGAGCGTTAACCTTCTTCCTTCAGCAAAAACTGAAACATCAATTCATTTCCATTTTTTTCCAGCTCTATTTGGGTTCCATATAACAGATTTGATGGTAAACAGGAGGAACATCACAAAGAATCAAATGAGAAATGTAACAGTCCATGGACAATAAATCAATAATAATATAGATATTATCAATACCTATATTGATAATATCACGATCAATATCAATAGATAATCCATCTGATATAAAATTCAACATTCCCTGAACATTCTGGGGAATCAGCCAATCAGCAAAGAGCGTGGCATTAACCCACTCATTCTTTGGTTGCCTAGCAACAACCTGCTGAGTGACTTCCACAGCAGTTTAACGTTTCGCCTCATAAAACAGAAAAGGTCAATCCACCAGTTTGGCTGTATTCCAGATACTTAAAACATGATCAATAATTATTGATATCATCAGATGTAAAACTCTCATATCGCGATCCGATTTTCGGCCGTATCGGTTGGCGCTGCGCTCCACGGACCAGAAGAAGGCGATCTTGTCGCCGAGCTTCCTCTCGTGGACGTTGCGGTCCAGCAGGTTGTAGCAGATGTTGGTGGTGGCTCCTTCCATGCACTTGATGAAGATTTCTCCTTTGGTCACGTCGAAGTTGTAGTCCAGGAACCGACCGGTGTGTTTGGTCTTCCAGAAGAAATCTTTAGCAATGCCGCCCCAGAACTCTGCGGCAAAGAACAGGACAATTACAGCAAGGAACCGCTGTGTTTTTGAAGACATTCAGATTTGAAACACAGAAAAATGCATCATAGTCATTAAACATTATTCTGGTTGAGGACCATAAGCTGACGGGACAAGACAAACGGACTTCCTGCTCTTTATTCTTTATGCACAACGTCCAGGAATTGGGGTAAAAATATCAATATTTGTGTTTTTCAAAAATACAAAGCATGACTGTTGGCTATATAATTAATTTCTCAGGAAATGCAAATACATTAAAGAAATCATAATCTAATGATAGGAAGCAGCCTCAGTGTTTATTGTGGTTTATTGTTTTTCTCTACCAAAAACTGGATGGTAAAAGTCTTTAGTCTGGTGCTTCACTTTATTTGTTTCTATTGTTCTGTTCATTGATTTTGAATATTTAAAATGTCCTCCTGTTCCAGTGCTAAAAGTTTATTAGAATTTAAAGTTTATTGATCTTTGAGAAGGTTTTCTGAACGTGTTGCTCATTTTTATAGTTAATTCAGCAGTTTAAACAGCAATGATTCACTGAAGCTGTAAGTTGTGATAAAGTCCCAATAGGTTGCATGTCTGTAGTAACACACTAGAAAATGGCTCACATGTATTCCTTCCTGCAGTCATCTGCCTTGTAAATGTGCACAGGAGCAAAGTGTATATCACTACTGCAGAGCGTTTATGAGTTAGTTAGTGCAATCAAGACACACTGAGCCTTGAACCAGGAAGTAATAAAAAATACAACAGAAAGCTGGGATAACTGCATACGTGCAATATTTCAAACTTTACGTGAGACTTTAAAATGGGTTTGCAAGAGGAAGAGTGGATGTATTATGTTCTGCAAAATGATGAAACCAGATTATCTCAACAACTCATCGACAACATTTCCTTTGGTTTTAATGAGTCGTAATAACCAGCCAAAAAGTATCCCATTTACTTTATTGTTTATTTTAAAGTAAATCCTAAACCTCCTGTAACTTGATGACAAATCCTTCAGCAGGAGTCAGGCTCTAAATGTGATGAAACCTGTTGGTACCAAGAGCAAGAAATGGATGGAAGTCCAGTCAACCCTGACGCAATCAGCGATAAATCAGCTGATCAAAACATAAGTTAAAATGAGATCAATAACAACTGTTAAAAAGATGTTCTTTTTTTATCATCGTTAAAAACGTTGCAAACATTTAGCACCCAGAGCCGACCAGTTCGTTTGAACTACTTGACACTTTTGCCTGTTTTCCTTGTCAAATTGAAAACAGGCAATTTTGGTTTGCTAGAGTTTATAACTCATTTTAATTTTTGCTTTGTTTATTTTATCCATTTAAATATCTTTATTTGGAATCTAAAACGTTACTTAGAAATAAAAGTTTTTTCGATCTTTAAGAGTGTGAACCGATTATTATTGTTATTGCCGTTTATTCGTTGAAAATGGTCTCAGAATGACAATTTGATCATTTCTGGGACAATTTATCGTCTCATTGTGACAGGGCTATAAAAGCCTGCTGCAATGAGAAATAAATCAATCCAATGATAAATTCAAACAAGCTCAATAATTTCAATATACATAATTTATTATTTTTTTCTCTTTTCTCTCTTTCTATCAAAAACTGGATGATAAACGTCTTCAGTTTGGTGTTTTGGTCTTGATGTTTTTCGTTTTTTTAAGGACTATCTTGCTTACAAAGACTTCATAATTCATTTATTTGTTGTTTTGTTTGTTTATTTTGGAGTTTTTTTAATGTCCTCCAGTTTTAGTGTTAAATATTCAATAGAATTTAAAGTTTATTGATCTGTGAGAATGTTTTCTTCCATTATAATGCCACTATTATTATTATATTACTTCAAAATGGACTCAAAACAATATAATTGTTTATTACAATGGGACAATGTGAACATGTGTCATTGTGACAGGCCTAATTAGTACTGATGACATAAGACAGGTTGGACCAGTTCATTCAAAAGGCCAGGAAATCGCAACATATTACAGTTATTATAAATATAATATAACAGTATTGTTTGTATTATTTCTGTTTACCTCTGTGTGAATATGCATATTTAATACATTTTGCAGTAAGTCTCCATTTATTACTGCATAACTCCGTGTTTGTACTGAAATAGCAGCTAAATGTCCTGAGAAATCAGTGTTTGTGGGTTTCATTCTCGCCTCAGAGGAAACTGAAAAGTTTCAGTGAAAACTGGGAAATTCCTGCAGAAACTCCGAGCTTTCACTGATCCAGTGAATCAGAGTAATGCGGATGTACAGCTGGGTGTGGAGACGCAATCCTGCAGGTTGCAACAGCCCTGTTGTCTTTTCCAGCTTCTGACGAGATTTGACACTTTCAGCATTCAATATTCATCTGTAGGTTAAATACTCACCATCTGGATTCTCTATGGAGCGGATGTAGAGCTCCTTGTATTTGTCAAAGCTGGGGATGTGGGACTCCTTCTTCAGGTCCTCGGAGCAGTGGAAGACGTTCTCCTGCGGGGCTTTATCGGGGATCATCTTGGCTCCAATTTATTCTCCACGAACACGAGTCTAAGTGCGGACGGGTCGGCCTGATATTTCCACGGAAAATCCAGTTGCCAGCACCCTGCTGTGGTGTACTTTCATAGAAACAAACTTAACTCATCGGGCGAAGCGTCAAATCTCGCGCGAAGTGCAAAAATTCGAACAAGCTCAATGTAAATTTCATTCAGACTTCCTCGTTTCGCAGGGTGACTTGTGACGCTTTATGTGCAAAAGCTGTAGCCGTTCACCCCAAAAAACACACGCTGTTTGATTTAGAAAACAAAACCCAAGTCAGTTGAAGCGCCTGCGCAGCTTCAACGTCTCGTCCTTCCCAAGTGAACACGGACGTAAAAAGGTTTGACACCAGCTAAGCTAACCAGCTAAGCTAAGGAGAAAAAGGCAGATTCAGCTCATCCGTTAAAAAGCCCGCTCTGTGTTACATTAAACGAGCCACGTTATGTTTAATCATTACATGAAAACAAGCTTTAATTCAGCATAGCTCGATATAACGAAAATAAAGTGTTTTTAGCCGTAACGCTAACTCTTTGTGCGTCTCTTCTTCACTGTTTGTTGCAAGCGTGTTCTGCTGCTGGACTGTTTGGCTCCGAGTCAGAGCCAATCAGAGCTCATGGGGGCGTTCACGTGCTCATTGCGAAAGCTCCGAAATTACAGTGTTTTCCACATACAAAACTGAAGTTAGCTTCTGACTGGATTCCGACTCGAGAAATTTGCTATAAAGCAATTCCATCTGTTCTTGTCCTACTATAATGTATTATAGTTTAAAAACTATAATGCTTTGTGATTTAGGAAACCAAACCAAATCCCAAAGTATTGCATTCATTAACTGATTTTAACTAAGTTTTAAATATTCTACTACTAGTGTTGAATAATACATCCGAGGTTTGAATAGTTAAATGAATAATTAAATTTAAGCAAGGTAAAGATGCTTTAGTGTGTGAAAAATGAAGAGAATTCGCCCTTTAACCGTTTCCTGTCTCGGAAGCGACAATCGGAAGCTAACTTCAGCTTCGGTTTCCCAAAACACCTGAAACAGATTTCAGATGTTTTGCATTAAACCACATAATGTGTTTTGTGTCCCAATATTAACCAACTTCCCGTTAATGTTCTCATAGGCTCCAGTGACAAGCAAGGGCAAATGTTGCGTTCACTTTACCTCGGAAATCCAAACTTAGATCACGCTAAGGCGTCACACCCACTTTCAAGTTGCGCAACCGCTGCGAAGTAATGATAAAAAAAAAATACATTCTGCAAAGACTGGGTATTAACTATATATTTTGAGGAATAAATTTACTTTTAGTAGGAAATTTTGATTTGGAAAAGTTTTTTTTTGTGCCTGAACTTAAATGCATTGTTTTTTCTTCATTCAAGACGTCAAAATAGCAGAATTTGGACATAATTTTATGTTTTTGTCTGTCAAATGTTCTGATTGGTTACCAAGTACTGGAGTCTCATTTTTACCAAATCCTTGTTGACTAACTTCTTGGACGGTTTCCTGTTTAATACTTTAATATGAGTTCTGTTAGTAGATTGAAACACTGAAGTGCAAAAATGTAAAATCATAAGAAATTAATTAGGGACTGAATTTTTACATCTGTGCAGAATAAATGCTAAAAACCAAATTCAGAAACATTGAGAACATATTTTAATCATATGGGCCCAACACATCAAGAATGAGATGAATATCAAAATGGCGCCCGCCAGGGGGCGCTGTGGGAGTTTCACCAAGATGAAGAAATTTACTGTTCTTTTATAATGAAATCTACTTTGTTTTTAATGATAAAAGCATATTAAATGTCATTTGTCGACTGCTCTGCCACGCCTGCATAATGGAAAAGACCAAAGGAACCATCCAGGAGCATTTCTGTAATAATTATTGAAAAGTGAATAAATATGAGGGGAAAAATGTCTAAGTCAATGTTTCTTTCAATATTTTGTCATGTTGTTGTGGATTTGCAGATTAGAAGCTAATGTTATATTTTTAACTCTTCTTTTGAACAGAACAGAGAAATAAAATCCCAGACAGCATTTGACAATGAAATACTGTTTTATTGTTATAGTACAAAACGTGATTTAAAAAGATCAACTTCAGCGGAGTATAACAAACACACCAGAGAGGAAAAGATGGGGGAGAAGTCACAGTGTAACACACTAATCAGCGCTGATTGTTGAAAACGTAAAGGTCTGCGGCTGCTACCAACAAAACCCCTTAAAGCCACTTCTTCATTCTGCTCAGGAATATTTCATTAAACTAAAAAAAACTCCTATTTGCTACAACAGGCATTTGGAAGAGCTGTGGAGCAGAAAAATGAAAAGCAGAGAAAAGTCAACATTCTGCTGCTAGGAGGGGAAAATGAATAAAACTGAAAACATTCAGATTTTCCAGCAGTAAGAGGAGGAGGTGAAATTAGCACTTGGTTGATTTAGTACGAAAAGGCCACAGTGTCAAACATTTCATCATGAAAAGCACTTCTGAAGAGGAAAGCCTCCTTTCTGTCTGCTGCAGGTTTTCCAGGGTTTGGGGAGGTCACAGTGGACAGACAGGGCTACAAAAAGTAGCCTTCATCTCAAACTCTTGTTTAGAAATGGTCAGATTTAGTTTCCAGCCTGTTGCTTCACCAGTGGCAAAGCACTGAAGACGTTTCCGTGACTATTTTACAACGTTAAACGCCCTCAAAATATTCATATCAACATTGACAACTGACTTTTAAAGATATTCTTCCACACTTATTGAGTAAATTTGGCGTCAATAAACTTTGCTACGTTTGTGCTGCTTTTGTTTTGAAGAAACTAATAAAGGTTTAAAAGTCAAATAATCTCCTTACATCACAAAACATGAACCAAACTAAACTTGTGGCAAACATTCATAACTTTTAAAAGACAAATAATAAGTTTCCAGAAGTCCACCTGCTAACAAACAAATACCTTAAAGGTGTCCAAAGTGTGGTACGAGGGCCGATTGTGGCCTTCAAAATGATATTGGTTGGTCCTCGGTCTACAAGTCAAGAATGGTAAAAATCTGGTAAACAAATTAGAAAACAGTTCCAATAATTTGGAAATTATCTTTTTCTCTTAAAGCAACAGTATGAACCGTTTTTAATGTTTGAATGCAGATTTATATAGTCAAAACAAACGTTGCGCAGTTGATTGACAGCAAATTTCTTTGCTTTCATGAAGGTGAGGTCGGCTGGTTGACGTCTGTTTGATTTGAAGGAAGCCGGTGGAGGCAGCAGAGGGCGACATAAAGGCAGAGTAACAACACAAGAAACTGCTTCTTGCTTGCAAATCTTAACAATTGAAGTAAAATTTCCAAAATGGTGCAGGATTATCAGTTTGTGCTTCCTGAACTAGAGAATCAGAGCTGGACTTGGCTGGGATCAACAGTCTGGAGCCGAGTCGTAAAGCTGCAGCGCGTAACTTTGTAGAAATATATTTTTATACATTTGTTGAAACTGTCACTATGTTGTGACAGTTTGGCATGAGACAAATAATCTGTGAAAAAAAATCAAGCTCCTCTGCTGATTGGTTGAGATAACTAGAAACAACCAATCAGAGCCAGGAGGCAGGTCTTAGTTAGCTCTCTGGTAAATTGCAGCTAGCATAGCATGTTGTGAATGCTAGGCTAGTTAGAATAGCCGCAGGTATATGACAGCAGATAAAAGGTATTTCTGTAACGGTATGTTATTTCACCGCCATTAGCACATTTTGCAGCATCTTCCCAAGGTTGATTGACTGTTTTAAAACCCGCCTTCTGACTTTGATTGGTTGTTTTTCGATTGGCCTGAGAGAATTGATCTTTGCACAGATTATCTCTCAAAACAAACTGATGACAGTTTTAACAAATATCTAAAAACCATTGTGCAGTTCAGAGTGACGTCAGGGCGGCCATCTTGTTGTTGAATTCAGTTCAACTCTACGAAAGTTAACATGTTGAGGCCAGGCTAAGATTTTTATTTTTTAAATTGTGACAATAAAGTTGAAATAGTGCGAGAACAAATTGTTAATTTTACCAAAATAAAGTCACAAATTTGGAGAATGAAGAATTAATCTCATAAAAATTCTGACAAGAAAAACTAAAAAATTTAAATGAATTGTGAAGTTATACTTTGGTTTTACGGATAAAGCAAAACTTAATCTTAACATGTCAGCATAAAATTATCACCAGCAGCAGCAGGACTGGAATGATTGTTCAAACGACTGAATCCATATAGAAACAGAACTTTATGACTTTCTTTTGGTAAAATTGCATCTTTGTTCCGCTAATGTAATTACATTCTCATAATTAAGCATTTTATGTCCTGGCCCTGATACTGAGTGAAATAAAAGTCACTGATTTAATGTTGAGCCCTGAACGTGACGCTGTTTAATGCCTGTTAAATCTGTTGATGAGAGTTGGAACCATCTCAAAATTTGGGTCGTGCCGATAAATCAGACCAAATTCTCTTTGAGAAAACATTTTCTACCTTCGCTTTTAATTTAGGAACTTTTCAAAAAATTACATTTTATGAGTCAAAAATTTGCTAGAAATTTTTTTAATTAATCTTGGAAATTTTCTAGAATAAACTTACAGGTTTCTGAGTTTTGACATTTGAAAATTTTCTATTTTTGGAAATTTTTCTATTTTAAAAAGTTTTCTATTAAAAAAAAATCATGATTTATGAATTTCAACAGTTAAACATTTCCTACCTTAAATACTCAGAAATTCTCATATTTTCAAGAAAATGTTTTAGATTAATCTCAGAATTTGTTAAGAAATTTTCAAAAATCAATATGAAAATTTTGGATTTTATCCTAGCAAACTTGCATTTCTAAAAAAAAAAACTTTTTTGGGTGGAAAATGACTTTTTTCTTCTCTTCCACTTGGAATTTTCTAATTCTTTCTCATAAGAAAAAAAAAAAAAAAGTACCAGCAGGTCCTGATTTTTAGAAATCGGTGCACTCCTACTCAAAGTACAACTACCGCCCTCTAGTGGCCACTCCAGACCTGCCAGCTTAAGATGTCTACAGAAAATTAAATCGTTTATCAGAAAAATAAAAGTCTTTGTAAATGATTGAGATTCTTTATTAAGTTTTAATTGCAGCCTGAAATGTTTCTGAGTTTGAAAACTTTTGTTCCTTCAGGCTTCATGTTTGGTCCGACAAAAACGTAACTGCCCAATTTTTTCTCTCCAAAATACAGCTTGAATATTGTAACTGGGTAAACAAATGAAAATCGAACAAAACAAAATTTACTTTGCTTAAAAACCAGGTTTAAAAATCACATTTTTGATAGAAAAGAATAAAAAAAACAAAACTGTTCTGTAATTTAAAAAGGATTGCTCTTAGTGAAGGCAAGTAATAATAAATAGAGAAAGTCAAGGCCTCTGGGCTGCATCCACTCCTCTGGCAGTGTTTGGAGCTTCAACACCACACATTTATTCAGAAAAAAAACCCTAAAAAACTTTTTTTGACAAACATATTTTTATGAATAAGGCCGTTGAAAAGAAAAACGTTCCACTAACAGGACTAAACACCAGTGTTTTGGTTAAATTAGAAAGAAATGTGACAAAGTTACATTAGTCTGAAGAAACAGTATCCAACTGAACACAGAATGCAGATTAAATCTGATTAGAACTGGTTGTTTTGTAGATTAGATTCCCAGATTTTATGGAGGAGGCCATCTTAAAGGCTACAGGTGAACAGGAGCGGTCAGCACTTTCTACCAAGTTCAGCTCCACCGTCTCCTTCAACTTTAGACAAAAGATGAAGCCACTTTTTTCCTGGATTTAGGAATTGCACAATTTTAAAACTGAAATTTTGAGCGTTTTGAGAGAACTGGTGGGTTGTAAAAACAAACACGCAGTAACACATAAAGGGATGAAATGAAGAAAAACGGGACAACTGGATTTTTGCACCAAATGAAGACAAGCCTGTTGCTTTGTGCCAAACTAAACATGAAGATTTTTAATCTGAATGGACGCAGAGCGTCTTCTTTTATCTTTACTTCATGGAGGAATCAAAACAGTCCGGTAAATTCAGGTTTGATTCGGGTTACAAGAAGCTGCAATGCCTGGAAAGGACACCAGAGGGCGCTTTGGTCAAAACCATGGAGGAATAGAAGTAAAGCAGCCAGATGGCGCCACCACCGCTGCCCCCTGGTGGCCGCTTTAGTACTGCAGGTTCAGGGAAACCAAAACCATCAAAGCAACCAAATCTATGACGGCGAGCAAAAGGACTATACATGTAAAAAAAGGTACATTTACGACAAAAAACTGAAATTTACTAATTTCAGACTAATGTCATAAATCTAAAAAAAAAGAAATTCTGTAATTTCAATAGCTGAAAATGTTATACTGTTGAAACTCTGACGTTTCCATGTATTATTTTCCTTTTCACTTTTTTTTGACAAAAATTTCAGTTTCTTTTCTAGCAAATGCTGCATTTTTTAAACTAAGATTAATCTCAAAATTTCTAGATGTTTAGGTGGAAATTTTCTGTTCCTTTTTCTTTTAACTCACAGCCGTCCAAACGTGCCGACCGTTTGTTTTGGTTTGAAACTAACAGAAAACAAAGAAAAATAAAAACCACATAGGAAATAAAATGTAACATGAAACTCTGAGTTTTATGGTCAGAAACGAAACATTCAGGGTTAGTTTGGAGAAAAGCGCCGGCGGGTCGACCGGGTCAGGACGAGATTCTTCATTTGCATCCAACAGGCTTTTAAACACACACACACTTACACACATACACACACACAAACATCGCTTATGCTTTTTACACTCGAGTCCGGAGCGAAAACCAGGTGTTTCCCGATGTGGGTCTGGTTCTGGGAAGGACTGGATTACAGGGCAGCGCCGGGGGTCGGGTTCTGGTTCTGGAGACAGAGGCTTTGTTGATTATAGAGAGGGCTTGGCGAAACCAAACCGCCGTGGCTTGATAAGGTGGAGGAGACGCTCAGACTAAAACTCCTCCTGCTCTTCGGCGTCTGGTATTACGAAACCCTCCTGCAGGAAAGAGGCGAACGGTTAGATCCCAAACGATCCCGGACATTTCGCCTGACAATCAGCAATAAATCTATTCGTCACACAATCAATTAACATCAGATCAATAACTTCCACATCGTTACTTCCTTTTAACGGCATTAAAAACGGTTTGCACTACCTGCCTCTTTTCCCTGTCGATGTTTGAACAGACTGCAGATCCATTTTAAGTCTTGATGTTTTGTTCATTTTGGAAAGCTAGATCCAGTTGCAGTGTAAAATGTTATTTATAAAGTAAAAGGTTTTTGATATTTGATAATATGTACTTGCAATACTATTTTTTTCTTTACTTTTATTTACTATTGAACAATTATTGCACTTATTTAGCATAAATGCCGCTTCTTCTGATTTTAATTGGCAACAAGTTCTGGGATGGAAAATGTTTTAACAGGTAAATTTTCCACTACAATCCTCTTCTTATTGAGGAAAATGTGATCACATTTCAGCCAGTTTTCCAGTTATTCTACTGGTCAATAACCAGTTTAACTGGTCAGGATGGATTTATAGCCTTTATGGACGTAAACAGCTGTGAAACAGATTTGTTTTGTTTTAGTTTGGATTTGTGTTCAATAATTTGTGTGAAAAGTTTTGAGTTAAAACATGAATTGGTAGAAAAGCTGGACTCACGTCTGTGGCGTAGAGGATGTCGACGATCCGCTGCAGCGTCGGGTCGCCTTCACCTTCTTTCTCCTGGCAAATCAGCTCAATGTTCCTCAACTTACCAAAATAAAAGTCTCTTTCCTTCTCCATGTCCTGAATGGTAGATTTCAGAATCTCTATCTGTGGGTACAGGATGAGAAAAAGGTAGAAGAACATTGTCATGATAAACGATTTGACGAATGCCCACCCGTAACAAGCCAATCAAATCAAACCTCATTAATAAGCTCCGCCCTCTCTTCATCGCCGCCTCCCATCCCCGGTTTTCGGGTCCCAGCAGGAGCCAACTTGGGAGCAACTTTTGCAACTGGAGGCTTCTGGGTAGCTGATGAGAGAATCAGGGAGATTTCTGGTCACATTGATGGATCTGATGTCTGAGGCCAACTGATCAGACGGATCACCGATCGATCAGTCCAGCGACACCGATCGATCAGACCAGTGGACGGGCTCCCACCTTGGTTGAGGGTCTTCTTGGGGAGCTTGTTGAGCGCGGACGTGGTGGGACTGTTCATGGGCAAGGTCTCCTGGCCCTGCCTCATCGCCACCGGGTCGTACTCCTTCCCATCGTAGTTGGCGTCAAAGAATTTCTTAAACCACTGGACGAACTCAAAGTTGTCCTGGAACTTCCCCTTCACCAGTTTGTCGACTGGGATTATCTGAAACGAGATGGACGGCCCAGTCAGAGCGACCGGATCAGTCTGGCGTGGCTAGCCCAGCGGCTAACCCCTCAGGTTTGAGTGAACTTACTTTATCCACGCCCATCTTCTTGAAACCAACTTGCAGAAGCTTGAAGTTGTGGATGTATTCGTGCTCCAACTTGGCGCCGAATTTGACTTTCTTGAGAGGCACGGATCCGGGGAACAGCATGTCCATAAACTGGCAGTAGACGGCGCCTGACCAGGAGCAACACAACATTAGAAACTCCTGGAACATTTTAAATTGTAAACATGAACCAAATGGCTCTTTCCCACGCCGTCCTGCTGCCAGAGTCCTGACCGACTCCAGGACCTCGGATCGATTCCAGGCAGCGCTTCTTAATAGTTACTATTACTTTTATTATTGCTGGTCTGGTGCAGACCGCCTACAACCCTCAGGTGAGCACACACCTGTTTATTCAACGCTGCCACAACCAGAACTAAACACAGGAGTAGAAGCTCTGAAACAGTAGAAATAAACCTGCCTGGTCTCGCCTTATTGCCCATGATGCAACAGGGGATGCTTTCTCTAAAAGCTGCTGGACAACTGCCGGGTTTAAGTCCTGAAAGGACCTGGTTTATGTTCTGCAGCGCAGAGTCGAGGAAGGAGGGGCAGCCACAAGATTCGCCAAAAAAAACACTAAACATGACTAAAAGAATCTGTGTTTCATGACGTAAAAGTGATTTAAAAATGCTGCCGTTTTAAATACACGCAAATATTTTAAGAAATATTTTTATGTAAAGCAACTTTTTCTAAAATTAAATTTTAAATTTGACTTCTTTTTGTAAAAAAAAAAAAATGTTGCTAGATTTGATGCTTTTTTAAAAAGTTGCTCAAAGGGTCTGAAAAGTTGCAGAATTATGCATTTTCCAGACAATGCACAATTTTTTAGCACAATGAAGTAACTATTCTACTTTCATTTTAAAAATGTTGTATAGATCAGATATGACTATGAAATTAGGTCTCTGTCTCTTTAAGAAGCTGCTGCTTTTTCAGAAACTCCACCTTCAGGAAGTCATCCCAACATGGCTCCTTTTTTAACCCTTCAATGCTTTCAGCAGAAGTAAAAACTGAGACTCCATCTGTGCTCATTAAAGCTCAAACTGGCTTAACGGTTTTCTGTTAAACTTCACAAAGCAGCTTTGAAGAATTAATTTCACATAAACTCATTTTCTGTCCTTACCTGTGCACAACATTTCTATCTTGGTGAGGTTCATCTGGAGAGACTCGTTGATCCACACCAGCATGTCATGCCGACTCAGGTTGTCGCTGGTCACTGACGTTGCATAAACATTCACCGCCATCCTGGCTCACCTGCAAAACAAGATGGCGGATTACTGCTTCAGATCCGAAACAAGCAGCCGGGTTTAAACCATGAGTCCACAGAGAACCGGAGATTACACTTGGAGAAAAAAGACAAAAAGAGTCTCGTTGAAGAATAGATTATTTCTCAATCTTCTTGACTTTTCTCATTCTTTTGGTTGAATTGTTGTTTTTTTTTTTTTTATTATTATTCTGGAAACTGAACGTATTTTGCTCTTACAGTTTTGTTATTGTTACACAACTATGATGCATAACTGAGTCAAAAATGGTCCCATTTCACAGCTGATTACCATCTGGAAAACTCAAATAACGCCTGAACTTTGACCCCAAGGAGAGAAAAAGGAGGCGTCATGGATGCAGAGAGAAGAAGAAAGAAGTTCAAATCATTTTTATTTTTTAATGTCCATCTGCCTGGATTTCAAACCAAACAGCCAGACAGATTCAAAGAGGAGTGGCAAAAGCAAATGAGGTGGATTAGCAGAGGTAGCTAACAACTGACGGCCACTTAGGACATGATACAGTAACATATCGTCTCTGCAGCTGTTAGCATGTCAGCAGAGTAATGAGACGATGGTCTTCTGTCAGAGGCTCCTTCAGATGTGCTGCAAGACTGACTGCTAACTGCAAACAGCATCACAAATGGGCCGGGCGCAATAGCAAATCTAAAAATAAATGTTCCCAAAGGTTATCACGATAAACAACAAGATCATCAATTTGAGACCATTTTTAAGTAACATAACAGTAATGGCATAACAATCTCCAAAATCAAAACTTTTAAATATCCAAAATAAATAAGCAGAACAACAGAAACAACAAATTATTAAGTCCATAAACAAAATTCTCCTTCAAAATAAAAGCTAGTTCAGACCAAAGACTTTATCATCCAGTTCCTTGTAGGGGGGGAAAAAAAAGGGATATAATTTTAATATATTTAATTTATCGTGCGATTAATTGATTTGTTGCAACAGGTCTAATCACAATCTCAGAAATTTGTCACAACAACTATGGTAATTAAATTCCCTTTGGGTTGAATGAAGCATGTTTGTGCCGAACTGAACATTTAAATACTGTCAAATAAAATTGTTGCCCAACATGCTGTATTATTTAGCATCGGTTCCTCCAACAGATGAGGTCATTTCCTGCAGTGCATTGCCTCCATCCATATTTTGCCAAGTCAGACTGAGACTCTTATGATATAACAGTCAACATAAAGTGCATGCAGTCGGTGCTGCACGTCATTAAAGCTGCTCTGGATGTTTAGGTGACGTTGCATTCTAAACATACGGAACTACTCTAATGTCTTATCACAATGAAAAACAAAATAGTATAAACCTAAACAATTATGTTACCTTAATGTAATGATTCACATCTTGTTGAATTTGTCATTGATTAATTAAACCTGCTGATTGGTCCACAGATTAAAAGCTGTTGTTTTGACTCAGGTACAGATCCCAACAGCGTGACGTTTAGATCCCGCCGATCTCCCTGCTGGAGGGCAAAAGGCTGCTAGCTGATGACTAGCATTGGTTTTATCAGACAAGCTGTCAACACAGGGCGCTAAATCTTAAATGTATGGCTGCTATATGGAAGAAAAAGGGACGCAGCGCTTTAAATAAAAAGGTCAGGAAAAGTTTTAAGAGGAAAAAATAGCGAGGGAGAGAGTGGTAGGTCACTTATGCTAGCTTGACTATGAGAATGTTGACATGTAGATGTGCTGTGGAATTTGGAGTGTTTCAGTTCAGTTAATAATAAAGGTCACACACACACCAACTGACAGATCATCAGTAGAGCAGGGGTTTAAATTAGCTAAACAACCACTGCAGTGTTAGCTTAGCTAATAGCAATGGTAGCTAATCAACCACTGAAGTGTTAGCTTAGCTAATAGCAGCGGTAGCTAATCTACCCGAAGTAGCTGATCCATCACATCACTAAATAAACACCAAGTCTAAAATCATAACACTGCAACAAACTAAATGATCTGTTCTTTGTGTAAAAAATCTTGTGGATCCTGAAACACTAGCGGCCGCGTTGTCAGTTGCTATGGCAACGAGTCCAGCCAAATAAAGGTGGTTTTGAGTTGTTCTTCAATGGCTTTTCTGCATTATTCTTCCCTTTGCTGCAGCGCACTGCTCTAAACTGATCAGTCCTACATCTCCTGGTTTCAGTGGTTAATCGAGCTGCTCTATGGATGCCATGTAAAACAATCGTGTTTTTTCCTCCACCCTTCACTGCTCATAGCCCTTTGTTTGATATCGCTATCAGTGTATTTGCATGGACAGCGGCTAACAGATCTGATCATTAAGGTCAGACTTTAATGCCAGGTGTAAATAGCAGTCAGTCTGATGGTATCAGAGGGTCACGGCTGCCAGGATGGATCCAATCAGTGGGTTTCTGATTACACAAGTTAACGTAATAACCTTAAATTTGTTTATTAGCTTTTGCTGCTTACAGTTTCATAAACTTTTTGACCTTCAGGTGTAGTCTTTCATATTTTTGATCTAATAATGTGCATCTATAGTCTGTCAGTGACAGTAAGTGATATTTATATTCTATTCCACATGACATAAAGAAAACACACCCAGATCTACTGCTTAAAGCAACATCACTAGTAGACATTAGTAGAGAAATTACAGATGTGCTACGGAGGCCAGTAGACAATACCAACTCATTTTAGTAATAAATTATTCTGACAGTTAATTTAGAAATTGCATTAAAAAATAAAAAAAGCACAAAATAAACTAAGATAGTAAATATTTACTTAAAGAACATTTGCAAATGCTTTATTAGAAATATATATAAGAAAAATTTAATTTTTCTTTGCAAAATGTTCTGATTTTCAAGGGAAAATTAAGTAAACTGACTCAGAACAGGAGTCAGTGACCTTTAGAATACTGGGAGCCTTTTTTTCTCTCTTCTTCACGTGTAACAAATCCCAAATGAGTAATGAATAACTTTTGCTTTGAAAAGCCAGGCCAGTTGTGGAAGCAGAGAGTCCAGCTGTATCTGAGTCAGCAGGGCGCAGATCTGAGCCGGGCCTGCGTCTCAAACAGGCCCAGCTGCTCTTCCCGTCTGCCAGCACCAACAAACATGTCTTAGAGAGAAAGTCCAGCTAAAATTGCCTGCTTTGGGTTCAGTCTGGTGTTTTTCAGGGCGCATTTCGGAACCCTTTAGCCTGGGTCGCATCAGATACTTGAAGCTAACGTTAGCAGCAGTTAGCCGTTATGAATGTGCTCATCAGTTCATAAGCCGATTTATTAACTAGCTAAAACCTCACGTAGTGAGGCTGTGGGTTTCCTGGTGGGCTGTGGAAGCTGCGGCTGTGTCCTGGACTCGTTTCCAGAGCCGGGCTGTGATCTGTAGCCCGGTTCTGCCAGCATGCAGGCTGTTTCCCCGCCCTGAACCAGAGCCTCCCAGACGGAGCACCGCCTTGTTAGGTTCCGTTACCCTGGAGCCACCACCGAGTCCCGGTTGACCCAATCATATCAAATGGGATTTTATTGAAGACCTGACAACTGAAGAGAAGAAACCTGGTCCAGTTTTACCAGCTGGCTCCGCTCTAACCAGTACCAGCCATGCTCTGGGACAGCAAATCACCAGTTAGCATTTTAGCTGCTCGGCTCCTCAACCAGCGGCCGCTTCAAATCACCCCGGTTTTGTTTCAAAGGAAAAACGGTTAACTCACCTGTAGCTGGTCAGAATTCAGACTTCTGCTGACTCGATAGTATTTAGTTGTTTCTGCTGTGGTTCCGAATACCAACAAAACACAAATCTTTGTTTACTGGGACCGGAGGTGCCACTTCTGCTTTTCTTTAGCTGTTTCACGTTCAATCTACCGGCAGCGGAAGAACACAGCGGAACAGCGCAGCAGATGACGTAAAGACGTAAGAGTACGTCCCGACGCACCCCGAGTGTAAGGAGCAAAAACATTCTCATAATTCACGAACGCACAGCTCAAGAGCCACAAATGCACAGAACAAGATTCACACTTTTACTTTTAATGCAAACACAAATATATCTTGAATTACAAGCTGTTTTTGGCCGGTGGGTGGCGCTACACACCTCACAACCGCAAATGTCTTTGAATGATCAGCAACCAATCAGATAGCTTCCTTGTTTCAGCCAATCACATTAACCCATTCCAACCCAACAGGTAGTTTAGACCTCAGGATAACCGAGATTTTAGAAATCTTAAAAAGTTTTCATTATCCCCTAACATTGATTTAGATTTTCTGACACAAGAGCTTATTTTAGAAATAAATATTACTAGACATTATTATCATATTATATCACATTTGATTGTTTTAAACGGTGGAAAGTACTACTATTCATACGTAATTATTTCATTCTACTAAAAGTAAGGTACCTCTCAAATCTCCAATTTTGTTTTGTTTGTTTGTTTGTTTTTCAAAGATTTCCTAAAGAAAACAATTTGAGACGAAGTGGGAATGAAAGAAGCCACTGCTGATTAATCAGAAGAATATGAAGAATAATTTGCAAGACGATATTATTTAAATGTGACAGAAACATAATTAAACTTCTGGGTTGAACAAAAATTATTTAAAATATTCCAGTTCATCTGAAATGTTCAATGTTCATAGATGATGATGGTTTATTTGTTATTTGTTAGAATTATTTTTTAGGATTATCAAAATAATCCTAATTGCCCGTGTTTCCTGCGATAAACACGGGCATCATGGACGCATATTAAGACCCGGTTCGGCGGGGTTCTGAACCGGGACGGTTCGGCTGTTTAGAGCCTGTTTAAAATAATCTTTTTAGATTATAAAACTTTCTGTAGTTAAATCTCAGTCGGTTTTATGAAGCGACTCTGAGTCTGACGTGTTTTTCTCTCTCTCTCTCTTTTTGACGTGTTAATCGTTTACATGTGTGACGTCACTGCCCCCCCCCCCCATGACTTTATCCAAATGTTTTAAAATATAAGCATAAGTCTTGGAAATGTGACTCATTACGGGAGAGCAAAAGACTTGTGATGCGGGCGGGTTGGATGCCTATGACGTGTAACGACGTCATACTTCAGGGTCTTTATTTGCTCGTTCTTTCTCTCTAACCGTCACTTTGCATGGTTTGTCGCAGAGCCCAGATCAGTTGGTGTTTTTCGCGCCATTTCAGCAGAAAACTCTCAGCAATTATCCCAAGTACAATGAGTTCCCCAACCGCAGAGTCCTGGATCATCACCGTCCAAACCCTGACGCCTGTGGTCGACAGTTTCTTCGAGGTCCTGACCCCAAAGGAGGGTAAACTTCTGGCAGCTGGAAACCCAGATGGCATCACCACCTGCTTTCTGTTCAAGACTATGGGAGACGTCTTGGAGCTGTTTGCATCCAACGCTCTGGATAATCTCCAGAGCGTTGGATGTTTAGAGCATTTAGACGTAAAGGCTATTGTGGGCAACAAAGTTCCCGACACGTTTGCGAAAATCCTGTACGTGGAAGGAGACTACAGTACCGAACACACCGAGAATATAAATCAGCTAATTGTGAAACATGTGATGAATAAAGTCGCTTCCAGCTTAGACTTTGACGACCCCAGAAGAAATGACATCAAGGAAATACCTCATATGTACATAATGAAAAATTTAGTGTCCGAAACCAGATTTATGATAAGGGACCTTGTTATATTCCATAAATCAAACAAAATGGCTGTTGTCAACACAGTTGAGTCAAAATCTGAGCTCACAAGTTTTAAAGAAAAATTCAAGAGCTTTTTCTGGAATATCATGGGAAACCTGTGTGGAAACTGTTCTTAGTTGAGCGTTTTTTCAGAGGCCTCCCTATGCAAACACTTCAAAGACACAAGACCTGAGGAGTGAATCCAACATGAGCAGAGTCCAGGCTGCCAAGACGAGACCTGGGATGGGTTCCTGGGATGAAACCGAAGGTTCAGTGGTTGAGGAAGCCTGCATTGGAGATCATGCAGGAGATGATGAAGCACCATCAGGTGTTGATTTAAAGTCTCCAACAGACGTCCCTGAGTATCTGAGTCTGAGTCCTGGACATGAGGATGAGGGTCCGACTCCCTCTTAGTGTATTGTGAAGATTCACTTTGATTGGGGAGACCAGACTCAGTGGACGTCCATCAGAACCGAAATGATTCTGCTGATGGCCTCAGTGTCCAACTAATATGACTATAGAATCAATGTGAGTGCCTTTTACCTTAAAATATTTACAATTATTGTGTTTAAGTTTCATTTGTTTATATCTACAGTTGGCACAAATTGTGTTTATTCACAACATTTGCATAGTTTGTTTAGTAAATAAGTCATTTTAATCTTGTTCAGTAGTAAAGTCATTTTAAGCATGTCTGTTCAGTAGTAAAGTCATTTTAAGCATGTCTGTTCAGTAGTAAAGTCATTTTAAGTATGTCTGTAAAGTAGTAAAGTCATTTTAAGCTTGTCTGTTCAGTAGTAAAGTCATTTTAAGGATGTCTGTTCAGTAGTAATGTCATTTTATGTATGTCTGTTCAGTAGTAATGTCATTTTATGTATGTCTGTTCAGTAGTAAAGTCATTTTAAGCTTGTCTGTTCAGTAGTAAAGTCATTTTAAGCTTGTCAGTTCAGTAGTAAAGTCATTTTAAGCTTGTCTGTTAAGTAGTAATGTCATTTGAAGTATGCCTGTTCAGTAGTAATGTCATTTTAAGTATGCCTGTTCAGTAGTAAAGTCATTTTAAGTATGTCTGTTCAGTAGTAAAGTCATTTTAAGCATGTCTGTTCAGTAGTAAAGTCATTTTAAGTATGTCTGTTCAGTAGTAATATCATTTTAAGTATGTCTGTTCAGTAGTAATGTCATTTTAAGTATGTCTGTTCAGTAGTAAAGTCATTTTAAGTATGTCTGTTCAGTAGTAATGTCATTTTAAGTATGTCTGTTCAGTAGTAATATCATTTTAAGTATGTCTGTTCAGTAGTAATGTCATTTTAAGCATGTCTGTTCAGTAGTAATGTCATTTTAAGTATGTCTGTTCAGTAGTAATATCATTTTAAGTATGTCTGTTCAGTAGTAATGTCATTTTTAAGTATGTCTGTTCAGTAGTAAAGTCATTTTAAGCTTGTCTGTTCAGTAGTAATGTCATTTTAAGTATGTCTGTTCAGTAGTAAAGTCATTTTAATCATGCCTGTTCAGTAGTAATGTCATTTTAATCATGCCTGTTCAGTAGTAATGTCATTTTAATCATGCCTGTTCAGTAGTAATGTCATTTTAAGTATGTCTGTTCAGTAGTAGTCATTTTAAGTATGTCTGTTCAGTAGTAAAGTCATTTTAAGCTTGCCTGTTCAGTAGTAATGTCATTTTAAGTATGTCTGTTCAGTAGTAATGTCATTTAAAGCTTGCCTGTTCAGTAATCAAGTCATTTTAAGCTTGTCTGTTTAGTAGTTAAGTCATATTTAGTCACTATTATGTTGATACTAGCTATCGGAGGAGGGTTATTGCTGGCATATTGACTAACAGAATTAGTCCATTCACCATGTTAATTAATATTAGTTTTCAAAGTCATTTCTGCTACCTCATAAATGTTTATTTACACAGAGTTCATCCATTCAGTAGGATAAACATATCTAATAAATAAAAAATTTTCTAAAATGCTTCTTTTAAGTACAAAGCTAGTGTTAGCATGTTTATACTTGCAGTGGGATGTGTGTAAATTGTTCCAGTAGCACAATGACTTACATCATTCAGTATTGGTGAGCATGGCTAATACATAAAAACTAAGAAAAATAAAACGCCTATATAGATTGTAATTTATTACATTTATAGACATTTGAATGAAGATTTATGCAAAGTCACAAATAAGAAAAAGAACAAAATTGAGATGTTTACAAAATTTTATTTCAAATACTATCAGCATTTGTTGAGCCAAACAGTACAGTCATTTGTTCTTGTAAATGTTCAAACCTTCACACAGCCAACAAGCATTTAATCCCTCTGAGGTAACGGGCAATTGCATTGAATGAACTTTGCTCACATTTCAAAAGAAAAGATCCACCAATAAACGGATCGCAGTCCCACAAATCAGAACTTTTGGCATTAAACATTGAAAACAAGAAAAGCATCAAATGTAAACATCTGAACCAACATTTCAATTTCATTCGTTCCTGTTCTGTCAGTGACAATATTTCCAATAATATCCATTAAAAATTAATCATGATGACAAAAGCAGCTAAATTACAGTAGTTAGTAAGAAACATAATTAAAAAGTAGGATTCCTCTGTTACTTGGTGATTGTTCCGTTTGCTCCAATATTGATTTAAAAACTCTTAATAACAAATTTATCCTGCTGAACAAAACTAAAAGATTTTTGCTAAATCTACTGGAACCACAAACAGGGTGAGTCTAGAGGGTTTTAACATATTCAGAACATCTTTTGCATTTTGTTGTCTTATTCCTGTTTCTCTCATTCGGTTTAGTTACCAGCTTAAAAAATGAAAGTGCATCAACATGATTTTGGTAGAAATACATCAAACCGTGATTATAAAATTCACAGAAATAAAAAGGAAATGGATGTTTGTTAGATTTTTTGGGGGGTTCAGCAGTTGGAATAAAGTCATTTAAACATTTTTCTAAATGTTTTGGCTCAGTTTGTAACTAGTTATGACCCAAAAGGATCTGCAGGTAAACGGCAGGGGGCGGCTTGTTTAAGGCACCGCAGGTCAACACTGAGGTAGATTTATGCACCACAACTGTCCATCACTCCATGATTGCTGATTTACAATCTTAAAATGGTCGTTTTTTTCCTATTCATTAAACCAAGATCAGAGTATGGAAGACTCATCCTGCCAAAATTGGCACTAAAGACATAAATAAATAAATGGCTTGATAATGTGTCAAATATCGCATTCAAAAAATATAAATAACTTTCCCAACTTATTATTTATAGTCATAAAATATTTTTATATTTATAATGTTGCATTGTGTAATCAGATAAGTTGGGAAAGTTTTCATTTACATTTTTAAACATTTTTTGGGTTGCAATATTTGGTGCAATTACTTTACAAAGTCAGAATTTTTCTCCAAAGGTTTTGGCTAATTTTGGCAGGACCAGTCCTCCATATGAGAAGATCTCAAACCCCAAATCAACAAAGAATTTAAAAAAGCAACACAAGAAAACAGTCAAGTAGTTTTAAAAAGCATCGCATGATTCACATTCTGCAAATCAGCCCAGAAATATTTCAACCATGAAGTTTTTTCATCCGTCTTAAAAACTGTTAAACTGACGCATTCATACAGATTTCCTGAGGAGAACAGCTGCCTATCAGAGGCAGCAGAATTAAAGGATTAATTGCACAAAATACTGAGATTATTTAGTTAAAATTTGGAGCACTGAGTGGATGGCAGTGTCGAAAGCCAACAGACTTATTGTAAAGATGATAAACTGTTAGTGATTTACATTCACCCAATGTTCACTACGTAGTTCTGCGTTCCCATACGGGAAACAGAACCGTGACGCAGCTCTGGGTCTACCGGAGCTGCTGCAGGTCCGGGGAGTTGGGCGAGGACGGCGCGGTGCTGGCGGCGGAGGCGGTGATGGGGGGAAGCTCATCGCAGGCGAAGTACTCCTTCAGCGGGGCGAAGAGGTGGCGGATGACCGGCACGCTCCACGCCTTGCCCAGCAGCTTCTGCCGCTGCTGCCGGTTCATGTTCCTCGCATCGGTGTAATGTTTGGGGAAACCAAAGATCCTGCAGAGAAGAGGGGAAAAAAATCATGCTTTAGTTCATGTAAAGGTGGCATCTGTTTCTAACCAACCAACGTTGGAGAATATCGATTCGATCCTACGTGACACAGCGGGAGATGAAAACAAAAACTACGACAAAATAAATCTGAAGAACAAAAAGAATGGAAAGAAGTAAGATGACAAAAATATGAAAGCAACAAATACAGAAAAGATTAAAAACAAAGAATACGAAGAAGAAGTGTTGAGCCTTTGCATGTTATTGTTTACGTCTTTAAATTTTGCACATGTGCACAACGCTGGAAGGCGAAACGATGGTTGCTTCACACGGTGTTTAGGTTGCATTTTTGGGGTTTTTAACTGAACTGAAACGCATTGGATTCCACAGCACATCTACATGTTATGGTTGTCATAGTCAAGCTAGCATAACAGAACTACCTTCCTCTCTCTATTTTTTCCTTACATTGTTTCCTGACCTTGTTATCTAGTTGTTGTGTTGACAATTAGTAGCAAAGCACTGCATCTGTTTTATTTCCATATCACACTGAATTTAGCGTGATATATTGATAACAGCTAACGCCAATGCTGGTCATCATTAGCCAGCAGCTTATGGTCCTACAGCAGGTAAATGGGGGTCTTGATGTCTCACTGCAGGGGTCCATGAACGTACTTTTCCAGTTCGGTGATCCAGAGGATGTCCTCTCTCCCGTTCTGCACAACCGGCAGCAAAGACACGTCCTTCCCCTGCTTCAGGGAGTTTGGATTTGTGGTGATCGTTCTCACTTTGGTTACCTGGAAATAAAATCCCCACCAACAGTCGTGAGTTTATTCTGCCGGAAATGGAAGCAGAACAAATGTGTTTTTTCTCACCCTGGCTTCTCTGCCGAGCTCCAGACAGTCCTGCAGGTTCAACTTGTCGTTCTGGGAGGCGATGATGGGCCTGACGAGTTTCGGATCAGTCACTGCTCTAAGTATCTTATTCTTTTTGTAAAAATGTATTTTTTCCCAGTATGTATTCTCCAGTTAATGATTAATCAATTACTTAACTAGTTAATAATTATTTCAATAATCGATTAATTGTGATTACAATATTATCTGATAGTGTTTACAAAACAAATGTTAATAAAAAAAATTTTATTTTTGCCCCTCCCAAATTTTTGGGCATAAAATACCAAAAACCAATAAAATATATTTTCTGTGAAAAATATATTTATATAGATATTTTATTTAAAAATATAAAAATATAAAAAAATTTCTTAAAATATTTTTTGTAAAAAAGAAAGAAACATATATAGTTCTAGATTATTTTTAACAAGCTTGAAATGTTTCAGAGTCAAAATCAAAAGTTTCCCATTTAAACTTAAACTGTTTCTGTGCATAAAAACCCGGGCAGGTGAGTCCACCTGTCACCTGTCCCACAGGACATTGATTTAATAAACAGAGCAGTTGTTGTCTCACCTGCTCATCCCAGGAATGTTTCCCCAGAAGTATCGGGCTCTGTGCGCAGGGCTCACCTTGACCGCGTCCACCAGCACCGGGTTGCACTGCAAAAACACAGAACCATCAGCTCCTCCAACGCTGCAGGCTCCGGCGCCAGCAGCGTGAAGCAAACCTCCAGGAAGCGGCAGATGTTGACTTTGTCGTGCGTATTCATGAAAACGACGTTCTCGAAGAGCCAGAAGAACGGCCGCTCGTCGTCCTCTTTGGGCTTCAGCAGCTGCAGGATGCGGTAAAACTCAAAGAACAGTCGGCCGGTTCCTTCTGAGAGGAAAACACATAAAACAGGCAGTCAGATTAACCAGGTTGCAGGTTTTCTGCTCCACAAACATCAAAACTTCTGGTTTTGACTTAAAGTCAAATTTAAACATTATCTTCTAAGAATAATTCTGTTATTTTCATTAATTATTATAGAAACAACAAGGGCTAAGTTGATTAATCGTGATTAATTGATTATTGCAATAATTGTCAACCAATGTAGCAACAGATTCATAGTTTTGAATTTTGGACTCAAACTAGTAGTAATTATTTTTTCAAACACAAAAATATATTTTATTTTAAATAAAATATATATATATATTTTTGTACAACATGCAAAACTATAAACAAAAATATATTTCTGTAAAGAAAATAAAAGATCAATCAATCAATCAAATTTCATTTGTATCGCACATTTCAGCTACAAGGCATTTCAAAGTGCTTTACGTCATAAACACAAAACACAAAGTCATGCAACTAGAATAAAGATGTATTTTATATATATATGGATGTATTTTGGTACCGTAGAGGCCTTTCCTCAGCGGGTTCACGATGGACAGATCGTTGCAGGGGCTTCCACCAATCAGCAGGTCGAACGGCCCCCACTTCTCCAGCTGAATTTAAAAATAAAATTTATTTAAATGAGTCGATCTTCAGTAAACCAGAAAAGGTTGGACATTTTTTAAATGTATTCTTCAGAAAAGGTAAAGTAGAGCATCGGATTTAACCCACCAGCTCCTGGGAGACGAATCGGACGTCTCCAACGTGAATGATCTTTCCGTCGTGGTTGATGGTTGCCACGGCAACCGAGTCTTCGCAGACCTCGGAGGCGACGTATTTCTCCACCTTGAAGCCAAGATCCTTCAGCACCAAATAGCCTGAAAAAAACAACGTGAAGATAAAAATGTTCATTTTCATCCTCATTTTATTTGGTTAAATTCACTGGAAACAAAAAACCCATTTGGATTTCAGTTTAATGTTCCCTAAAGCACAAAGATTACACCAGAAAAATGAAATTCAGTTTCAGTTCACGTCCAGTTTCTGTTCTGCAAAGTTTAACGAAAAAATAAAACCAACAAAAAAAACAACAATAATCCTGCCGCAGGAAGAACAGAGCACAGATTATATTAAAATTTGATAAACACTAAGAGCAAAAACCATGAATGTGAACAAGAATACAGAAACCAGGGAAGATTAAAAATAGAAATATGAGGAACAAAACAAATAGAAAACCACAAATTTAAAGAATATGAAGAATTCAAATAGAAAATAATGAGAACGAATCAGGAAATGAAACAAAGAAACAAAGTTACACATCAAACACTTTGAAAACCAGGAATATGAAAAACACAAATAAATATATGAAAACGGAGAACAATATGAAGAACCAAAAGGAAGAAGCATTTAAAACCAAAAACCACAAATATGAAGAAAACGAACACAGATGGTAAAAATATGACACAATATAAAAAATACCAAGAACACAAAATATAAGAAATTAGAGGAATGGTGCTGAAGCGATCAGAACCGTCTGGTCTGCCGGTCCGGACGCTCACCTGTTCCGATCCCGTCGAACAGCGACAGAACCCGCAGAGGTCGGCGCATCTTGGTGGGGACAGACGGGTAGACCCGATGAGGCTCCTGCATCAGCAACACACAGCTAATATCCATGAACCTGATTTAATCTGAGGGGTTTGAGTTCACATCCTCATCCCAACAAGATCCGGTTGGGATCAACGTCGCACATCAAAACACGTCAAAACAATCAGAGCAAAAATCCTTCAAGCTGCACAGAATCTAAAGAAATGTTCCCTCTTTAAGAGCCAAACTGTGAAAAGTTGCAGACGTCTTTTGGCTGAACGTCTGTAACATAAAGCAAAACATTTATAGGACAACCGACACACTTTATTAACCCAAGGTAACCAGGTAAGTAGGGAACCAACAGTTGTCAATAAAAGTACATTTTTTATTTTTTGGGGGAAAAAGGTCACTAAATGTGTCGCTTTTTAAAAATAATAATAATAATTCTATATTTGTTGCTATTTTCCGAGAAAAATATTTGTTGCTTCTAAAATCAAAAGTCATTGGTCGGGTCTGAAAAGTTGTGAAACAGTATTATTTGTTTTCTGGGCCATTTTATAGCACAATCCTTCAACTATGCTACATTCACCTGTTAAAAAAATGTTTTATGTGTAAAATTTGACTTTGACTTGAAATTGGGACTCTGTCTCTTTAAGAACTCCTGCTGTTTCTGAAGCTCTGCCTCCAGGAAGTCATCCTCTATTGGCTCCTCTGTTAACCCTTTCACGTTTTTACCAGCGTCGCTCTGAGCAGCAGCTCCTATAATGAGCTTAGCTGTTTGCTAATTGCTGCTGGCTAGTTTGAAGGAGCTGGGAGGAGCGACGCCTCGGAGGCGGGGCTAGGTCCACCCAGGCGTTTTGCAGCTGAATGGTTGCCATGGAGATCAAAGAATCAAGGCAACACTCCAGGTATAACATAATATAAAGCCCCATCTTCAGCAGGAGGACCACTAGAGGGCGCTGTCACACTTCCACCATCAGCTGAACACTCACAAACTCCATGGCGCTGTTGTTGGCAAACATCTCCTGGACACGAAACCTCCAGTCCTCCCTGGGGACCAGCGCACCGTGCGGCTGGTGAGGCTGGCACAGGTAACAGATCCACGGGTCCACGACCTTCAGAGAGTCAAACGTCCTTGGACCAACCAGGATGTTCAGACAGTCCTCACAGAAAGACCTGCAGACCAAACGGGCCGAGACTAAGCCGCCTGCTCTCCACGGGCTGCCTGGACGACGGAGACCAACCTGTGGCAGCCGTCGTGTCCGCAGAGAATGACCTCCATGCCGTAGCAGCAGATGGTGCAGTAGGACTGGTATCCGTCTTCGTCGTAGCGGTACAGCGTCTCCATGAAGTTATCCTTCAGAAGCAGACAGTTTTAAGCCACAGCTTTAATTTGGACTGTTGCATGAACACCAAATGAGAAATTATCAACGAATCAAGAAGCTTTTCACCCTTTTTGTTTTTTAAATATTCCCAGTTTGCAGAGGCAGACATGATGATGAACTGTCCCAGAAGTTACTGGGATGATATTGTCGTTTTGAGACATTTTTCTACTAATATAAGTATATTAGTAAATATAATATAATTATTACCTTTGAGCAGAAAAATGTTATTTGTGCTGCTTTTGCTTTGATATTAATGAAATTTTAAAAGGTCAAAAGGTCAATCGCATTATCCAAATATTGGTGTGAAGTATTTTTGTTTTTGCTGCCATCATTTTGAAAAAACCTGACAAGTTTGATGTCAGTCAACTCGACTACGTTTGTGCAGCAAAAGTGTTTGTTTGTGCTGCTTTGAAGATATTAATAAAAGTTAAAAAGGTCAAAAGGTCAACCAGATTATCCAAATGCAACAACAAAGGTGTGAAATGTTTGTGCAGCAAAGTTTTTTTTGTGCTGCTTTTGCTTTGAAGATATTGACGATGACCTGTGGAAACTTTTTCATTAACATCTTTAAAGTGGCAGCAGCACAAAATCCCCCGTCAGACACCAGTTTTGTTTGGGCGCCATCTTTACTCAGGTAGTTTGTGACAAACGTAAAAAACATTTTTTTGTGCCGCTGGTTTAAAATATTTTCCGCTGCAGCAGGAACTTACTTTGCACTTCAAGCAGAGGCTTCCTTTGAAGAGCGGGTGGGAAATCTGGATTTCTTTGGTTCCGCAGCACACACAGAAATCTGCAGGTCAAACGGCAGGAAGACGTGAGACTAAACTCACAGAACGACAGATAAACTCTCACTGCGAGCACCGACCTTCGATATCGAGGTTTAAGTCCAGGATCTGATTGATGGTCTTCTCTGTGAAGAGATCATTTGATCAATAATGGATAACAACCACTCATCCTCTGTTTTGTTTATGAAACAGGAGAAAGAAAAGCTCTTTTTGGATGTTTGCTCTGAGCACTATCTGGGCAAATGTTAGCTTAGCAAAGTCCTCCTTTGCTTCAGGAGAAGACGACGCACGTTTCCTGAGCTAAAAGAAGTTCCAATACACTGCATTTATCTACTGTCGAAGTTTTGTTAATTAAAGCTATGATTAGAAGTGGTTTCTGCAAGGAACAGTTTAATTCGTAAAAGCTAACTGAAAACAGGCGGTAATGTTTTAACTTCTGGTTTCACTGGGAATATTAAAACGCTGGTGGAATGTTATTTTCCTATAATGTTATTTTAGCCTATAGAGGTTGAGAATCACATTAATTTATCATAATTGCTTGCAATACCGTTTTCATTTACAGTGCAATAAATTACATGCGCTGCAATGAACTCCATTAATTTTACAGTCACGCAGTTCTTTCGTTTTAAAGGTGACCTGGTTAGGATAGTTCTATGGTTTTCAGGGCCTCTGTCACTTTAAATCCAAACAAGCTGCTGCTTTCACCTAGCAACGCCAGCGGAACTCTGCCTGTTTCCTAGCAACGCCAGCGGAACTCTGCCCGTTACCTAGCAACCTGAGCTGAGTTCCAGCATGTTTGCTCAGCTGGTTTTCCACTGTATGTGCTGTACAATGGCTGCTGGAAAAGACTGGTGGTTAGCTGTTGACTTACCACCCAGAAACTACTTGCTGTATTCTTGCTGGTTGTGCAGGAGGCTCCATTCCGCTTTTCTAAGATGTACAGTTATACGTTTCCTCATCCATTTTCACAAATAAGTGTAAACGTTGAATTTGGGGGCAGGGCCAGCAGCTTATTAGGATTTAAAGTGACAGAGACCCTAAAAGAATCTCAAATTCAAACTGAAATCTCGTTATCTAAGAATGATTTTGTGCACAAAATGTAATGAACGTGTTTTGTATAGGCCATAGAACCTGATCGAGGAAGTATAATTGGTCAGCTTTAAGCTCTGAGGACGTTTTTAGAATCACTTCCACTTGGACGTAAACTTCCTTCATTGAGTCAAATAACTACCAACAATCCCATCGATCTGTCATGGAGCGACTGTCAGTCGATACCTCTGAGTTTCTGGTCCGGCTGTGTGTACACGCCGCTTGTCACGTTGACCTTATTGTACGTTTTGGTGTAGCTCCTCTTCCTCTGTGGCACAAAGTCCGGCGACATGTCGTTATCCTCTCCGGACAGCCAGCTGTAGCTCTTCTTCAGGCTCCGTCCTCGGACTTTCTGTTTCTGCCATTTGCTTTTCACCTGGTCCCACTCGACGTCCCACTTGTCCTTCTCCATCTGGGATCTTTCCTTTCCCTGCTTCCCGCCGCAGGGAGTCGGCGGTTTGGACCTTTTTCCAGCAGAACCCGGTCCGGTTTCCCCATTGGTTCCGTTGGTTTTGGAGCCGGAGGGCGAATCTCCGGGAGCGCAGGACAGTCTGTTGAGGAGGACGGCTACGTGTTTCATCTCGATGCCGACTTTGCTCTCCGTCGGGGTGGAGGAGGCAGGAGCTGGGTTGGACTTCTCAAAAAGCTTCTTCTTCACCTTTGGCCTGGTGTACGTTTTAACAACACCTGGAAAACACACACACACACACACACACACACACACACACACACACACACACACACACACACACACACACACCCCTTCTGGATCAGCTGGAGCTGCAGGATTGATTTGTAGGACAGACCTGTGAAGACTCTGCTGCAGGAATCAATGCGCTCTAGATAAGCTCATCCAGCCGTTTATCTGGATGAGCTTCTGGTTCTGCTGGACTTTTCTTCTTGTTAAAAGGAACTTTTTCCTTTCTACCATTGCCACATGCATGCTTACTGATTTGATTCGATTTGCTTTTGAATTATCTTGAATATCAAACTGAGCTTAATGATCTGCTCGAGTCAATTTGCATGATTTATTGTTTTTCTTTTTCTACTAGAAACTGGATGATAAAAATCTTCATCCTGGTCTTTTAGTCTCAATCAGCTCGGTTTTGAAGTATAATTTTGTTTACAGAGACTTCATGATTCATTTTATTTGTTGTTTCTGTTTAGTTACTTAGGATATTTAAATGTTTTCCAGTTCCAGTGTGAAATATTCACGAGGCCGCACCTTGTTTAGGTTTGAATCCGTCCGGACCGGTCGGCTGAAAGCCTCCAAACGCCCAGTCCAGAACCTGCTTCAGAACCTCTTCGCTGTCCTGGAGCAAAGGAGAAAACTTCTTCCCACAGCGCATCGCTGCCTCCTGCAGGACACAAACGGAAATGCTTTGACCACAAAATAAAAATAAAAGGCAACATTTGCTTCTGTTCAGAGGAGAGAATAAAAAACGTGATGCGTTCACTGATGTTTGTCCTGTGCAAGATAAAATTCAATCATTTTTCCAACATTTTTGAGGTAAGTTTTGAAACTTTTCCAGCACCAGTTTGGCGATAAAATCAATACAAATGACCTAAAACTGTTTCAATTCACTGTTTTACATTATTCTTAATAATTTAATAAAGGATTATTAAGGGGGACAAGGTAAACTAAAATATGGTAAAGTTTTATGTTTTGAAACGTCTCTCACACCCAGCAGCTGCCACTAGTCTGTAGGGTCGCCTAGAGCAGCTTAGGATACGGACCTGCAGCGACAAGAGGACGGCCTCTCGGTAGGTGACCAGGGTTGCAAAGGATTTGGCGCAGAAATACTGGCTGAACGCAGCAAACGGCTTCAGAGACCTGACACTGACCTGCAATCGGAGACAACATGGCGGACATTTTACCATCTGCAGAAAAACGACCGGCCAGTAAGAACGAGGCGGAAAACAATGACCTGGGAGCACATCCTCTGGCCGTACCACTCCACCATCCTCTTCTGAGGAAGATGGACCTGGTCTTTGAAGGGAATGATGACGCCGGGCCATGGGGAGAAACCTTCGATCTGACCCCAAACCAGCTCCCCCTGCAGGTAAACACAGGAATTACAGCCATTTTATAGCGCCATCAAGTGTCTATGCTACCTTCAGTTGTTATAAAAATATTTTATGTCAAACATGACGGAAAAGAAATGGGCTCTCTGTTTCTTTAAGAAGCTCCGGTTATTTCTGAGGCTCTGCCTTCAGAAAGTCATCCCAACATAGCTCCTATGTTAACCCTTTAAAAACGTTTTTACCAGCGCTGCTCTGAGAAGTAGCTCCTATAACAACTTCTTGCCACTTGGGGTCCACAAAATTCAGAAAATTAAAATGCAAAAATTAGTTAACCATCATTTTCTGCTCAATGTTAAACATTTTTTATTAAATCTGACTAATCTGTACATCATCTGCACCCCTGGCATTCTGTAATGCTCCCCATGTTCATCAGAAATATACTTACAATGGATTTTTCTTCACAACCTGGTAGTTTTTTTGTCGAATCCCAGATCAGATCCTCTTCATCGCTCGTCACGATGAAGATAAACTCTCCCTGATGAATTCCTTCACCTGCAAAGCGACACAAAATGAGCAGGACTTGCAGGAAAACAGAAAGATGAAGAAAAGATTCATGTTTATCGTCTTACTCGTCTTCGTCCGCTGGCCAGTCGGAGACTTCACGGGTTCTTCTGTGATGTCAATCACATCTGACAAAACCCAGCCAGAGAGTAAGCTAATGGAGCAACAGCGGACCCAGCTAACGTCCAGGTAAACCGGGGAGTCCTACCTGAGGAATTGTCTGTGTAGTCCATCTCATCCACACTCCTGTTATGTTTCATCTTCTGATATACTAAAGGCTTCGCTGCAGGACTCTTATCGTCCTCTGATGAACTCTCATGTTTCACTGTGACTTTCTGGCAGCCAAAAGCCTCCAAAGCAGCTAGTTTCTTCCTACCGACTGGCGATTGTCGTCCCCAAACCTCCATGTGCGGTGAGGCCACGGGAGTTTTCTCCCTGTAGGGAGGGATTTTCAGGTTCTTGTAGGCCTTCAGAGAGGAACAAACACAACTCAGATCTTCACAGCAGTGACAAGAAAACCAGTGGTGGGCACTGCGAACTATAATGCTAGCTGCGCTAACCCTACAGCTAATAATTACAGTAATAATAAACATGAGTTAAGCATTGAACCAACTCAGTAGCTTGCAGAAGCTAATGCTAAGGCGATGAAAACCCATGTGTTATACCAGCATGGTGTAACACTAAATTACTATATTAGTACGGTATTTAGCATAAGCTAATGTTAAACGCTATAGGAGAAGCTAATGCTAAAGCGTAATACAAACAGTATTTTGTGGAACATAATGCTGAAATGCTACATTAACATGGTATTTTGCAGAAGTTAAAGTGTTTACAAAAACAGGACCTGTATTAAACAGTTCATGCTGCTCACTCGGGCCGACTCCAACCCATTCTTTAATTAAATGGGAATTCAATATGGCTTTTGCAGCAGCCACGTTACAACTCACCTTTGCAAACACCTGTGTCTGGTGCAGAGAGCTGGGCAGCGCCAGGAGGGTCAGAAACAGCCTGTGCAGAGCAGGCCACGGTTTCATTTTGTTCAAGATCTGCACAGACAACAGCAGAGACTGCTGGTTTGATCTGAAACTTTTCACCAAAATATTCTGAATTTTCCATCTTTCTGAGGCGTCGTGGACAAACGACCCAAACATTCACCATTTCATTTCCCAGCTTTGACCTCTTACCTTCACCCAGCTGCTGCATTCGCCACTGCTGCTCCGTTCCTGGATGAGCTTCCTGAAATCGCAGCAGCTGCGCTGCAGCTCCACCTCTGGAGGCCCAGCGGCGCAGAGCCCCAGCTGGACGGCCATCACTGACAACACATCCCAGGGAAAACGCTTCTCCTGAAGGACAGAGAGAGAGCGTTCACTAGACAACCACAGCAAGATTTACTATGTTCAGATTCCCCAACACGGGCCACAACATGAAACACAGACAACGTAATAATTCCTGCAGTACAGGGTGATCTGCTGGTTGTTTAGCAAAAGTCCTTAATCAGAGAATTTTACAGATTTGAGCCAGATGAAGCTAAAACTTTGGCTTCATCTTTGTGGAGTTCTGGGCGGAAAAGATTGAAGGGTTTTTTTTTACCTTAAATGGAAAATCTATTTATATTGTGCAGTTGAATTACTGCTCTCAAAGTGTAATTTCAGCAAATTTAAAGTTTTAGTCTGTACACTCTGAATACTGGTAGATGATTGGCTCAATAATTGATTGACTGAGATTAATCAGTTCAGAAGTATTTCTAAGGTCCAGGAAGTAAAGGATGGTGGGATTCTTACTGTGATGCGTTCTGGATTTTTCAGTATCAGCCCGATGTTCCTGAGCGTCACGTCTCCAAGCGGGCCAGGAATGCTCTCCACCAGACTCTGAAGAGCGGCTCTGTAGAACGCCTGGGCGTCCTTCAGGAACCGGGCCAGGTTCTGCTCCCCCAGACTCGGCCCGAAGGCCCACATGAAGTCTGACGCGCGCGGCCCGACGTTCACCTGGGCCACGGGGAGCAGCTGGTCGCCGTGAAGCAGGTCCAGCTCCCGCTGCAGCAAGAAGACATGGACTTAGAAATTTATCACATTACTTCTTTTTTTTAAATAACTGCATGACAGAATTCAGCACCGCAGACATAAAAACTTTCCTATTAGTTTTTTGTTTTACATATTTGAAATGGGCTGACCTATCCTTGTTTCACAGACTTGTCTCCATGTTGTTTTTTATTTTTAACCAGTTAAGGGGAGAAACTTTAAACTGCCATGAAAGTTACTCAGCCAGTTGTTGCTAGGCAACCAAAGAAACAGTGGATTAATGCCTCGCTCTTTGCTGATTGGCTGATTGCCCAGAATGTTCTGGACTGAAGTTCAGTGAGTTTCTGTCCGACGTATTATATTATGATATTGTTCATGTGTCTATTTGCAATATATTGTTGATTTTATTGTCCAGGCCTACTGACAGTTTTAGCTGAAATGCTTTTATTACTTTCTCCACTATTTGTTTCACCAATAAATATTAAAACTGAACTGATGAGACCAACTTCTCCAGGTTTCACTTTAATGGACTCGATCTACAGCAGCAGCAGGTAAAGAGTAAGATTTAAAGATATAAACAATAACATGCTATGTAAATATTGAATGGAATGTATTATGTACTGATATTGATCATGTGTATTTCATTGTATATTGTTGCTGACTTATTGTCCAGTCCTATAAGCGATACTGCAGGTGCCCACCCCTTGGAGGAAGCGGTCGACGGCGTGCGGCCGGACGATGCTGGCGGTGTAGGACTGCATCAGGATGGCGGTGAGCTGCAGCTCTACGCTCAGCTCAGTGATCCTGGCCCGTTGCAGCTCGTTCAGCGCCCTGAGGGGCTCCAAGGCGTGGGACAGGAACAAGAACTGCAGCCGGACCGCGTCGTCCAGCAGACGGCTCTGGATCGACGCTTCTGCCTCATTCAGCGATTTAAAATACTTCCGCAGGTCCTGCCACCGGGCGGCCATCTTCTGCACGCTGTGGGCCAGGAACAGAAACTGTGGAACTTGCGGCCCGGTGTCGGTGAACACATCCTTCAGGCTGTCGTTGACGGACGGGCAGATGGAGTAGTGGCGGTGGATGTCTGTGATGAGGTCGACGGCGTGGCTGAAGGCGGCGGTGAGTCCGGCCTGGCAGGCACGCTCCGCGATCCCCGGGATGCTGCAGAGCGACACCATCTTGGGGCTGAAGGCCTGCAGCCGCGACACAAACACCCGGCTCAAGCCCGGCTGCGGCGTGCTGCAGTAGAACGCCGCCAGGTTAGACAGCGGCAGCTCGTACTTCCGCAGCGCCTCCACCAGCAGCCAGGCGTCCGAGTCAGCGACGCGCGCCATGGCGTCCGTGTCCATCGGCTGGCGAGGGTCGGCGCTGTCGGTGCTCATCTGTAGAGTGTGCAGCAGCTTCACCACGCTTCGGCATGAATGCTCATCGAAGTATCCGATCAGCAGGACGCTGGCGCTGCGTCCCGCGCCCAGCTCCACACCTACGTACAGGTAGACACAGTACGGCTGGTCGGTGACGGCCGCCATGATGTCCTCCGGCTCTGCTGAGTAAACTTCATCCTGGAAGTAAGTTCTGATGAAGTTCACCAAATCGTTTGCGGAAATCTGCTTGTCCAGGCGCTGGATCTGCTCCTTCACCTGAGTGTCCTGCTTCAGATCGGGTTTCTGATCCGTCGACATGTAAATCAAGTCCTCGTCATCTTCTGACATCAAACAGATCACATCCAAACTCTGGCGGGTTTTCACTGCTGCAAAATCCATATTTACAGGAAGTTCAGTGATCCGGGGAGAAGCAGGCGGGACGAATGCTCACCTGGACCTAAAAAAAGGAAGAGATATCCTTAAAAATTATTTTCTGTGATGAAAAACATTCTTTCATAAATCATAACCAAAACCATCAGACTGGGCTGAAACAATTAATTGGGTTAATTATTATTAATTATTAGGCCTTTTGCAAAAAGCAATAAATAATAGATGATTCACATCTATTATGTGAATCAATTAATCACCTTATAGATTTAAACAAGCTCATTAATTTTCATTTGGTTGTTTTGCATTTCTCTCTTTCTGACAAAAACTGGGAGATAAAACTCTTCAGTCTGGTGTTTTGGTCTCAACCAGGCCTTTTTTGGAGGACAATTTTGTTTTATAGAGACTTTAGAATTTATTTTGTTTGTTGTTTCTGTTCTTTTGTTTATTTATTTTGAGTATTTTAAAAGTAATCCAGTTCCTGTGTTAAATGTTCATTAGGATATAAAGTTTGTTCATCTTTGAGAAGGTGTTCAAGCATTATTAAGCAACTACTACATCACTGGAAAATTTGTTTCAAAACAACATTATTGTTTAATAATAATGTTTAATAATTTCTGGGACAATTTATTGTCCAGAAAAAGTTTGCTAGTGTGACCTGCCTAATTGTGATTGATCTATTGTTTAAATAATTGTCAACAATTTAATAATTGATTAATTGTTAACTGGTGTAAAAAGCCCCCCAAAAAGACAACGTTATCAAAAACGACTATTTGTTTTATAAGAAAGAGAGAAATTAGAACGGTTAAAAGTACTAAAATCCTCCCAGAAAATTTTTTTTTAAATAAATAAATAAATAAATAAATAAGGAATATCTTCTACCTGAAAAAATATGACAAAATTATAATTTAATTTATATCGTATATAAGCATTTCTAGTGGAGTAAAAATTGCGAATAATTCACATTTTACTTTTGCGGCAAGGTCCATTTTCTTCCGACTCCAGTCAGGGTCATTTAAATGGCTCTGACATCCTACGCGTCTCCAATTGGTGGTGACGCGGTGACGTCATGACAGTTCCACCAATCGGACAGAACCGGGCAACTTTTCAGCCAATACAAACAATCCAAATAACTTTCCAAGAAGTGCTTAAAAGCGAAGAAAACATGGAACCGGGCAAGTTGGGATGTTCTGGGTAAGAATACCCCAACCATAGGAAACAATGAAGCCTGAGCTGAACTGTCGCTCACCGATCACACAAGAATGACAACATTGAACAACATAAACGTCATCGAATTACAACTTATTGTGACGCTGCAGTTACGGGTAGCTAGTATTTAAATGGTCCGGAATACCAAGGCCGAAAATCAACATTTAAAGGGTTTAGAATGGTTAAACGTGAACCTAACCATGGTGAAAACACAACTGGCCCACTCACTAAAGAAAGAACTGAAACCGACTTGTTTCAGTCTTTTACAACAAGCCTCAGAAATTGTTTTGAAGAATACGTAAAAATACCAACCAGTCACAAAATACCAATTTTCGTATATTTAAGAATAGGGTAAAAGTTTTAGGTTTGGACACAATGGAGAATAACTCTGTCCAACTTTGATCATTGTTGATTATTGTAAGTATTTAATTTAAGGATCTCTTCACAAGTAAAATAAATAAATAAATAAATAAATAAATAAGTAAATAAATAAATAGCGAATTAACCCTTTACTCCAATCGGATGCTAGCTTCTACGTCGCTGGTTACGTACAAGTACGTTAAGTGAACCAAACCAAATAATGTAGGTACATTTCGATGAAACAGCGGCCTAAGTTGTCAAGCTGGATTGTTTGTCCATGTGTTTAGATTTTATCTGATATTCAATAGTTAGATTTTAGTTGAACACGTGGGAAATGTGCTTAAAAGGACAAGCTAAACTTACCACGCCGATCAGTCCGTCCTCGCTACCTCCTGCCGTCTAACCCTCAAAGAACCCAAAACGTGTATCCATCCGCTAGGAGCAAAGCCCCGGTCCCCCACTGCGAGGTTTTCACAACCTCTCCTCGGTTTGACCGCTAGTACTAACCGCTCAGATAGTAGTTGGTTAATGGGCAATAATTGTCAAAGTAGGTCGTCAAACCGTGTCTAAAGTAATTCTCGGCCTTTGGATAGAACACCAGAGTGCGTAAAAACGAGCAAATCTGTCTAGATTTTTCCAGATCGAGACGCCATTGTAGTTAGCTTCCAGCTAACATCAAATGAATGGCATTTAAAGTGATAGGCGTTAGACTACGCTAAAATAAACGCCAATGTTACGAAAAGCTCATTTTTACTTCTATTTCCCCAATAAATGAATTCTGAAACAGTTTATGTTAACGTATAACTGCGACAGGCGCATTATAAATGCAAACAAATGAATATCTGCCCCCTTTTGACAAGAAGGCCGCAGGGCCATTAAAAATGACTATTCACGAATCCCCCGTTTCTACTGTTGAGTTCAAACACAAACGACGCCTCGCGAAACGTTTTCTCAACGTTTTAACTTTTCCACTTTTTCTAATGTTACAGCCGCAAACCACACTGTATTCATTTTAGATTAATTTTATGTCGAGAAAACGGAAAGTAGTGCCTAACTGTGACGTAGAAGGAAGATGATACACGGTGTTAAGAATATGTGGTATTTATTTTTATTCAGATTCTCTTATGGTATTTTCTGTAAGATTTATACACCTAAAAACTGAAATTTGCCCATTTTATTCTTTCCAAAACAGCTCAAACTAAATGGATAAAATAAATACTCATGTCTGGTTTAAGCCTAGATTTTGTGTGGATAGTGAATATGCTTTCATATAAACCATAATATTGTTGCTCTGTATTAGTTAGGGTCATTGTTCTGCTGGAAAGTAGATCTACTTTCCCAAATCTCCATATTCCCATCAACATTTACCAGCTTCTTATTCTTTCGGTTTCATGGCGGTTGGCAGCCGTTTTATATGGAAAATTACCGCCACCCACTGGACTGGAGTGTGAATCACCAGAGTACGAACAAAAACAATAAGATTCAAATTATTTTAAATCAAAACTTTGCTTTTCAGTAAACCATATAAATATTCAAATTATTTATCATAATTAGTTCCAAAAAGCTAGATAAAAACTACAGATAAAGCAATTATTTGGTGAGGACCAAATGAAAATATTACATAGAAATTCCATCCATCCATCCATCCATTTTCCGTCACCCTTCTCCTTAACGGGGTCAGGAGGTGCTGGTGCCTATCTCCAGCTACGTTCCGGGCGAGAGGCGGGGTACACCCTGGACAGGTCGCCAGTCTGTCGCAGGTACATAGAAATTACAAACTATGAAATTAACTGTCATTGTAAGACATGCAATATTTTTCTTTACACAATTAACATCATTATTATAATAAAGTAAGATAGGAGGTTGTTTAAAGTTAATAATTCCTAAGATGAAAAATATCAGTTCCACTGATAAATTATTTCACTTAAAACCTGGGAAAACTGTCTTGTTTTAAGTGAAATAATCTGCCAGTGAAACTAGAACTTTTCATCAATAATAAGGATTTTTTTTATTTGAAACAAGCTCATATATGTTGCTGAAAAGTAACTTATAAGTTGGTCTTATTTCAAGTGTACTGATGTATTTGAACAAGAAACTAGTCAAAAAAAAATAGTTGGTAAGTTTGTTTTTTTGAAGTGAAGTTCAAACCATCCCTTCAACATCTTTCTACCAGATTAAAAGTAGCAAAAGCAAATGTGGTGGATTAGCAGTGTGTTCCAAAAACTAACACGTTATTGTAGAATATTCTCTTTGTTCATGGTTGTTGTTAGCAGGTCATGATAGTTTTCTGTCAGAGGCTTCTTCAAATTTGCTACTAGAGATCCTTTCTTCCCCAGAGTCTTTCAAATTGGGGGCCGTGGCCCTCTGAAGGGCCACCAGGGGGCAGAAGAGAGGCCTCAGAAAGTTAGACAGGATTAAAAAGAAAAATTTTATCTAATAGGTCTTTCAATTATAATTTTTAGATCTAATCTGTTTTTCAGTTACACATGGTTCCCACAAGTCTGAACCAGAAATGATTTGTGCCACTCAACCGCCATCTTGGTAGGCAAAGGATAGATGATCCACAGCTTCAAGAACATCAAAAAGAAAGTACATTAGGAAAAAAAAGTTTAGGACTTAATAGTTGTAATGTACTGATATTATTTGTAAGTTAGATACGAACGAAGCAAGAGCTAATTCTGAGCTTGTAGCTTGTTTATTGTTGTCATAGCAACTCCATAGCAACTGCCATAGCAACAGCCACGATGGCTTACAGTTACAAAGTAGTATTCTTATAAAATATAAGTTAAAACAAGTTGTTGAAACAGTTTGCCAACTTAAGGAACTCCTGCCGACTAAAGCCAGAAGATATGAAACAGAATTTAAGCTGAACATAATAATTATTGAATAGTGAATGAAAGTGAGTGGATGAGTGGAAAAGCAAAAATACTTACAGAAAGAACAAGAACTGACGCCCGTTTGTGTTCTGTGCAGCAATGCTGCTTTTTATTATATAAAACATTATAAAAGCAGCTACAAGTAGTACAAGTGTTTTTCTCTCTAAACTGTTGCAAAACAATATAAAAATAACTCAATCTCTGTATCTGAGATGATTTTAAAGGTGAGGTTAATATGAAAATATATACTGTTAAACAAAAAATACAGCAACTACTCTGCAGATATGGCCCAGTTTACACGCCTAAAAATACACACATACATGACATAGAACTCCTAAAAATCTGCTAAAATGCTCAGAAACATTAAGCTGGATAATGGGATAATATTCTAAAAGCAAAGCAAACTAATAATACTTGTTAGTTTAAAGCAGAAGATGAGCGGTTTTAATAAAAAACACAAAAATATAAACTAAGCATGAAAAAAATAAGGTAAAAAAGTGTTCTTATGAAGGCTTGAGTGTCTAACAGGAATCCTTCCTGCTGAACAAAGTCTTGTAAACCTTTTTCTGCGGATACAGTACGTAAAAAGAAACCGTGCATCATGAGCAGATCGTAGATTTCAACACGGATCTGGTGACAGATTTTACATTTCAGGTCACTTCAAACACAACCTGGCAGGAAAATATGTAGAGCTCAGAGGTTTCTGGCGGATACAGTACAAAATGTTCAGAAATGTGCAGATTTCCCCGAAAAGGCCGGACAAGTTTCACAACGTTTAGCCAACAGCAGTCAGTAGCAGAACACGAAGTAAGCTTTTTGGTTTAAAACTGTTTCACATTTTCTTTTTGCTGATTTAACAGATCGAATCCAACAGAATGAGACACTGAAAACTTTCTAAATAATCTGAAGATTTGCTTCCAAATCCAAACATCTTAACAGGAACAGAACATTTTGGAAACTTTCAGGAAAGATTTGAACGTGGGAATGAGATTCAAATGTAAATGCACCTAATTTATTTTCCCCATTTTCATCAATTTTGAGCAATAAATTAAAGTTTATCCACTTATTTATTGTTGTTATTTCCACCAGAGTGAACTTCGCTACAAAAACACAAAATCTTACAAAGTATTTTCAGTTTAATTTATATTGCAAATATGTTGGTAGACTTGGGAAAAAGACAAAAATAACTTAAAGTAATTTTCGTAGATCTTACAGGAGCTTTTTTGGTAATATTTCTGTGCTGATAAAGTGTGAGGGAAACATATTTAACCTGTAACTTTTTCATCAATATTTAAGGATTTACTGACTTAAACAAAGTCCTAAAAAGTTGCATTTAAGTAAGTTTTCTCTTATTTTCAAGCTACTCAAACATTTGGAATAGAAACTGGATGAAAATCAAACATTTGGAATAGAAACTGGATAAAAATAAAAACGGCAAAAAAGAAAAAAAGTGATTTGTTTTGATTTTACCGGCCTCATTTTGTTATTTTTTCCAAGTGTTTTTGTTTAGTTTATTTTCTGAATATATTATAGTTCACTTAAAATGAGACAAAACGAACTTTGAAGTAACTTTTTGCCAAACATTCGTGTTCTGGTTTTAAGTCAGTAATTTATGCATTTTGATGAAAAGATACCAGATCAGAGTACTTAGCTTAGAGCGAGAACTTTTTCATCAATGTTAAGGAATTATTGATTTGAAAGCTCTTGAAAACTTACTTGTAAGTTTATTTGTTTATTTTTACTGTAAAAATATTTCTGCAGTAGAAACTAGATGAAAATACTTGGACAGATTTTGTGTTTTTCCAGCAAAGTTGAGCAAATCAACTCTGTTTACTCCAGTTTAATAAATAAACTTCAGTTTATTGGTCAAAATAAATGAAAATGAGGAAAATAAAGGAGTTTTTTTTATCAGTGTCGGTTTTGTTTTTACCAATTATAATGAGAACGAAGTGGATTTGTTTAGATTTTATCGTTGGTTATTTTCTTAGGGACTTTAATAAACTCCGGTTCTGATTCTGGATGATTCGATCAGCTTTTTCTCTTTTAAATCATCCAATCGGAGCCGCCCTGATTTTTCTGCAGCTCTGGTTTAAATCAAAGTAA
Source organism: Poeciliopsis gracilis (assembly GCA_911649635.1). Classification (NCBI taxonomy): domain Eukaryota; kingdom Metazoa; phylum Chordata; class Actinopteri; order Cyprinodontiformes; family Poeciliidae; genus Poeciliopsis; species Poeciliopsis gracilis. The sequence goes on along the minus strand of CAJVRI010001526.1, from coordinate 2,053,047 downwards.
CTCTCTCCATGCGAAAGTGGCTGAGACGTCTTCAGGTCCCTGTGGTTTCTGTTTATTCACAGGCGTAGTAATCTTTGAGCGGCGCGAACAGATGCCTGATGACCGGCACGCTCCAGGACCGGCCCAGCAGCCGCTGCCTGGCGCCGCGGCCCATGTTCGACACGTCGGTGTAGTGAACCGGGAATCCAAAGATCCTGACAAAACAACAGTTAGAAAAAGCATTAAGAGTCCATACGGCAGGCTGTTTTAGCATTAAATCAGTTCCACCAGATGTCTGAAATTGGTTTATGATTATTAGACTCATTATTAGGCCGATCACAATCAGCAAAAAATCAATTAATCATATGATCAATTACAACAATATCAATAATTTTCATTTAAATGATTTGCTGTTTTTCTGTTTCTACCAAAAACTGTCTGATAAAATGTTTTCATCTCAACCAAATGTTTTTATCTCAACCTAGTTTGCAGAAACTTCATAATTCATTTTATTTGTTGCTTTGTTTATTTATTTTGGATATTTAAAATGATTTCCAGCTCGTTAGAATGTAACAGTTCATTAATCTTTGCGGATGTGTTTTTGCAGTAATGTGCCATTATTACCACTATGTGAGCTGAAAATGTTCTCAAAATGACAATATTATCATTTGATGCAACAATTTCTGGGACAATTTATAAATCTGCACCAAAACTAATTTTCCTAGACAATAAATTCTCCCAGAAATTATTGCATTAAATGATAATATTGTCATTTTGAGGACATTTCCAGCTCATACAATAATGACATATTTATGTAAGTACATCCTTACAAGAAAATTTCTCATGAACAATGGAACTGGGAAACATTTCAAATAACCAAAATAAAACAAAACAGTAATAAATAGTTTTCACTGTTTCCCCTGCCTGAGCTGAATGATTATTATTTTTGAAAGTGTAATTTTAATTACCCAGACTTCATATACATTTTAATTATTGTTGTTTTGTTGTGGATATTTATAATGTTTTCCAGCTCCAGTTGTAAATGTTTATTAGAGATTCAGGCTTTTTAAGCTTGGAGAGGATGCACTTACATGTCATTATTACTGTTATATTAGTAGAAAATGGTGTCAAAATGACAATATTATCGTTTAATGCAATAATTTCAGGGAGAACTTTTCGTCTATTACATTTATTTCTAGTCATAAACCAGATATGAGGAATGTGAGTGTGTTGGAAGTGATTTTATGCTAAACGGCCTGCCGTAGAGGCAGTCCTGCTCACCTCTCCAGCTCCGTGCACCACAACACGTCCTCCTTCCCGTTCATCAGCACCGGGAAGTGCTGGTCCTTCCCCTGCTTGATGGAGTTGGAGCGAGTGGTGATGGTTCGCACCTTCCCGAACTGACAGACAACACGAGCCGTCAAACTCCCAGCGGAAAACTCTGCAGGTAAAAACCTGATCAACGTGTTTATGTCTGACCTTTGCGACCCGTCCGTGGTCCAGACACTCCTGCAGCTCCAGCTTGTCCATCCCAGAGGCGCAGAGCGGCCTGAAACACGCAGTTTCACTACAATCAACGTAAACTAAGTCTGAGGAGCAACAGGAGGCGTTTCCCTGCGTACCTGTTCATCCCTGGCAGGTTCCCCCAGAAGTAGCGTGCGCGGTGGGCGGCGGAGACCTCGATGGCGTCGATCATCACAGGGTTGCACTGCGAAACACACAGAGGTCAGAGGTCAGCTGGAATATGTCTGTCACATGAAGAGAAGTGGCATCAGAGATGTATAAATCTTGACTTGAAAACTCATTCAGCCCAGTTTAAAATTACAACCAGGAAGCTAACTCATGCTAGCTAGCACTAGCTAGCTCAGGTATCTAACAAAACCAAAACTAAAATGTCTTCATTATTAATGCAAGAATAAATGGTCATTTTAGAAGTTTTTTGTAAATTCTTATGTAAAATCTGTTTTTAAATCCACACAGAAGCTAACTTCAAGCTGTGCTAACTGTTTATATTAATTATTTCCATATTTATAGAAAAACCTCATTCTACTTTTCCCTCTTGCAATAAATTCATTTTGCTCTAAATTCTGAAAAGTGAATAAATTTTAGTAATTTGTTAGCTCTCATAATAAAACATTTTGTTTGTTAAGAAAATAGTTTTTTGCATCTCCAGGTGAATTTTATTTTGTAGCAAAGAGTCTTTCTGAATGGAAAATGGTCATCTCACCCCGTATCAGGTGAGATGTTAATATTGAGGGATTTTTATGGATTATTTATTCTCATAATTTTCTAATACATCAAATTTTTTTCAGTTTTTTGGACACACAAAGATGCCTGTTAAGAGAAGGAAAAAATAAGTAAATGGATCCATATTTATAATTTATGACTTTATTCTTGCAGTTTTATGATTTTAATTTTCTTATAATAATAATAATAATAATAATTAATATTAATAATAATAATACCCCATCGTACTAAAAAAATCTAAAAAATCTTCATATTTATATTTATCAAAGAATTTATCAACAAAAACATTACTTGTTTTTTTAAATTAATATGTAGTTTTTGATTAATTGCGATAAATTCATAGTTACAGAACCACCACTTGACTCGAATAAAAGTTTTCCCATGAGTATAACGCCTGATTTGAAAGTGTGGTGGCCCAGAGTGTGCGGAGGCGTTCGGCTGACCTCCAGGAAGCGGGAGATGTCCCTCTTGTCGTTGACGCCCATGGCCACCACGTTCTCGAACATCCAGAAGAACGGACGGTCTTCTCCTTCTTTGGGCTTGGCCTCACTCAGCAGGCGGTAGAACTCAAAAAACAGCCTTCCTGTTCCTCCTGAAGCAAAACAGACTCACATCAGGATCTAGTTACAACTCTACGTGTTTTCTGGATTACGAAGAAGCATTAAAAACAGAAGTTCCTCTGTGTGTAATTGATAATAAATGTGTTTTTTATAGAGATTTTGTTAAAAGTACTAGAAAAAGATACTTTTCACACACTACAAAAATGTTACAAACAGGAATCAACACATGCACCAACCAAACAGGCCTTTCCTGGCCGGATTCACGATGGAGAGGTCGTTGCAGGGACTTCCTCCGATCACCAAGTCAAACGGCCCCCACTCCTGAATCTGAGGCGACAGCACCACCTGGTGTTAGACTGCGGGCATTACACCGGAAGCAATGCTGGAACACCAGCCGTTTGTTAACAGTACAAAGGCAAATGAACTCCACAATGTTTACAAGGCAAACATTCTGGTTAATCTGTCACAGTCGTTAATTGATTGATTTAATTTAAATGGGACACTGTATATTAATCAACAAATAATTTTGTTATAATGCTGGATTTAGCAAAAGGCTCATTTCCGTCCATAGTTCCATCAAACAAACGACACAAGACTCATTTATACAATTTCATACATAAACCCAAGAAATACAGTAAAACAACAACCATACATGGTTTGGAAACACTATTTTAAGAGGTTTATATTAAAATGCTACTTTATAAAACTGTCAAAAACTGAAACAGAGATATTTTAACCATGTTATTCACTGATTTCTAATTGTCACAGTTTCAAACTAAATATTAAATTAGCAAACAAAATACTTTGCTCTGAGGGATCTAGTGCTAGATAAAATACTTTAGCTATACTAGCGAAATATCATCTAATAAAGCTAATCATTAGCTATTAAATATTTAGCTAATATTTAGGTATTTAAATATTAATATCTAGAGCTAGTGAGATGTTAATATTTACCATCTCACTAGTAAAAGGGTTATAATGTGGAAAATGAGCAAAATGTGCAAATATTACTACACAATAAAGTAAAATGATGCTCTTGGGGGCCCCCTGGTGGTGAGGTGGCCATAAACAGCAACCCCGACTGCTTTGGGCCGGCCCTGATTTTCTGCACAGTTTGACTTAATTATTGTTCTGAGAGTGTTGTTTTATTCTGCAAATGGCATCATTCTGAGCCTGTACACTCCAATAAACAATTAGTCAATATATAAAGTAGTTAGTGATTATTTCAGCAATCGATTAATAATAATTAATCGTTCCAGTCGGTCAGGATGTTTCCTTCAAGCTCAGCTCAAACGTTTCTGCTTGTGTCTTGGAGAAAGAAAAGAAGCAGTTCTGTCAAAGGACTCGTTAAATATGGCCGCTCCGGTCCAACCCGACTCTGAACCGCCATTTCTTACGTTTTTCCTGGTGATGTTCCTGACATCATGGACGTACTGGATCTTTCCTTCATGTCTGACCACACCCACCGAGATCGAGTCCTCGCACACCTCCGACGCCACGTACTGGTCCACTTTAAAGCCCAGATCCCTCAGAACCAGGTAGCCTGGGGCCAGAAACACAAACAAAACATCAACAGAAACATCAAAGTAGAAATAAATCAGAAAAAAGTTTTTTTAGGACACGAGTTCCTCAGTTTCCCCCAACAAGAGATTTTATACCGGAATAATTGCAAAAAGTCCCTGGAAGTGTAAATGTTGGGGTAAAAAGAGGCTTTATGGTTCCTCACCAGTAGCAATGCCGTCAAACAGGGAGAGGACTCTGATTGGTCTTCGCTGCTCAGCAGGGACTGCTGGGTAAATCTTTGGTTTCTCCTGCAGAAGAAGGAGAAAAAACACTGAAGGTCAGTTAATGGATGGATGAAAGGATGGATAATTGGGCTGGTTGGATAACTTCACGTTTCAGAACTTTGCCTTCTTTTAAACCATGAAGGTAAACGTAACATTCTGACCAAAACAAAGATGGCGTCGCCCATCTGGAGCGGTTAGACTCACAAACTCCTGTCCGTTATCGTTGGCGAAGAACTCCTGCAGCTTCAGGCTCCAGTCGTGGCGCCGTTTCAGGACGCCGTACTGGAGCAGCGGCTGGCACATGTAGCAGCGCCAGGGGTCCTGGTACCGGGCGTTGTTGGACGCCCCGGGGTCCACCAGGATGTCCAGGCAGTCCACGCAGAAACACCTGGTGGGACGACACAATGAGGCCCAGCATTACCTCACATCTGACTTGGTATGACTGTGGTAGAAAGAGCTGAAAACATTTAGCTACTAGAGTGCTAACTGTAAACCAGTGAAACAATAGTTCTGCTAACGCTAACGAGCTGTACCTGCAGTATTTAGAGGAAGCTAATGCTAGTGCTAGTGCTAACTCCAACCATTTGTCAATAACGCAACATACTACAACACAGCAGTGTTGTAGTACACAGTAGATAGTTGCAGTAGTTAACAGGGTAAAAAAAACTACTGGTATGGAGGTGAATCTCATGGTTTCTGTTTTATGGTTGCTGAGTTTTGCTAACTCTGTTGCTAATTTTGCCTAAATGACCACAGCAGCAGTTCTTTCCTCCAGAATCTCAGGGATCAAATAGACTGATTTTTTTCACAGATTTTCTGTCTCATATTATGGTGACATTTTTTGATAAATATGTATTTTTCACAGATTTTCTGTCTCATATTATGGTGACATTTTTGATAAATATGTAAAATTTAAATAAAGATCTGACCATTTTATAGGTCCTGATGGGTAAAAAGGCAGAATGAAATGACTCCATGTTTTTTGTGTCTTTGTGTAATTTTTGTGTAGTTTTTCTGACTTCCTTGCAGCTGAACGTTTTTCTGGAACGGACCTGCAGCAGTTGGCGTTTCCGCAGAGCAGAACTTCTCGGCCTCCGCAGCAGACCGTGCAGTAGGACTGGTAGCCATCGTCATCGTACATGTAGGAGATCTCAAGGTACACATCCTAAACACACACACAGCAGTGTTTTATCACCGCTGTCATCCTCTGGTTCAAAGATCCGATCTGGAGCGGCCCTCACCTTACACGTTTGGCACAAGCCTCCTTCAAACAGTGGGTGGAAGGTTGCTGCTCTCATCTTTCCACATGAGAGACAAAACTCTGACGAATCGGATAAACACAGACGAGTCAAATCAAAGCACAGCTAGGAATTTATGTGCTGCAGCGGCGTTAAATACCCAGACTGTACCTTCAATACTTCGGTTCTTTTTCTGTACTTCATTCACCATTTGTTCTGGCAGAAAGGAAGACGTTGAGACAACAGGAGTGACAGTATTTTGTATGGTATTAGTGCCAAATTTAAGATTAATGCACATGTAGCTGTGGCTACTTGCTATATACATTCTGAAGCTAACTGTTTGTCTGATTAATGACAGGTTGGCATGGTAACGGAGAGACAGCTGCTGGAAAATCGGAAGGAAAGGACTCAATTATGCTAACCTACAACAAGCTAGTGACTAGCATACCTGGGCTAGTCACCCACTGGATTGTCTTCTTCCTCTGTCGTTCATTAGCATGGATAGGTTAGCATTACCCTTGGTTAGGCTAACAAATAGCATGACTAAGCTCATCAATCACTGGATTGCCTACTCGCAATCTACTTCCGCCTTGAAGAGCTAACAGTAGCCTAACAAGGCTAATGCTAGCTTATCTTTGTTAATAAAAGCAGAGGAAGAAGAAGGCAATCCAGCGGGTGATCCAGAAAATTTGCTGGCCTATCCAAGGTTCACACTACACTTTCAAAGCTAATGCTAGCCATTCTCCATTAATTACAATCACAAGAAGTAGACAATCCAGTGGGTACCCAGCCTAGATATGCTAGCTGTTAGCCTCGACAAGGCTAATGGTGTGTTGAAGGCTAAAACTAATGTAGCCAATCTCTGCAAATGGACAATCGAGGAAATAGGCAATCCAGTGGGTGACCCCATTTATGCTAGTTGTTAGCCTGGTATAGGATAGCTGTTAGTCTATACCAGGCTAATGCTCCCTTATCTCTGCTAATGGACAGAAGGTAATTCAGTGGTACTCCTGTGCAAAACTATCTGAGTTACCAATTTCTTCCCACCATTAATCAGATTAGCAGCTAGCTTCAGAATCAATATGGCCTCCTGCAACAAGGAAGCAATAGTTTCAATCTTGGCACTAATAGTGCGCCATAGTGATCATGGCAGGTGAGCCCTACCTCTGCTACAGGGCTCCTCGGGCGCAGCCTTGGCCTTGCAGGGGCTGACTTTGGGCCGCTTAGCGCTGGGGAAATACTCTGGCAGAGAGACGTTGAGGATCTGGTGGTCCAGAGGGTTACTGCCTGCAGACACAGAGACACACGCTCACACTCTTCTCCTGTACGCGACTGATCTCAGGTTTTCTTTAGCTCACTGGCGCTGCGTGTCGGTTTGAGTCCTTCTTCTCCTTTGGGCTGGAAGCCGCCGTTGGCCCAGTCCAGCATGGGTTTGATCTGGTCCTCGGGATTGTCCGTCTCGCAGGGGGGAAACGTCTTCTCCGCCCTGACGCTGGCCATCTGAGACAGCGACAGAAATGTCACAAAACCTCAAACTCACCTGTCTGACCACACACTGCGAGACGTCCAGACCCACCGAGAAAAAATAATGATTCCAGAACAATCCAGATGGTTTAGATTACAGAAACAGACGAGGTAAAAGGTTTTAGTAACAGCTAAAATATAAAAGTTTTGATAATTACCTGTATTAACCGTTTTGCTTGATAAAAATATCAACACTTCTCAACAAAATCTTCACTGATGATTAGAGTAAACAAAAATTATACTAAAGTAAAAGTAGTATAACTCCGAACATATAATGAGTTAATAAATAATATTAACTCATATGTTCGGAGTTATATTATAATAATAATATAATGAGTCAGGTAAGAGTAGAAAAACTCCTAAAAGTAAAGATTTTCAGACAAGTTACTCAAGTAAATATAACTAACAAATATAAAGTTAGTTGATGTTTTTGGGCCTGAAATAAAAGTTAAAATAAAAGTTCACTCAAATTAAATTTTTCTGTTTAAAATTTAACAGATATAAAAAAAATGGAGTACAGGGAAAACAAGTATTGTGTTTTTAAATGTTTAAACAGAAGAATTTAATTTGAGTGAATTTTAAACCACATTTTAACTTTATGGATCAGCAAAAAGAACCAGACGGTTTCTCCTGAATTCTGTTTTTATTAATGTGTATAAAAACCTGCGTCCTCTGTTAGATAACACACACACACACGCACGCACGCACGCACACACACACGCACTCACGCACCACACACACACACACACACTGTGCTAGGAAGCTTCTTGTAAATCGGTAGTTTCCTTTCAGAGAGTGTGTGTGCGTGAGTGTGCGTGCATGTGTGTGTGTGTGCGTGTGTGTGTGTGCTGAGTGCGTGTGTGCGTGCATGTGTGTGTGTGTGCGTGTGTGTGTGTGCATGAGTGCGTGTGTGCGTGCATGTGTGTGTGTGCGTGTGTGTGTTTCAGCACATCTGTTTTCTTATCTGCTTCACACTTTATAAATTCACAGAATGTAAACAGAGATGTCGCCAGCTAGCATAAATGCTAAACCAGCTGAGTTTGACCTGAAGCTCTGAATACCTCGTTCCAAAGCTTTAAAAAATGAGAAAATGTTCATCTTTCATGTTTTTTCTTCAACGGAAGTCGCTGTTGAAGGAGCTGAAATGTCCCTTTCTCCAGTCAGAGAGAACCTGACAGAACATTTTAATGCAAAACTGCATCTGGATATTCAGGGTCAAAACAAATCCATCCAGTATGAATGCAGTTAATGTGTAACTAATAATGTGTAAGTAGTTTCTGGACCTGCTGGCGGCATTAGTCTGTATGGAGGTTATCTCAGAGTAAACAGGTGGTTTACTCTGGGATAACCATCAGAGCAGCTCTGTCAGTTTACATAAGTCTCCACTTATTAGGGACTGAATCTGGTTAAACATTTGTCTGAAATATGGCTGCAGAGATTTATTGGATTTATCACTTACTAAATCAGCGAACTAAGCGAAGTCCAGGCAGAACAGTAAGTTTTGTAACGTAGAAGCAGAAATGAAAGTGCAGAAGAATAAACGTAGAGATTTGGCTGTTTACGCTTATCATCAGGTTCTAAACACTTTCATAAATATATTAGACCGACATGTCACAAAGACCTAAAGATGCCACTTTGAAACATTCATTCATTATCTTTCAATTTGGTTTTGATTTTGCGTTAGCTCCTGCTAAAGGTGCTAGCTCTAAGTAAAGGTATGAGGTCTAACTAATGGGATTAGCTCCTGCTAATTCTGTTAGCTCTAACTAATGATGCTTCCTCTAAATAATGATGCTAGCTTATTAGTATTGGATTGAACTCCTCAGCCAACTCAAGCAATCAGCTGTGTTAAACTTGAAAAAGCACCTCGACTGCCTGAAAGATGGCCTTTCGGTAGGAGGCCAGCTTGGTGTACGAAGCCTGGCTGAAGAACTTGGGGAAGGCCATGAGAGAGTCCAGCTTGTCCGCTGAAACCTGGACACAGAAATCACACGGAAAGGTTCAAAACCCAAGATAAACACTGCTTTTCCTGCTGTTTTCTTCAAGATGGCTGGGCGTTTTCACCTCAGAGAACTTTCCGTCTCCGAACCACTGCAGCCACCTCATGCCGTGGCTGGCCTGCCGTTTGCCCATTGCGCGCCACGTCACCACGATGCCCGGCCACCAGGAGAAACCCTTGATCTTCCCCCAGACCAGCTCGCCGACGCCAAAACCTTTATTATCCTGCAGACAGAACAGGACGAGACACAGTGAGCATCCATGAAGCTAACCGTATCTAGACACGAAGCTCTGAACCATGAAAGCGTCTACAAATGTCTGCAAAACTTTGTTAATATTCTCTAACGTCAAAAAAACATTTCACATTTGAGATGTTTCCATTTTGGTTTTACTTGTGTTCATGCTTTGATCCGTTCTCTTTGTTCATTTATGTTCTGCAAGTCTTGGCATATAAAGTGAACTTTTCTGGCTCATTTTTGGTCGGAAGGTGTTGCCGTACATGTTAAGTCCATTTATGCTTAACTTTTTAGTTTATTTTTCTATTTTGTTCCATGCCTGTTGGTTTTTTGAGTCTTATTTGCGTTCAAGCAGAAAGTCTAGTCACTCTTGATACTTTTATTTAGCTGTAATTAGATTTTTTCTCTTTTTTTCTTTTTTTTTTACGTGGTCGTTCATGCTACTAATTAAATGCGACCGCAATCAGATTTCTGTGTGAATGGTTTCCGTTCTAAAACCATTCAACAGTCTTAGGATGAAAAGTTTTAGTTTTCCAAATAAACTGTTGGTTTGAGTCTGTAATTCCTGTCTGCATGTCTGTTAACAAGCAAAACAGAAAGCAAACAGTGACTCAGCACTACGACTATGACTCGGCAGATTCAGCAACAACAGATTTAATTTTGCATTTCGGGCTGCAGCTTCTTCAAATTCTGCTTTTAATGTTGTACTTTTGCATATAGTAGCCATCAGGAAGTGGGGAAAAAAGCAAACTAATGTGTTTTTATTGCATTTTTTAATCACTGGGGTCATTAAAGTGTTTCCAAAGAAAACGATTTGGCAGGGTGTCGCAGTCTGAATTAACAAGCAGATGTTTTGCTGAGTTCAGCCAGAACGTTGTGTGAAAACAACCACAGAGAGCAGAGAGCATCCAGGGAACATGGCGGCCTGCCTGGATCCATCAGGAGCTCATGTTTTTATTAGCATGCTAACGCTAAATGTTGCAGGAAGAAACAATTCTTAAGAAAAACTAACTGGGACTTTCTTAGACTTGCAGTAACTTTTATAAAATGTTTTAATTATTACATGTTATAAGACAAATGATCTGTGAAAAGATCAATATCCTCCAATTTCTCATTGAGGTTCTGAAGAAGTGACAAAAAAACACAAATCAGAGCCAGAGGTGGGGCTTTGCGCTGTCAATCATTCATGTAGTCGCTACTAAATGTTCTAATGGCACAGAAACAACTCACCAACAGTTTATAGAAAAACTGTTTATTCACTGTCTTCTGTGTCTATGCTAACTAGCCTAGCATACACTGCAGGATCTACTGACAGAAAAAAACTGGCAGCGCAAGATTGTGATTGACAGCGCTAAGACCCGCCCCCTGGTTCTGATTGGCTGTTTCCAGTTAGAACTGAAACAAAGCTCAGTTTTTTTTTAACTGCCATGACACAGTTTCAACAAATATGTAGTAAAATCTTTTTGTTTTGATATTTTCCAGTGGCAGATTATCCCACTTATAACACAAAGAGCTTCCAGTGGGCTGTGGATGAAACGTGATGAACTCAGGATGCGGCCTGAACCCAGGGAAGGAAAACAGTTTGACTCACGTTGTATTCTGGCTGGACTTCGGCGCTGGACGTGGTGCTGCTGCTCTGGGCCGAGTCTTTGGAGTCTTGCTCCATCAGCTCCAAACATGGCGCCTCTGGCGTCTCCCTGGCAACGACGCCGGTGGCTCTGCGAGGCCCAGCGATGTACTGGACGCGGAAAAACACAAAAGATTAGATAAAAAACTACCATAAGTTTTCAGCCTTTTATTTATATTTGTACATAAAATATATTTATATTATTTATTAAATTATTATTATACCTCATTACTTGTTTATAAATTATTTATATACATATACACATATATAAGTGAAATAGTAATACTGTTATCCCTATTTCAGCCAGCTTAACTGTACTTATTCTAATGAGAAGGAGAAATTTAAAGTTGGAAGCTAAAAACAGTCCAGAAGCTTCTGAACCCTGGTTACCAATGGCAACAGAAAAAGGGGGAGGAGCTGTCAGTTGCTGGTTGCTACGGTAACCACCAACTGTCAAAAGCAGCAGAGCAGAACTTGATACATTATGTGTACCAAGTATTTTTGGTCTAGTCTCCAGTAAAATTTCCTTTTCGCACTTGAAAAAATACAAGACTAACCAACAAGTAAAATTAAAGTAAAATGCAGAAGCTTATTTTAGGCCAGTGATTCTTGAACACTAAGCTATCGGAGCTAAACTATTGGAGCTAAGCTATGAACACTAAGCTATCGGAGCTAAACTATTGGAGCTAAGCTATCGGAACTAAGCTATCGGAGCTAAACTATTGGAGCTAAGCTATCGGAACTAAGCTATCGGATCTAAACTATTGGAGCTAAGCTATTGGAACTAAGCTATCGAAGCTAACAAAAAGGAGACGAATGTCGTGGGTATCAGCGGTGAGCCGTCCTGATATCACGTTTTCTCTCATTTCGTAATTTAATGTGGTAAATATTCATGAAAAGTTTGATTCAAGCACTTCAAGTTGCACGTAAACAGGTGATAAAATGAATAACATTTTAAGTAAAAATTTGATATTTAAAATATTCCACGTAATAAACATACATATAATAGAAGATTATATTTTTAAATAAAGACTTTATTAAAGTAAACAATTATATAATTGGACATTTTGCAGTAAATATTTAATGCAGGGGTCACCAACCCGGTCGCCTGCAGAGACCTTGTCAGTCGCCCGCGGAGCTACTTCTAAAAATAGCCATTATCATTAGAGAGCACCACCAAAACATAATTTAATTAAATGTTTTTACATTGAAGTAATGACGTTTGTTTATATTTAGAGTCCAAAAGAGGGAAATGATAAAAACGTTTAAAATAAATTGCTTTATGTATAAAACTCTTTCCTGCTGTTAAAGTTTAGAACTGCAGGCAGGCGCCTGCAGGAAACTGTCGGAGCGCAGCAGCGCCTGCAGCTGCACTCTGCGTACCGTCACATTTTCCTTTAAGTAAACAAAGAAAAGAATAACTTCTGGAGTTTTTATTATTTAACTCTATTTACTATTAACAAAATTGTGAAGAAAAAATAAATAAATTGTGCCAAAACATCTTATTCGTAGCGCCCATCGCAACACCTGAACCTGGGAATCAACACCGTCCTCTGGGGAGGCTTCGCTTCATGTCTTTATTATTTAGCATCGTCTGGAAAAAAAGTCCGCTGCTCTTGTGGTTTAGGTTTGTGCTGATTTTTGCGCATCGGAGAGGTGCTTGTGCTCTTGCAGGTCAGGTGCAGTGATAGTTTTGAGTCGGACTTTTATTTTTTCACATCTGCTGGTGTCAGCCAGCGGGTGACCCGTCAGCTGTTCGGTTTGTGAAACCACGAAAAAAGCGAATGAACCGGCGACCCGCCAGAACCGCGCAGACTGTCAGAAGCTCAGGCTGATCTTAGATCAACGGGA